>OY992876.1:254177579-254265079 GCA_963921405.1 Cepaea hortensis
CGGCAGCTATGACCCCTGGTTGCGGCCTCAGATGAGGCATTAGCTGTACACAACATGGCCGATCCTGTGAAAGGTCTCAGCTGTATGTGTCTGGAAGTGGTCAGTAACCGCTCTGTGAAGGCGGACACAGATTTGTATTTGAAATTGGTTAGTAACCTCAGTGTGAGGCTGGCACAGGGTTATTTGTGGAATTGGTCAGTAACCGCTCTGTGAAGGCTGGCGCAAACTTGTATTTGAAATTGATCAGTAACCGCTCTCTGAAGGCCAACAGGGTTGCTTTTGGAATTGGTCAGTAACCGCTCTGTGAAGGCTGACGCAGGGTTGTCATGAAAGATTTGGCTATCGGTAAATTGGGCTATGGTATGGACAGAGCCATGGTGAGATGATGTTTCCAGACAGTCCTGTAGGATACATGCACATGAAAGGATTCAGTACATCATTTATGCAAAAGCTACAGTAACACAAGCGTTAACTAACTGCAATAGTGCGAACCATTGAGCACTAATTTGGAGAATACAGGCGTTCTATTTTCTTCATTTTCATTCTACAATAGCCACAAAATACCACGACAGCAACGACGACGATGATAGTATTGATCTTTGTGGAAAGCCTCCACAGCTGAGCAAAAATGATCATCTTCATTATCATCATCTTCCACTTTTGTCCTCAAGCGTCGTGGGGAGGAATAATTCGTGCTCCAGCGCCCGATGGGTGGCATTGAATAGTGTCATTCCGTGAGATTGTACAATGTCTTTGGTGTCGTCAATCCATTTTCTGGTACTTTTGCTTTCTTTCACCCCAAACAAAAGGGAATCCCAGGGTATGACGTCACATCCAGGGGTTCCCTGTGTTGCGCCGAACATTCAGGGGGTTTCAGTGTGTTGCGCCGTAGCTCGGTGCGCAATTCTATGCGGCGGCGGTGGTGCGCTATTCTTTCACTTTCCGGTTAGGGTTAGGGTGTAAAGGTTAGGATTAGGATTAGGGTTAGGGTTCCTATTCCTAACCCTTACCCCCTAACCCTACTCCTAACCCTAACCGGAAAGTGATTGCAGGACCGATGCAAATGAGGATCGAAGGGAGACAGAAACGGTTGCCACAGCCCAAAGAAACAACACTGTGGTGTGGGGCAATTGAAACGCACTGACACGCACTCCAGCCGAACACAGAGGAGATCACCGTCGGCGCTAAATATAGCTGGTGACTCTAACCCAGTGGTTCTCAACCGGTGGGGAATTCCCCCCCCCCCCCCCCCCCGGGGAATTTCAGGGTTTCCAGGGGGGGGGGAATGAAGACCATTTCAAGATCGTGTTAATACAAGAACCGATTACTTGACATAGTTTTTCCCTTCATACTTTACAGTTATGTATGTCTCGTCCTTCTAAAATTCATTTTATAAAGTAAGTAGACCCACAAATCATGTTTTATGTGGATGTCTAGACTTGTTTTAGTATATGCTATTACATTTGCCTTCCACTTTTACGTATACTGTGTAGGGGTGAGGGGATATTTAGATAGGAAATATGAAAGGGGGGGGGGGGAAATGATGTTCTGAAAATACGGTGAAGGGGGGAACGGGCCAAATTTTTGATAGGAAGGGGGGGGGGGATGGCGTTCTGAAAATATGGTGAAGGGGGGAATGGGCCAAAAAAGGTTGAGAACCACTGCTCTAACCATTTTCTTCTCGGGCGTCCTCTTGCTCTCGTAGCAGATCTTCTTCGATGTAGCGCCAGTGTTGATAGTTGGTGGTTTGCATTCTAATGAGATGTCCGAACCATTTAATCTTCGGTCTTTCGATATATGTGGCACAGGTTATTGATCCCACAGTCTGTCTGATAACATCATTTCTTACTCGGTCTCGGATAGTTTAGTTGGCAGCTCTCCCCAAGCATCTCACCTCACAGGTGTTGATTTTACGTAAGTGTGATTTGGATAGTGTCCAAGTTTGATATTGGTAACATAATAATAATGACTAATATAAATAATATTAATGTAATCTGAACATCAGACAAATGTGAACAGGAGAACAGGAGACAAATGAACATCGTAAACAGATTAGAGAAATTAGACGTAGACAGTCAAAACATTTGGGCATGTTATGAGAAGAAATGGATTGGAGAACTTAGTGACAACTGGCAAGATCGAAGGGAACAGACCAAGAGGAAGACCGAGAGGAAAATACCTGGATGGCTTGGCCACATGGCATGGACGAGACAGGAACACTGAGCTGATCCACGACACTGGTGATCGAGTGAAATGGCGAGTCATGACCGCCCACGCTTTCCGGCATGGCACATGATTGATTGATTGAACATCAGACGGCAGAGAGAGAGAGAGAGAGAGAGAGAGAGAGAGAGAGAGAGAGAGAGAGAGAGAGAGAGGTGGAGAGTCATCATCGCCTATGTCCGACTGTGTAACGGTCACATTTGGTCAGCTGACCGGAAGTGCGTAAATGAAATTGGGATCGGGGGCAGAGGCCAGTCAACATGCGGTGTAGGTGTGGGGGTGGGCACTGTCTACACAATCTCGGTGTGGGGGTTATATTGTTACTGACATGGGATCCCAGGTCACTTTGTCATAATATCTCATCATCTCACCTCACCATGTCATCTCACCATTTCATCTCATCATCTCAACTCATCGTGTCATCTCATCATCTTATCTCATCTCATCTTATATCATCCCATCATCTCACAATCTCATCTCATCATCTCACAATCTCATCTCATCATCTCATCTTATCTCATCTTCTCATCTCATCTAATCTAATCTTTTTCTTCTTGTACCTTGAGGTGTCGAAGTGAAGTATAAACAGCAGGAGGTTGCCAGTTTATAGGCTTCATGTATCGAGATTACCATGGACTCTGCTATTCCCTCTGTCCAACGTTTACATGGTTGGCCTCTTCTTCTGCTTCCATTTGGTCTGTACATCGTGATTTATTGTGGTTGTGATATACTTTACATCACCCATCACAGTTTCCAGGAACTTATGTCTCAAGTGTGCCGTTCGTTCATTGCTATATAAGAACTGGTACAGGCTTGCGATATACTTAGAATAAAGGACATCATAATTGGAATATACAGAGCGGCAGGCAAGCTCAATGATTGGAGGATTAGCTCGAGGTAGCTTAAATTCCAGAAAGGTTCCGGCTGGGGGACGGCGACAGAATAGCTTTCACTTGAAAATGTAGTCGTCACCGAGTCAAGTCGCTTCCTAGTTAGGGGAAGTTTTCCCCGCCCAATTCTGCTCTTTGTGCCAACGGTAAGCTTATGAATTTAATTAAACATGTTAAGACCGTGCCTCTAGATGAAGGGTACAGGTACCATTGTGTTGGTATGTGAACTTTGAAACCGTGAGAGCAACGCGTCATTGAAAGAGATAACCTGATTGTTCGCTTTCTGCTAAACTGACATGTCTGTTCCACTAAGGGTTCTACTGTGCTTACAGTTTCATCTGCTATGAGTAACTACTATAGGCTTGGTGAATGATAGCTCGCCATCAATGCCTATAATCAGTATTTTTCAATATGCAGTAAACCTGTTCACTATACATGTATATCTTGAACCTTTTTTCCTAAGCTGTAGAAATGTTACTATCAATGCATATCATTGACATACTTTTCATGCTGGGGGGAATGGTTTTCTAAACTGTATCTTGAACTATCGTGCATTTACGAGTGCCTCTTTTTATTATCTTTTGTAAATCTACATAGTGTGTGATCTGTCATGTAATCTTTTTTTTTCCCCCTCATGAATATGCAATGGAAGTGAATTTAGTTTTTTTTTAAGTTTATAATCTCATATGGGAAGAACGATAGACGCACCATATATCCATATGTGTTGCAGGAAGTGCATGTCACGCCAACATTATACAATTGCTGTTGATGACTTGGCGAATATTTTATGTTCAGGGATTTGCTAATTTGCGTTCTTAATGACTGCCCTGAGGCAATTCATTTCTGAAGTTTGTGCACTTAAGCTTGCAACATTGGGTAGATTTGAACTACGTTCTAACACCCCCCCCCCCCCCCCCCGCTGCCCCTAAAGTTAGGTTGAGAAAGGACAGTATGTTCTTGTGGTTGAAGTTTTGTTGATGTTTGATGAATATCCAATGGAGACACCTGCATTATTCTATGAGGATGATTGTATGTTTGTTTCCCTTGTGTTGGTTTCCCATGTGAATGTTTTTATTAATTATTACCTGTCTGTGAGAGGAGAAACGTCCTAATCATTCCCAGTAGGAAAGGGTAAAAGAGTTTATGAGTGTAGATGATGGGAAAGGCACTTGTGGACCGGAGTGCCACACTTGTTAACATGTCTGGTCATTGGCCGGATGCCATTTGTCAGTTGACATTTACATATTGCAGTTTGCAGTTATAGACAGGAGACGATGATTATGTCTCATGATGTCTTTGTCATATATTGACGTGTTGAATTATGATGATGTTTGGTTGGTTTTGATGTTCCTAACTCACCTTGAAGTATCAGTGTCAGTCACGAATAGGTGTTAACAGTGCAGGATTTACGTATAAGCTACACAAGCTATAGCTTGGGGTCCCCAAGAAAGTGAGGGCCCCAAAAAATATTGTCCGAGTGAGCAATTTGTCACTGACATAGAATATCTGGACATAAAGGGCCCCATATTTCAAATAGCTTAGGGCCTTATCAAGTCTAAATCCGGTCCTGGGTGTTGATTATTGAGTAGATACCTCACACACTCCATTAAACTCTGGATTAAACTCCATCACCAGAGAAGAGGATTTGGTGCATTAGAAACACTCCCCCTTCTCCTCCTTTTATTTTATTTTCTTTAAGTTTGTTATAATGACATTTGGTTTTCTTTAAAATTGGTGGTGTTTTTCTTTCATTTGTGTAGCGACAGAGAGATAAGTGGTGGATACTTGTCTTATACTTCCAGTCAGGACACTTAACATACACTTAATTGCTACCTGGTGGATATTGAGAAATCTGGATCGTTTAATTCTGAACTACGGGAGTTACGTTTTCTTCTCATTGCTTAAAATGAAGTAAGATATAGCCTTCTAGATATGCTGAAGAGGAATGTCTATTATCGGAGGTACCCCGGCCTCAACGACACCAAGCTTATGTTCAGAGACAGGAAACTTGGTAACAGCCCTGTCTATAATCTATAACAGATTATCTCTGCAGAGTTCAAGTTGCTTGCTTGTGTTCGTTGGCTTGAGCTCCAACGCGAAGTCCTGTATGTCGGATGAAGGCATCCTGTTGTCCAACATCAGTGTGATGTCATACAGGACCTGAGGTTTGCGTGAGTATCCGTTGTCCCATGTCTGGCTTATTGGTGTGCAGACTGGTGGTTCCTCGCCGTACAGGCAGACACTCTCCGACTTCGGAGGAATCGGCGATCCTACTGACCTTACCCAGGACCCCGAAGGGACCTGTTGCCCAGGACGCTCGACGAGGACGCGTCAATAGGTCTTGGCCAGTATATAACCCGGCCCTGGTGCCTTGGAAACACCTCTGCGTCCCAGAGTTCAAGTGTTTACTACCGCACTGAATATTTGGCGTTGTCAACGGAAACGTTATGCATTTGAGTACCTGAAGGTTTTGAATAAGTTGTGACCTACGTCTAGGAACTACAGGACGGCATTCCTTATTACTAGGTCGACCAAGACATGAGGATTTACCTTTTCTACAGAGTAAAGTATGATACCCTCTTTATGGATTTGCCGCCTAGCTTCAACTTAAACCGGCATTTTTAGGAAGCTGATGGATAGTCCATGTTTCACAAGCATATAGCAGTGTGGATAATACATCTGCTTTGTGGACTTTCATCCTTGTTTGCATGCTTATTTAACTTCTGTCCTAAGCATAAGCCAGCAAGTTGGACATCAAGTCATCGTTATCAACCTGTGACCATCTAGAGCCCTCTATGTCCGTATTCCATCAGACCGGTACACCACGCAAAGAGCTTAGCTATGAATTAGTTGAAGTATCGATTTTTTTTTCTTCAGATACTGTGTAGAATATCCTCCCATGCCTACTGGCATGGGAGGATGTACAGGGAGTACATTTTGTATGAATTTATACTTTCCCGGATTGCATGAAATACTTGTCATCTGTTTAAGGAGAAGAAAGACTTTCCATCTTCTACCCGAGAGAGATTAGGATATGGATTTTTTTAGTTAGATAGATTTATCTATTTGTGAACATGGAATATTATTATTTTTACTTGACACATGTGGATATAGTTAATGTATTTTTGTTTAAAGTGAATATCCTTACTGATATAGGTACAGAGATTTATCTGTTTAATAGTATAGAAATCTGTTGATTGTTTTTTGAATCATCTATTGTTTCTTGTTTCTTTCATTGATGTTTTTTTTTTGGATTCATGTGTTTACCATATGTGGTTGTATACATGGCATTATAATTCATTACATAGATTTTCTCCAAACTCAATTCTTCTCAATGTAGTGTGCAAAGTATAACCCATCGTTTGAGTTAATTCATTGTGAACGTTTTGTTCCAAAATTGTTGTTTACAGTTGATACAAGTCACTGTTTATAAATTTAGTGGAGATTAGAGTGAGGCTGGACGACAACACAAAGACATCTTTTCCTTATAGAAGGAGCCGTCTCCTCTTTTGTCGGTGGCTAATGGCCAGGATCTCCGGGCTTTCTACAGGAACCTATTCTTTTATCTTTCTGTTGGACTGGTACTTTTTTCTGTCTAGTTCAATATTTGTGATGCTTCGGAGCCATTGCATGGTATCCTGAAGAAGGCTGATTTAGTCTGAGAACCCACCCCATCCGGGATACCCCTAGGCAAATCACCCATGCTTATCTTATAACCTCACAGTGGTATAATGTTAGTTGGTAATCTAGTTACATGACAAAACTATTTGACCTGCTGTTTTATGTTAAAATCTCAATCTATCCATTTTGTGCCATGACGGTAAATGTGGGCGGTCATGATTCGCTATTTCACTCGATCACCAGAGTCGTGGATCAGCTCAAGGTTCTTGTCTTGACGCCCCTAATTTTAGTGTCCCTGTCCTTTTCTTGTGATAATCTGTAATTAGGCGAATCATGATAAACTAGGCAACTTTAAAGAAGATAGTTTGCCGTTGCTATCCTTCTTTGCAGTGACTATACTGACCGGATAACAACAGCCATTGTTTCGTTAAAGAGATCGTCTGCCTACCGTCGCGAAACTTGAGACCGTACCCAACAACTATCTGTGGGCTGCCCTCAAAGTTTCATCCACCACCTGCCTTCCAAGGTTTCTTGTGAATAACTTCCGAAAACGAATACGAAGTAACAACACATCCTCCCCAGAAATACACAA
The DNA here is from genome assembly GCA_963921405.1 of Cepaea hortensis. Taxonomy (NCBI): domain Eukaryota; kingdom Metazoa; phylum Mollusca; class Gastropoda; order Stylommatophora; family Helicidae; genus Cepaea; species Cepaea hortensis. Next base: position 254,184,906 of record OY992876.1, read on the forward strand.
ACACTGTGTCCTCTGAAGAATGAAGCGTTACGTCGTCGCCATTTTACCGGAAAAAATCGTGCGCTGCTATAACTCTCACTTTGGTCTTGATTTCTTCACATATCTCTTCTTGATTCATTGAGTAATCTTCTCAGGAATCTCATTTATGTTGTTCTGATTTTCTTCTCTCTCTCTCTCTCTCTCTCTCTCTCTCTCTCTCTCTCTCTCTCTCTCTCTCTCTCTCTCTCTCTCCCCCCCCACCCCGTTATTGTCCAAGTTTAGCATTATTAGCATAGAGCTGGTAAGAAGATTGTGTTGTAGAGTGCTTTCTTAGCAACTATTGATAAATATTTGTTCTTTAGTATTGGTGCCATTTGTCCATTCAGTTGGTTTTGTCTTATTGCATCTATTTTAGATCTCGTCTTCTGATTTGCCATTTGATGATATTATACTTCCCGAGTACATCGGAACTGTTATCATGTTCTGGGAAGTAATAGTGATCCATGTGATGTTAACCACGTGACCCAACCATTGTTGTATAGATGGGGTTATTACCATATGTCCTGTAAGCTCCGTGGCGTGAAAAGGGATAACTTTCTTACGTTACTTTGATGCAGAAATACACTTGATGATGATGTTGATGATGATGATGATGATGCTCACGTGTCGTCTTAGTTTATCTCACGGATCAAAGAACGTTAGACGACTGACCCATTGCCCCAGGGTTAGTAGGTATGTGACATCGCAACAGACACCAAAACTGCAAATTTTTAAAACGGTCCGATAGCAAGTTCCTGTTCCACGACAATAGTATTTGAATAACCCAGAAACTCTCGCTGTATTGCATTACACGGAAATTGATTATAAACAGGACCTGGGGTGAACAAAGGTTAATTAAGAATGTGTAGACCTACCTGAAAGGAATGTCTGTGCAAATAGGAAGTGTGAACAGAGCCAGGACAAATTGATGATCAACATCACGCCCATGGACTGGCGGAGTAAAGGTCGAATTACCCGAAATGTCCACACTCCTGTGTATTGGGAATTAACAGCGAGCAGAAGAAACACTGCCTGTGATTTCACTCAATGGTAGATCGGGGGAAACGATTTGGGGATCAGAGTTTAAACGGATAGAAGACAGATTTATAACGAGGAAATTCCTGCAATGTTATTAGAAAATATAAACAGTACAGGGCGGGAGAATACTGCTTATCCATGATAATTGATTCTCCCTCGTTTACCTCGCTTAAATACTGGATGCAAATTCGACTCTGGGTCAGTTGATATTTTACTTTGAGTGAGTTTCAGTGCATTTGGTGAGTTTAATTCTTGCATTCAGGAGTATAGTGACTTCCTGGAAACAGGGTAAGTGATAACTTGTAGCCGACAAAATCAGTGCTTGTTATAATTATCTTGGAGGGTTTTGAACCATTCATTACTTCTCTATATTTTATACCACGCATTCATTGGTGACTTCGTCTTAACAAGTGAATTTATATGGAGGTATCTATGCATTATACCTTGGTTCACTGGCAGTTCTAGTTTCTGACTGGCGTTTTATTCGTTTCTTTATTATCTCTTTTGCTTATTCGGCACTTAATGAGATAGTATTCTACTAAGATGTATTATTAATTTCTTTATTATTTCCTTTGCTTATTATGAACTTAATGAGATAATCTTCTACTAAGATGTCTTATTCATTACTTTATTATCTCCTTTGTTTATTACATGTACTTAATGAGATACTATTCTACTAAAATGTATTATTCTTTACTTTATTATCTCCTTTGTGTATTACACAAAGGGTTTATACGAGATGTAAACATATTATAATTATGTGCAACCATCTAAACTGTAAATGGGTATTACCATAAATTTGTATGAATGCCATTATTATCTCGATGCCGCCCAGTAATCTAGATGATTGGACATGCGCACATTATAGATAGTTGAGAAACGTAACGCATAAAAATGATGGTGCATGTATAGTTAGACATGAGATGTTTGCATCTACCAGTATTTAAATATGTGGATATTCATCGCATCATCTCATTGGACGGAAACAGATGATGTAAAGGATTGAACTTAGGGATAGGAAAAGGTTAAAGGGAAAATTATATATGGGCTTATTGTGTGACTACTGCGCCCTTAACCGACCGTCAGTAGCATATAGGAAAATCCACAATGACAACCCTAAGATGGAGGTCGGGTTAATGTAATATAATACTGTATCCAACTTCCTGAGGAGGGCGGGAACATGTTCATTGTTCTTTTCTTTCAAATAGTTGATGATTTATACCTATACCTTGTACTTAAGTTTGGCATATAGTGAAGTCACCAATGAATGCTGAAAGATCTCACCTTTCTACAGCAGCAAAGAGTGAAGACTTTGTATCAGCCACTGACTACACAGAGCTCAACTGTTCCACCCAGAACTGCCTACAACAAATGCTGAGTATACACATACTAACCATAGATATCTCAGCGCCAAGCCAATCGCCAATAGCCATACACCAAAAGGAAAACTACCTAAGAGCAGATTAATTCACCACCCATCCTACTAGGCCATAGCCTATATGTTACTGCGGAACATTGTAGCTGACGAGCATCATTATCATTCATTTTCATAGTGTCTATTGTGTTGCTTCGTGACATAATCATTGTTAATATCCCAATCATCCATTATAATCTGTTAAACTTATCAAGAAGGAGTTAGTTAATTCTTTTATAATATCTACGTGTGCAACTTGTGTTACATATTAGTACGATAGTGCTACAACGCTATCTGGGGGTTGCAGATCAGGAGAGTTGTGTGGCAGGTAGACTTCAGTTTATACTTCTGTTAAGAGTGAGCATCCTCCTTTCTGACGGCAGTGTCTTTTGCTGTGCTCTCTTGGCCTTCTACCTGAAAACCTTACTTGATCCCTTAGTGTAGCCCTGCCAGATTTGTGTGATCCAGTTCACCAAGGAATCCCACGAGCCATTTATGTTTTTATTTTTAGTAGTCGGCAACCACTATTTGGGTATATTTATCTCTCCACTCAACTTATACGCCACAAAATCCCACCCACTACCCGAGAATCAAAGTATCTATCGATGGTAACCTCTTATGCTATAACCCAGTATACGACATTGGGCCAAGAGTCCAAGTGTCTGTGGTTCTATAATAGTCTGTCTGTCTAACTGCCTGTCTGTCTGTTTCTCTGTCTTTCCACACACACACACACACACACACACACACACACACACATCTATCTATACGTCCTTCCGTTACAAACCTTTGTCGGTCCGTCCGTCCATCCGTCTGTGTGTCTGTCAGTGTGCCGACGTGGTACCCCTTACCCAGAATGACACATATACAATTAGGTCACAGTTCGCGTAAGCAACCGCGAATTAGAAACAACAAACATTGGCCGCACCTTGTCTCCCGCGACACTTCAGCCGGTAGGGCTCAGCGATACTCCAGCTGCCGATGTGAAAAAAAAAAAATAGGCTGACTTCAGCTTTATACTCCAGCTGCCGGTGTGAATAAATAGACTGTCTTCTGCTTTATACTCCAGCTCTCCGCCTGCATAAATAAGCTGTATTCAGCTTTATACTACAGCTGTCCACATTAATAAATAGTCTGTCTTCAGCTTTATACTTCAGCTGCCCACGTGAATAAATAGACTGATTTCAGCTTTATACTCCAGATGCCAACGTGAATAAATAGACTGATTTAAGCTTAGTACTCCAGCTGCCCACTTGAATAAATAAGCTGTCTTCAGCTTTATACTCCATATCTGGATGTGAATGAAAATATTATTGTCAGCTTTATGCTCCAATTCTGGATGTGAATGAAAAGATTGTTGTTCAGCTTTATACTCCAATTCTGGATGTGACTGAAAAGATTAATGAATGTTCAACTTTATACTCCAATTCTGGATGTGACTGAAAAGATTAATGTTCAGCTTTATACTCCAATTCCCGATGTGAATTAGAAGAGTGTTGTCGGCTTTATATTCTAGCCGCTGATGTGAATGAATAGAATGCCGTCAGCCTTATCCACAGCCGACATCCTTGAGTAAAGGCGTGCCCACCCTACATATCCTGTCCACGGTGTTTAACGATACTCAGTGACTTAATGAAGTCTAAAGACCGTGTCACAGTTTACATCAGTGATTCTCAGCATGTATGGCCACGACACCACCCCTCACTTTGCTGTCTAGTGATACCTGTACATGCAGTTGGCAGTCTAGCGGACTCAGTGTTGTCCGTCTCATCAACTCTGTCACCCTTTCTAGGCTAAACTCTAGTATATTCATTTATAAAGATCGATAAATGAACTGGTTTAGTTCCCTAGTCTATTTATTTATAAAGACCAGGAGTGGCTTAGTTCTCTAGTCTATTGATTTATAAAGATATGGAATGGCTTAGTCCCCTTGTCTATCCATATATAAAGATCTAGAACTGAACTGGTTTAGTTCTCTAGTTTATTCATTTGTAAAGATAGGAGTGGCTTAGTTCTATAGTCTATTCATTTATAAAGATCTGGAACGGCTTAGTTCTCTAGTCTAATCATTTATAAAGATCAGGATTGTCTTAGTTCTCTAGTATATTGATTTATAAAGATCTGGAATGGCTTAGTTCTATTGTCTATTCATTTATAACGATCTAGAACTGAACTGGTTTAATTCTTTTGTCTATTCATTTATAAAGATCAGGATTGGCTTAGTTCTCTAGTATATTGATTTATAAAGATCTGAAATGGCTTAGTTCTCTTGTCTATTCATTTATAAAGATCTAGAACTTAACTGGTTTAGTTCTCTTATCAATTCATTTATAAAGATCAGGAATGGAGTAGTTCTCTAGTCTATTCATTTATAAAGATCTGGAATGGCTTAGCTATCTAGTCTATTCCTTTATAACGAAGCCAGTTGGAATGCGTAGCATTTTGTAGCAGTCAGTTGTCGGTGATATAACACAGAGGGTTAAACATGCACGGAGCCGGTGATTGCGTGGCCTGTCGAAGGACCAATCAGTTTCCGCGGCTGGTGAACGGGGCTTTAGGTAGCGTGACCGCTTGGGTTACCAGTGTTTTAGAAGTCCTAGTGCTTTACATACAGACACACCTACCTACCGACTGACCGACCTAACTACCTACATACCTATCTATATACCTATCTGTCTTCTAATCTACCTACCGACCTATCTAACTGCCTGCCTAAATACCTACCTACCTACCCACCCACCTACCTACCTACCGACCTGACTGCCTACATACCCACATACCTACCTGTCTACCTACCTACCTACCTATCTACCTACCAACCTACCCAATCATGCATCCACATATCTAACTGCCTACCTACTAACCTACCTACCTACCTACCTACCCAATCATCCTCCCACATATCTAACTGCCTACCTAAATCCATACCTATTTACCTACCTATCTATCTACCTACCTATCCAATCATCCACTCACATAACTAATTGCCTGCCTGCCTACCTACCTACCTACCTACCTTCCTACTAACCTACATATATCTATCTACCTGTTTACTCACCCACCTTACTGCCTGCCTGTCAACCGACCTAGCTATCTAATTACCTACCTAACTACCTACCTACTGATCTACATACCGACCGACCTACCTACCTGCCCGCCTACCTACTTACCTACCTGCCTACCTACATACCATCCTACCTATCTATCTACCTACTTGCCTACCTCTCTAACTGCCTGCCTACCTACATACCCACCTACCTACCTACCTGCTTACTACCCACCTACCTAACTGCCTGCTTACCTACCTACCTGTCTACCTACCTACCTGTATACCTACCTAACCTACCTACCTGTCTACCCACCTACCTGTCTACATACCTAACCTACCTGCCTAACTATTTACCTACCTAGCTAACGGCCTACCTACCTACCTACCTGCTTACCTACCTACCTATTCACTAATCCACCAACCTACCTAACAGCCTACCTACCCACCTCCATACCTACCTAACTTCCTGTCTACCTACCTACTAACATAATTATACCTACCCTATCTACCTATCTACTCATCAACCTGATTGCATGCCAACCTACCTAACTATCTAACTACTCACCTACTCATCTACCTACATAACATGTCCACCTATCTACCCAAATTACCTCCCTGCCTACCAACGGCCCGTTGCCTGCATACCCACCCACACACCCACCCACCTACCTACTTACCACACTCACACACACACATACACACACACACCACACACACACGCACACACAGAGACACAGACACACACACACATATACACACAACAGATAATTCTGACTTCTTACTAAGTCTAAGTAAATTACTTGTGAGAAAGGCCGAATTATCCCGCTATTGGGACACGCACAAATGTATAGCTCCTGTTTGATTCTTTCTTTCTTTCTTTCTTTCTTTCTTTCTTTCTTTCTTTCTTTCTTTTCTTTCTGTCTGTTTGTCTGGCTGGCTGTCTGTCTGTCTGTCTGTCTGTCTGTCTGTCTGTCTGTCTGTCTGTCTGTCTTTATGCCTATCTGTCCGTCCGTCCGTCCAAGGCAGATTTCAGCAATGTTATAAAGGAAACAAACACAGGAAGAAGAGAAGATTATTAGTGACAATAACGATACCATTTAAAATGTAAAATACTTTGCTAGGTTTGGGACCCCCCAGATATCTGTCAGTTTGAGAAGCCCCTGATATCCACCAGTTTGAGAACCAGTGATAGTAATAGATTTGTTTGTCTCGCAAACGACTTGTGACTGTCACAACAAACGTGATCCAGAAATTCATGTGACAAAATGTTCACCACGCCTCTTTCGCAACCGCACTAAAGACAAACACTTTCCCACTCCCTTCCTCCCAACGTATCACGTGACACGTAAACCTCATTTTCCTTACGCCCACTCGTTGTCTCCTCAGCGAAACACCACAAAAACACACAAGTTACGTATGACAAAAACAGACAAGATATATGGGACAACAATACACTAGTTACGTGTAACAACACACAAGTCACATGTGGCAACAATACACAATAGACAGGAACAAGGCACAGAGAATACGAGTGAAGACATGACTATAATAGACAGCTACATGACACAGAGAATATGAGGGAAGTTATGACTATAATAGATAGGAACATGGCACAAATCAAATCAAATCAAATCAACTTTATTTTAAAAGGGTCTCAAATTGGGCTCGCAGGCCCGTCTTACATTCGGCCCTTCCAATCACTCGTCTTTCGTTCATCAAGAGCATTATACATTTACATAGGAAGAAAGATAAACATTGTGAAATGAATGTTGTAATCATAATCAAGACACATTACCATGTTATGAGGCCCATCTCCCACCTACCATACATCACCCCACCCACACACACAACCCCACCTACGCACACACACACACACACACACACCCAGGGACACATACATACCCCACCAACCAACCCATCCCCCACCCACACACACTGCCCTCACCTGTTCCCCCCAACCAAAACACACTCGCCACCCACAAACATCCCCCACCAAACCACACATCCCACGCTCACCCACATACACATCCTAACCCACACATCCTCTCCCCACCCACACCTCCAACCACCCATCCCCCAGCCACATCTCCATCGACCACATATTCCCCACCCACGCACACACATCCCCCCCCCCCAACCCACACATCGCACATCCACTCACACATCCCCAATCCATACATACACATCCCCACCAACTTACATCTCCCTACCCCGACACACACACACACACATCTCCCTAACCACCTATACATCCCCAATCCACTCACCGCACACATATTCTTCACTAACACATCTCACACCCACATACCACCATGCATCCCCACCTACACACCACTTACATATCCCCCATCCACATACCACACAATATTCCCACCCACACCCACACAGATACCCTTACCCATCCACCCCACATACCCCCACCCACACACATACCCCACCCACATAATATCCCCAACCAATACACCACGCACCTCTCCCCACCCACACATGCATTCCCCACCCATCCACCAACACACACTCACTCACGCACATATCCCCCACTACGCACCCACACACCCCCACCAACCCACCCCCAACCAAACAGCTCTCGATCACAATACCCCTACCCACACATATCCTCCACCCACTCACGCATCCCACCCGACACATACACATCCCTCACCCACCTACACATCCCTAATCCACTCACACACCCCCACCCACACATTCCCCATCCACGCACACATCTCCCACCCACACACCCCACCACCCACACATACTTCTCCCAACCACCACACATCCCCTACTCACCCACACATATCCCCCACCCATGCACACATTCCCCGCACCCATCACACACATCCCTCACACCACACACTATCCCCCACCCATACACATATCCTCACCCATACCACCACAAACATACCCCCCATCCACACACCATGCACACATCCCCCACCAACACACCGCACACATATCCCAAACCCACACACCATACACTTCTCCCCACCCGCCCTTACATCCCCAATCCACCTACACAATCCCCTACCCACACAACCCCGCCACCCACACATACTTCCCCAAACCATCCACACATCTCCACCCACCCACACATATCCCCCACCCAAACACACATCCACCGCACCGGTCCCATATACATATCTTCCACCCATACACACATCCCCCACACCCATTCCCACATCCCTACTTTCACCCCCACACATCCATCCACACATCCCACCAACACCCACAAATATCACTACCCACCAACACCCACACACCCCAACCCATCCAAACGTATACCCCCACCCACATTCCCCCACCCACACATCCCCACCCACACATATCCCCACACTCACACACATCCTCCACACACACTCACACATCCTCACATCTAGACACATACTAAAGAGAATGCACAGAGAATACGAGGGTAGATATGGCTATAATAGATATTAGCATGGTACAGAGAATATGAGGGAAGATATGACTATAATAGATAGGAATGTGAACGCCTGATGCGTCACAAAATGGGACGACAAGGCACTAGATATTGATGACACCAAAACCAGTAGGGGAATTTGGAAGTATCTAAGTTCATCGGCCAAGATATTTTTAAACAGCTTGAAAGGTCAAGCTTTGAACCCGAATTGTTTCGGTTTCCTAAAACTCTACCTCAACTTTCGTTGTTCTGTAGCTTTCTCAGGGTCGGGGAATGCCAGATGTAATGTATACTTTAGGTTCGGGCTGTCAGAAAACAAAACAGGCCACATAGTTTATAGGTGCATACGAGAATCAGAGATAAACGAAGGCTGTCTAGAGACCAAAATGGGTACAGTAGGCTGGCAGATTTATGGCAGTGGGAACGTGCTTGAGCTGAGAAATCTACTTCAAGGAGCATGAACTCAAACAAGGACTATGAACTCAAAAACAAGGTCGTATTGGGGTGAAGGTAGTTAGATTAATAATAAGATGCAAATTGAAGCAGGGTACGCGAAGTACTGATTGGATGACAAGGGACAGCGACGTCACGTGATTCAAGAAAAGCGCCAAGTATATAGAGATATATATTTTGGGATCCAGTCATTTAGGAGAGTCGAGCAGGAGAGAGGACAGTTAATAGTGGACTCCGGGAGCGGCGGGGGCCTGAGCCCTCTGGGGGAGCTCAAGGAACATAGTAACAGGACTTCAGAAATTGTGGCTAATCCGTGCCCAAGTCTGTATAGTATCTGTAGGAGGAGGAAGTGAAGGAAGACGGACAAGCGCTCATGCTAGAATTCGTCTGAATCACTGATAGGAGTGAGAGCGACTAAGGATCTGTGAACGGAACCTACCCAAGGCAGATAAGCCAAAGAAGGGAAAGACACGCAGAGTCCGAGGGTTGTTAAAGTGCAAGAAAGCCACTTGAGTTAAGAGGACCGCCAGCTAAGGAGACCGCTCGTTAGTTGCAGTAGATGGCTAAACGTCAGACAGGACGACCATAGCCAGGGACAATGCGGTTGGAACCACACAGGAGACTAATGTCAAATACGACTGGAAACCGGTGGTGGGATCCACGACAAACGAGGTTGAAGAGAGCAATCGTATTTCAAATATGGGACCCAGATGATCAACTGGACGGCAGAAGTTGAATGTAAGTTGACATAAGACTTAGACCTAATTAGTTTAATTGTATATTATAATCAGATATCTTAGTTTAGAGAGCTATAGCAAACTACCGTAGGTGAACTTACCGCGTAATCATGAACGACCGACAAATGTCAGGACTGAATGCGACGTACTGCATATTACCGATATTTAAATGGCCGAAATAGATTGTTGGGAGTCATATTAATCGGTTAGATAAGCAGAGTGTGGATAAACTATGTATGTTCATGTAACCAAGCAATTAGACGTACACAATTAATGAGAACTAGGCGAGTGCAACATGTAAATATGGAACGAAAGGCTACTGCAAGATATAAACAAACACAGCAGACGGCAGAAGAAGATAGCAAAGGACTCGCGATCACTAGGTCAACCAGACAATAGGGGCAGGTGAGATCGTTGGCCAGAGACGGGGCGGGCACAGGAAAGAATGCGTGTTTTTGTTCGCTGGACATAGGTGAAAGGAGGTCGCGCTCCTGCGGCTGTGTAGCTAAGGTGTAGTTAGGCTGGCCCGGCGTGGTACAGGCAGCGAGTTCAGATCTTCGGGTGAATGGTTAAATACTTAATGTTGGCTGTAGGCGGCGCGTCGGGAAATAGGCGATAATAATATTAGTTAAACATATGTGTTCACAATAAGGTTCTTAATTTATGTTATGGCTAAGATATACTAATACTAGTATAGATAAAGAAGCGATAGGTGTTAAGGAATTTGTAGGTAGTGAAAGACTAATGTTTATTCTCTCATAAAACTCACGGGTATTGTTTTATACTGTTTCAGGCATTGCCTGGGTAAAAGGGAGTCGCCCAAGCATACCGGGCATACTTGTCTAAACAGATATCCATCTGAACAAAATAATCCCTGGGTATATGGATTGATGGATCAATCTATGGATCAATGAGTATTCGGACTAAGTAAATGGGCCACTTATAGGCCTGCAGGACGGTCACTGCAGGGCAGACAAAAGGGCCGGTGGAAATCCTAGCTTTAGTTCTTTACTTGATGCAGTTAGTAGGTGATTGTAGGTAGTATTTCTCTAACATCTGGTTGCATAGTTTATTACATTATCTACCTCCCCTTGTGGCGACATGCAGTATTGTGTTGTTTTTTGGAGTCGATTATACGTAGATGTGTCTTCAATGCATGTACTGGTTACTTTATGTGATTATGCTGTAGATTGTCACTCTGTTACTGTTCAGAAGAAAATAAATATGTTTGAGTTGCCTTTTATTTCGACTTGTCAGTCTGAGATTGTGTAGATTAGAGTAGTTTAGAGACATTGTGAGGTGGGCTGTACATCTCTTCTATAACCTGATAACATACACCACGAGACATTGATGGTGCAATAGTAATTAACTATTGTTCTCACGCGGAGACACGACCCTACATCTGTCGTATCCCTTACTCTCATCCTCTTTTTCTCCTTCTCCCTTGTTCTCCCTCTTTCTTTACTATCAAAGGTAGTGTGTAGTAGGCAGAGTTCGACTGAGGAACGAACTTTTAGGCTTTTTACATCATTTCCCTCATCATTCTTTTCAATCTCTCCTCTCTCCTCCCTCCCTCCTCTCTCTTCTTCCCTCTTCTTTTCTAGCTGTCACAGGAACATGGCACAAAGAATATGATGGAAGATATGGCTATAATAGATAGGAACATGGCACAGAGAATATGAGGGAAGATATGACTATAACAGATAGGAACATGGCACATAGAATATGAGGGAAGATATGGCTATAATAGATAGGAACATGGCACAGAGAATATGAGGAAGATATGACTATAACAGATAGGAACATGGCACAGAGAATATGAGGGAAGATATGACTATAACAGACAGGAACATGGCACAGAGAATATGAGGGAAGATATGACTATAATAGATAGGAACATGGCACAGAGAATATGAGGGAAGATATGGCTATAATAGATAGGAACATGGCACAGAGAATATGAGGGAAGATATGACTATAATAGATAGAAACATGGCACACAGAATATGAGGGAAGATATGGCTATAATAGATAGGAACATGGCACAGAGAATATGAGGGAAGAAATGACTATAATAGATAGGAACATGGCACACAGAATATGAGGGAAGATATGGCTATAATAGATAGGAACATGGCACAGAGAATATGAGGGAAGATATGGCTATAATAGATAGGAACATGGCACAGATAATATAAGGGAAGAAATGACTATAATAGATAGGAACATGGCACACAGAATATGAGGGAAGATATGGCTATAATAGATAGGAACATGGCACAGAGAATATGAGGGAAGAAATGACTATAATAGATAGGAACATGGCACACAGAATATGAGGGAAGATATGGCTATAATAGATAGGAACATGGCACAGAGAATATGAGGGAAGATATGGCTATAATAGATAGGAACATGGCACAGAGAATATGAGGGAAGAAATGACTATAATAGATAGGAACATGGCACACAGAATATGAGGGAAGATATGACTATAATAGATAGGAACATGGCACAGATAATGTTAGGGAAAATATGGCTGTAATAGATAGGAACAAGGCACAGAGAATATGAGGGAAGATATGGCTATAATAGATAGGAACATAGCACAGAGAATATGAGGGAAGATATGACTATAATAGATAGGAACATGGCACACAGAATATGAGGGAAGATATGGCTATAATAGATAGGAACATGGCACAGAGAATATGAGGGAAGAAATGACTATAATAGATAGGAACATGGCACACAGAATATGAGGGAAGATATGGCTATAATAGATAGGAACATGGCACAGAGAATATGAGGGAAGATATGGCTATAATAGATAGGAACATGGCACAGATCATATGAGGGAAGATATGGCTATAATAGATAGGAACATGGCACAGAGAATATGAGGGAAGATATGACTATAATAGATAGGAACATGGCACAGATAATGTTAGGGAAAATATGGCTGTAATAGATAGGAACAAGGCACAGAGATTATGAGGGAAAATTTGGCTATAATAGTAGGAACATAACACAGAGAATATGAGGGTAGACATGACTATAATAGATAGGACAAGGAACAGAGAATATGAGGGAAGACATGACTATAATAGATATAACATGGCACAGAGAATATGAGGGAAGATATGGCTATAATAGATAGGAACATGGCACAGAGAATATGAGGGAAGATATGGCTATAATAGATAGGAACATGGCACAGAGAATATGAGGGAAGATATGGCTATAATAGATAGGAACATGGCTCAGATAATGTTAGGGAAAATATGGCTGTAATAGATAGGAACAAGGCACAGAGATTATGAGGGAAGATGTGGCTATAATAGTAGGAACATAGCACAGACAATATGAGGGTAGACATGACTATAATAGATAGGACAAGGAACAGATAATATGAGGGAAGACAAGACTATAATAGATATAACATGGCACAGAGAATATGAGGGAAGATATGGCTATAATAGATAGGAACATGGCACAGAGAATATGAGGGAAGATTTGGCTATAATAGATAGGAACATGGCACAGAGAATATGAGGGAAGATATGACTATAATAGATAGAAACATGGCACAGAGAATATGAGGGAAGATATGGCCATAATAGATAGGAACATGGCACAGAGAATATGAGGGAAGACATGACTATAATAGATAGGAACATGGCACAGAGAATATGAGGGAAGATATGACTATAATAGATAGAAACATGGCACACAGAATATGAGGGAAGATATGGCTATAATAGATAGGAACATGGCACAGAGAATATGAGGGAAGATATGGCTATAATAGATAGGAACATGGCACAGATAATATGAGGGAAGATATGGCTATAATAGATAGGAACATGGCACAGAGAATATGAGGGAAGATATGACTATAATAGATAGGAACATGGCACAGATAATGTTAGGGAAAATATGGCTGTAATAGATAGGAACAAGGCACAGCGATTATGAGGGAAGATTTGGCTATAATAGTAGGAACATAGCACAGAGAATATGAGGGTAGACATGACAATAATAGATAGGACAAGGAACAGAGAATATGAGGGAAGACATGACTATAATAGATATAACATGGCACAGAGAATATGAGGGAAGATATGACTATAATAGATAGGAATATGGCACAGAGAATGTGAGGGAAGATATGTCTATAGCAGATAGGAATATGGCACAGAGAATATAAGGTAAGATATGTCTATAACAGATAGGAATATGGCACACTGAATATGAAGGCATACTTGAAACAGGTGTTGTTGGCATCACGATGGCTGCCATATGTCTGTAAAGACATAAATTATTTCTGTATTAGTGTAATATTTATGTCTGTTTTAGTGTGAGTTATGTCTGTGTTAGTGTCACAATTATATCTGTGTTACTGTGACAGTTATGTCTATGTTAGTGTGACAGGTATGTCTGTGTTAGTTTGACAGATATGCCCGTACTGGTGTGATAGTTATGACTGTATTAGTGTATAGTTATGACTGTGATAGTGTGATGCTTATGTCTTTATTAGTGTGATAGTTACGTCTGTCTTTGTGTAGTACTTATGTCTGTATTAGTGTGACAGTTATGTCTGTGTTAGTGTGATGCTTATGTCCGTATGAGTGTGACAGTTATGTCTGTTAGTGTTATGCTTATGTCCGTATGAGTGTGACAGTTATGTCTGTATTAATGTGGCAGTTATGTGTTTTAGTTTGCAACTAGACAGGCAGGCAGACAGACAGACAGACAGACAGACAGACAGACAGAGATAAATAAATAGATAGATAGATAGATAGATGGATGGATAGATAGATAGATAGATAGATAGATAGATAGATAGATATATAGATAGATAGATAGATAGATAGATAGATAGATCTATAATGACGTCAGAAGGTGACGTGGAGATTATTTCCACATATAACCTGAATCTTAATAATACCCTAGCTTCCCCCCGTACCCTCCGTCCCCCGTACCCCTCCACCCCACCACCAAGCTGAACAACAGCTGTAATTGCATGATGACAATAATAAGTCGCGCATCTACAGGGCTGCAACCTGCCCGCAGGACACTGTGTAGCAATCTGGTTATTGTTCAGCGGACAAGGACAATTTCTGAATGGGGACACGCGTCAGAGGGGGAGGGGTTGTCCATGGGACAGAGGTTTCACCCGAGGAGAGAGACAGACAGATGTTACGCCCGAGGAGATAGACAAACAGAGGTTCCACCCGAGAAGATAGACAGACAGAGGTTCCACCCGAGGAGATAGAGAGAGGTTTCCCCGAGGAGATAGACAGAGGTTCCACCCGAGGAGATAGACAGAGGTTCCACCCGAGGAGATAGACAGAGGTTCCACCCGAGGAGATAGACAGAGGTTCCACCCGAGGAGATAGACAGAGGTTCCACCCGAGGAGATAGACAGACAGAGGTCCCACCACCAAGAGATAAACAAACAGAGGTACCACCCAAGGAGACGATTGCCCAGACCTTCATTCTCGACATTAAGTTGTAGAATACAATATGTGAGAACATTCGTGACAGACAGACAGACAGACAGACAGACAAACAAACAATCAGATAGGCAGACAGACAGGCGGGCAGACAGTCAGGTAGACAATCGGGCAAGCAGTCAGACAGACATGCAGGCAGACAAACAGATGGGCAGGCAGGCAGGCAGGCAGGTGGGCAGGCAGGCAGGCGGGCAGGCAGGCAGACAGATAGGCAGCAAGCAGACAGGCAAACAGACAGGGGGACAGACGGGCAGGCTCTCAGACGGGCAGGCAGACAGACGGGCAGGCAGACAGACGGGCAGGCAGACAGACGGGCAGGCAGACAGACGGGCAGGCAGGACAAAAAAACAAGAGGGACAGATTCCAGCCGGGAAGATAGTTGCGGGGACGCCAAATCAGCACTTCGAGTTGTAGTAGTACAAAATATGCAAGGACTTTCATGACAGAAAGAAAAACATCCATTTATTGTATTTTAATATTGTTTTATAATTTCATATTTTTCTTTAGATCTGTTTGTGTTGTTCCGTCCCTGATGAAGATTTGTATATTCACAACGTCGTTTGATGTGTCATAGTATACTTATTTTTTTATTTTATTATTATTATATGGTTTTGCTTGATTTTCTGTTGTTATATTTGTGTGTTTTCTCTCTGTGATGGAGTTTGTTGTAAGGTATGTACACTGTGTTCGTGTTTAATAACTATCACCCTTCTCAGGAGCTATACATAACTAACTGTTTGTATTTCCTAATGTGTTATCAGATTGCGTATTTCTATTTTTCAGACACGGAAGCAACCAGCCAGACCTTTGAAGAAAGATATGCGAAATGTCAAATATGATGACAAACGTAATCACAAATGTAATGACAAACGAATTCAAGAGAAAGTATAATGTAGATAATAGGGTAGGCAGTCTCCAATGATCTACGATTACACAGATCATTGACAGAATTGTCGGAGAAGCACTTCCTTCCTAGACGGCCATTCCTTTGATTACACCTTCATTTTTGTGTGTAGTTTATTTCCGGCGCCAGTGTTATTATAATGTCGCTTTTTAAAGAAAATAGCTCTCTATTATTTGTGCCACCCGACATCAGAAGGGCAAGCGAATTATTTGTGACTTCAGTTGTGATTCTCCCGGTGACACTTTAGGGAAGATATAACAGAACGAACGAACAAACAAACTTTATTTTCAAAGGGTTAAGAATGGGCACCCAGGCCCGTCTGACATTCTGCCCTTCTTCTCTCTTTTCTTGTATACGTTATTTCATTCATACAACACTTATGAAGCTAATCTTAGACAACAAAAGAACAATAAACATTAAAACGCATGGAAAATAATCATTGAAACACGACTCACTAAGGCAATTATTAACATGGCCATTATAAATACCCAAGGAAGGTGTAACGTACCATACATATGGGAATGTTTATTAGTTAGCTGTCGTTTGAGATAATTTTCATTTTGTGTGTGTGTTGTTTTTAGGGGGGATGTGGGAATGTAGCCAGCACTGAGATAGTTTTCAAACAAGTTGCGACTGTATGTATTGTGATTGGTGGTGTCTTTGATTTCTTGTGGAAGATTGTTCCACAACTGAGCTAAGCTTGTTTTGTATAAGTCTATCCTAGGTTTGCCGGTCTCCCTGGCCTAGGTGTTAAACAACTTTCTCCGTAATCCCGTTTATCCACGTTTATACCACAACATCCAGCTTAAGAATGGAGGTGGAGGCAGTCACTACGGCTCCCTGCTGGATTGAGAATACGACACACACGCACATCGTGATTGTAACTGACTCAGAAAGCATGCTGACGAGGGTGAGGACGGGCAGGCTTCGTGCGGAGTGGCTTGCTTGGCTTCGGAGGTCACGGATGACAAGCATCGCCTGGATCTTTTCTCCGGGGCATGTCAGTGTACTGGGAAATAAACAGGCGGACAGATTGGCCGGCTCTGCAGAACTTGGTGGAGTGTTGATACATGACAAGGCAGACGTGGTTGCGGCCTTGTGGGAGCACGTGCACACCTCGGAGGAGCAAATGGATTACCATGATCTGGCAAGAATGAGACAGCGAGGAGTGACGAGGGGATCTGGCCGACGCTCAACGCTCAGAGGAAAGGCGAGACGGACATATAATCAGATTGCTACTGGTACTATTAGTGTTGGAACTCTTCGCTGGCTGCTGAGGATGGGGACGGAGCGCTTATGGGAATGCCCCGAATGCTGTGATGTCGATTCCTCAATCAATCAATCAATCAATCAATCCACGTAGGGTAACGCAGCACGCGAGAATTGGAAGCGGTTCTCGCCGCGTTAGTAACTTATGGGATATGTGAGCCGGCCGCTCTGAAAGCAATGGCAAACTACTGAGCGTAATCTTGCCAAGAATTCATCGACAGCGGTAAAATGCTGGTGTTAACAGTGATGTCCTGTAAAGGATATGCGAAGAAAAAATCCTAGGTTTAGGGACATGAAGTATGTTTAGTCGCTCGCTATGTCTTGCGTTATATTTAAACAATGACCAAAGGTAGATTGGAGCATTTTGAAATCGGATTTTCTGAATTAGTTTTGCCTTATTAAAAAGTAAGCGTTTGTGGAGTGGCAGTAACTGAAGACGTTCATGTAGGTTAGAATTGTCAGACACACAGACAGACACACAGACAGGCACACAGGTATACACTAACTTACGAAGGAATGTTACACAGATATGTGAATAGGTAGTTCTAGTCTTTGAATGGTCTCATTGTTGCTTGGTTGGTTGGTTAGTTAGTTGTTTTGTTGGCTGATTGATTGGTTAGTCGGTTGAATGCTTTGTGAATTTATTGGTTGGTCTGCTGGAGTATTCGTTAATTCAGTTATCATTTGCTTAATACCTGTATTGTATCAGACCTTTGACAGATACGACTAAGCTACAAGCTTTCTGTTAGCACCGAATGTTGAGCGGCGCTTACCAAAACCACACATTGTGCCAGCGGCTTCGGGCGGAGGAGCGCAATCGAGAGGGTACAAGCCTTATCCTGGTGGGAGGAAACGCAGCCTAAAGACTAAATGTCATGGCAGGGCAGACCAGCCCCAAAGCCTTGGTTGGCAACTGGTCTAGGATCGAAGCTCCGACAGACGGACAGTTAGAGAATTACTTCGCTTATCCGACAGCTTCTGCAGCTTGGTAGTATCTTTGCTCTGGAGTAAAATAATCAGCCCGAGAGAGGGATCATGCTGCACGGGCAACACATAGTCTCTACAATTCAGCCCAAGCTTTGTGCTATAGAGGGATGCACTGCACAAGAACAAAGGGGATCGTTGATGTCCCACAAGAATTAGCAAAGAGTAAACGAACAGAACTGTTGATGTCACATAGGAACTAACAGAGGTAACAAAGTGAAATGTTTATGTCACACAAGAACTAACAGAGTAAACATACAGAAAAGTTGATGTCACACGTGAGCTAACGGAGTAAACATACAGAAAAGTTGATGTCGCACTGGAACTAACAGAGTAAACATATAGAAAAGTTGAAGTCACACAAGAACTAAAAGAGTTAACAAATAGAATAGTTGATGTCACACAAGAATTAACACAGAGTAAATAAATAGAAAAGTTCATGGGACACAAGAACTAACACAAAGTAAACATACAGAGAAGTTGATGTCATACATTATTCATTCATTGGCACCTTTCCGTCTTGGCAGACGATAGTTTGGTAAATTGTGCTTCAAAAAGTCTTAATAACTACGATCCATGGCGGTGGCGAGTGTGGCTGGTAAGGCCAATTCTTGCTGCAAATGTTTGCCCACAGTAGGTGCATGTGAAAACATGGTCATTTCCACCATTTTGCACCATCTTACGTCTCTCACGCTCTGTGTGTGCTTTATCTGCAATCATTTTCTCCTTTGTCTTTATTCCATTTCTGATATTTGCCCTTCAAGCAACACGTTCAGCGGCGACGTGTTCCCAATGTGCATTATCTACGCTTGTATCAATCATGTCCCGCTTACACACATCTTTGTATCGTAGTAGAGGCCGACCCTGAGATCTCCTACCCGTCTGTAATTCACCAAAAAAGATGTCCTTTGGTATTCTACCATCATCCATCCTCCTAACGTGTCCTATCCATCTAAGTCTACGAAGACTGAGCATGGAATACATCGTCGCACAACCTGATATTTCCAATACTTCAGTATTTGTGATTTTGTCTTGCCACTTAATACCAAGTATTCTTCGCAGACACCGCATATGAAAGCTGTTTAAACGTTTCTCTTGGCGTCTCTTAGCTCTTGTCATACATTAGCTAACAGAGTAACCATATAGAGAAGTTGATGTCACATTTGCACTAACACAGAGTAAACAAAGAGAAAAGTTAATGCCGCACAAGAACTAACAGAGTAAACAAATAGAACCGTTGATGTCACGCAATGACTAACACAGAGTATACGAACAGAACTATTGGTGTCACACAAGAACTAACAGAGTAAACAAACAGGAAATTTGATGTCATACAATGACTAACACACAGTAAATGTTGATGCCATTAAGGAACGAACACAGAGTAAACGCATAAACCCGTCGATGTCACACATGAATTAACACACAATAAATGAATAGAATCGATGATGTCACACAGGACCTAACATGGAGTAAACGAACAGAACCGTTGATTTCACACAGGAGCTAACACATAGTAAACGCATAAAACAGTTGATGTCACACAAGAACTAACACAGAGTAAACGCATAAAACAGTTTATGTCACACAAGAACTAACACATAGTAAACAAATAAAACCTTTGATGCCACACGGGAACTAACACAGAGTAAACGAATAAAACCGTTGATGTCAGCGATCACCCAGGACACATTAAAGTATACGAGACAATACTGGTACCGGGACAGTCTCTCACAAGGGAACAGCCGCAGTTCAGACGGACATATGTTCTGTCAAGTGTGATGGATGACCCCAGTTGCCCATAGTTTATCTCACAGACCGATGGGTTAGTTTCTGTCTGCACTGCTTCAGCCCAACAGCGTCTGTGTTTTGTTCCCACGCTCTCAGAGATCTCACAAGTTAACGCGCTCACTTCTCTCACTTTCTAAATGTACTAAATGGGTCGCTATTTGCACACAATCTGACAACATGGTTCTTTATTCTTGTAAACGGGGAGATACTAGAAGAGGTAACAAATTTGAACTATCTTGGACATTTAATAACAGATGGTTGCAGAAGTGAAATATAAATCAAAAAGAGAAAAGGAATGACCAAAAATGCTTTTAGTAGCACGAAATCAGGATTAACATCTAGGGAGATTAACAATGTATTAAAAATGAGAATTGTCAAATATTACATATATTCAGCATTATTGTATGGAGCGGAAGCCTCGACATATTAAACAAGCAATTAGAAAGTCAAACAGAGGCGTATTTCATGGAAACAAAAATAATCAATTGCAGAGGTTCTAGAAACACTGGGAATGAAAAGAGAGTTGATGAAAGAAATAAAAACGAGGCAAGTGAAATATTTCTGCCACATTAAAAGACATAACTCTCTTATAAAAACTATACTGAAGGGGAAGGTTTGAGGCAAGCGAGCAAGAGGTAGACAACAATGCAAGTGGGAAGGTAACATCAAAACATGGACGAACATCAATCTGACAGAATGTACAGTCAAGGGGAAGAGACATACACAATACAAACAGTCCTGTCACGGTTACCACTCTAATCTACTCTGTCATCACATGAAGAGACACTACATTAATGTGATCAATGTGATCAAACATATGTCATATTTGCTGCCTGACGAGACACTACATTAGTGTGATCAAGGTGATGTTTACAAGGAGATTTCATATTTGCCACATGTCGAGACACTACAATAGTGTGATCAATGTGATGTTTACAAGGAGTTTTCACACTTGCCGTCCGACGAGACACTACATTAGTGTGATCAATGTGATGTTTACAAGGAGTTTTCACACTTGCCGTCCGACGAGACACTATATTAGTGTGATCAATGTGATGTTTACAAGTGAGGTTTCACACTTGCCGTCCGACGAGACACTACATTAGAGTGATCAAGGTGATGTTTTCAAGAAGATTTTACACTGGCCACTTGACGAGACACTGCATTAGAGTGATCAAAGGGATGCTCACAAGGAGATTTCACAATTCCCGTCCGACGAGACGCAACAGTTGCTAAAAAAAAAAAAATGTCAGGAACAGAACTCCGAAATGTTCTCCACTTTCATTATCGTAAAAAAAATTGTTTGCACATCCTTTACAGGACACTGCTGTCAACATCAACATCTTTCAGCTGATTGTTGATTTCTTGGCAAGATTACGCTCAGTTGTTTGCCATTGCTTTCTGAGCGGCCGGCTCACATACCCCGTAAGTTACCGACGCGATTCGAACCACTGCTGATTCTCACCGTCGTCACGTTACTTACGTGAGTATACGAGATTACGGAGAAAAGTCGCTAACCTCTAGGCCAGGAATCCGGCTTCATTATCTTACCGAGGCTTTTTATACATTCAGCAGAGAAGGGTTGTGGAAGATAATGGTGAAATATGGCTGTCCACGAAAGTTCGTCCAAATAGAGCAGTTATTTCATGATGATATGCAGGCAAGAGTACAGGAAAACGGTGAACTGCCTGAGACCTTTCCTGTCACCAATGGAGTCAAGCAAGTCTGTGTCCTGGCACCGACACTGTTCACCCTCAAGTTTTCACCTATACTCACGAATGCCTTCAACAATGACATTGGAATAGACATCAACTACCGCATGGATGGAATGTTGTTCAATCTCAGAAGGCTGAAAGCTAAAACCAAAATTAACAGCGACACCGTCAGAGAGCTCCTGTTTGCTGATGATTGTGCTCTATATGCCAACTTAGAGTCAGACATGCAACACAATGTTTCAGCTCATATGCTGTGCCAAGTTTGGGCTCAATATCAACTTGGAGAAGACTGAAGTTATGTACCAGTCAGCTCCAGGGATTAATCACACGGAACCTAATATCAAAGTTAATGGTCATAGACTTAGTGTTGTGGACAAATTCACCTATCTCGGCAGCAGTAAATTAAACCACTTCCACACAGTCTGCCTTAGGAAGCTATTGAAGATTAAATGCAAGACAAGATCCCAGACACTGAAGTCATGGAAAGAATGTCCTTGCCCAGTATCCACACTCTACTAATGAAGACCCTGATTCGCTGAACTGGTCACATGACTCGCATGCCAGATCACAGGCTCCCTAAACACATTTTTTTTTTTACGGCGAGCTGCGTTGTGGTAAACGCTTCCAAGGCGGTCAGAGGAAACGCTTTAAAGACACTGAAGATCTCACTAAAAGCTTTTGGAATTCATCACGACAATTGGAAGACTGCTGCCAAATATTGAAATTCGTGGCGTACGTCATTACGAAAGGGTGCAGTCACTTGTGAAGCAAACAGGACTGCAAGAGCTGTGAAAAAAAAAACCTGGACAGAAAAACCGTTGCAGGAAATTCTCCACCTGAAACGTCAAGCATGTTTTGTCCACATTGTCAAATAACATTTCTAGCCAAAAAAGGCCGTACGAGCCATCTTAAAACTCACGGCTACATTCAATTAACCTCACTGGATGAAATGAATGGTCATTATCATTCTTGATGAAAAAAAAAAAAAAACAACATTAGTGTGATCAAGATGATATTTACAAGGAGAAGATTTCACACTCGCCACCTATCGAGACACTTCATTGGTGAGATGAAGGTGATGCCTACAAAAAGAAGATGTCATAATTACCACCTGTTGAGACACCACATTTTGTGATCAAGGTGATGTTTACAAGAAGAAGATTTCACACTTGCCACTTGTAGAGACACTATAAGTGTTATTAAGACGATGTTTGCAAGGAGGAGATTTCACACTTGCCACCTGTCGAAACACTGCATTAGTGAGGTCAAGGTGTTGTTTACAAAAAGGAGTTTTCACACTTGCCACCTGTCGAGACACTACATTAGTGTGATCAAGGTGATGTTTACAAAAAGAAGATTTCACACTTGCCATATGTCGAGAAACTATAAGTGTGATTATGGTGATATTTACACGGAGAAGATTTCACTCTTGCGACCTGACGAAATACCGCATTAGTGTTATCAATGTTATTTTTACAAGGAGATTTCACACTGACCATTTGACAAGACAACCATATTAGTGTGATCAAGGTGATATTTACAAGGAGAAGATTTCACACTTGCCACTTGACGCGGCACCACAATAATGTGATCAAGGTGATGTTTTACAAGGAAATTTCACACTGGCCACTTGACGAGACACCATATTAGTGTGATCAAGGTGATGTTTACAACGAGACGTTTTCACACTTGCCACCTGTCGAGACACTATGTAAGTGTGATCAAGGTGATGTTTACGAGGAGAAGATTTCACACTTGCCACCTGACGAAACACCACATTAGTGTTATCAAGGTTATTTTTGCAATGAGATTTCACACTGGTCACTTGACTAGACACCACCTTAGTGTGATAAAAGTGATGTTTACAATGAAATTCCACACTGGCCACTCGGCGAGACACTATATTGGTGTGATCAATGTGATGTTTATAAGGAGGAGTTTTCACACTGGCCAGTTGACGAGACACTACAATAGTGTTATCAAGATGATGTTTACAAGGAGAATTCACACTTGCCGCCTGACGAATACACTACATTTGTGTGATCAAGGTAATATTTACAAGAAGGAGATTTCACCATACATCACAGATTTCATAATGAAAGCTTAAAACGCTAACAGCCTGTTGCGACGCGCCTAGTGCCCGATGCTGCATACCTAATTACTTATTTGTTTATGTAGGCTCATTAAGACACCAGAGACAGTGTAATCAAGACACGAGAGTGTGGACGACATACCTTGGGGACATGAACTGACTTGAGAAACAGGTCCCTAACGGTGGTGACATGAGGTGCAAGTGCTCTATCTTTCATTGCTGAGACAGGATAAATAATCTCTGGTTGTACTCCTAGTGCGATTCCTGTTATTGTTACAACGATGGCGACACGAAAACTATGACGACAATGACGACGACGACGATGACGAAGGAGAAGACGAGGAAGAAGAAGAAGAAGAAGAAGAAGAAGAAGAAGAAGAAGAAGAAGAAGAAGAAGAAGAAGAACAAGAACAAGAAGAACAAGAAAAAGAACAAGAAGAGGAAAATCTCAGCTGCGGTCAACCTACCCTTTTATTCATGTAAAAATCCACATTTACTCTCAGCTAAAACAAATCACCAATTCATCTCTAAATCCGGAGAAGAATTCGATTCCTATTTCAAATTGTCCCTTATTGGATTTGTCTTTGTGACGCTGTCATGCTTGAATTTACAATGACAGACTCTATGTCTGTGTTTGCCATCCATCGCAGACAATACACATATGTCACAGGCAGATTAGACAGACAAAAATCTGTCTGATGGATGAGTAGCAATAATCATCACTCGAGACGTCATGGCCGCCAGCCAGCCGCTTTATTTAATTGCTGTGACAATGTTTGCATGCCAAGAAATAAAGGGCAGCTTATTTATATGTTGAATTCTTGACGAAAATGCAGCCAGCCGCGTTGGATTGTGTCGTTTCTTTTGCTTCCAGTTCCACATTTGTTTATCACATAGGATTTCCTATGTATTTTTGTGGCTTTGTGCAACAACCGATGTGTCTCTCTAAATGATGTCATGGATTGATGTTGGCGATGCCAACTGTTCATGGAATATGGTTTGCCACGCGCGCGCGCACGCGCGCACACACACACACACACACACACACACACACACACACACACACACACACACACACACACACACACACACACACACACACACACACACACACACACACACACACACACACACACACACACACACACACACACACACACACACACACGCGCTCGTGCGAGCGCACAATCACTGTTCATCTCTTCATCTCATTTCATGTTGTCCCTCTTGTACCTTGCGGTGTATCGAGATCCCCTTGGACTATTTTATTTCCTCTGTCCATCGTTTACATCGTCGGCCTCTTCTTCTGGTTCCATTCGGTTTGTGTATCATTCCTTGTTGTGGTTTACTGATAGTTGGTAGCCTAGATTTATGGTCGAACCATTGTACTTGCTGTTTTCTATTGGAAATATAGCGCTGCTATAACTCCCACTTTAGTCCTTATTTCATTATTTCTGATCTGTTCTCTTCTTGATACATTAAGTAATCCTCTCAGATATCTCATTCGTCTCACGAATCTCATTCTTCTCGGAAATCTCATTCGTCTCAGAAATGTCATTCTTCTCAGGAATCTTATTTTACTCAAGACTCCATTCTTCCCAGGAATCTAATTCTACACAGCAGTCTCATTCTTCTCAGGAATCTCATTCTGCTCAGGAATCTCATTCTTCTCAGGAATCTCATTCTTGTCGGGAATCTCATTCTTCTCAGGAAACTCATTCTTTTCAGGAATCTCCTTCTTCTCGGGTATTTGATTCTTCTCAGGAATCTCATTATTCTCAGGAATCTCCTTCTTCTCAGGAATCTAATTCTTCTCAGAAATCTCATTCTACCCAAGAAACTATTCTTCTCAGGAATCTAATTCTACTCAGCAATCTTATTCTTCTCAGGAATCTCATTCTGCTCAGGAATCTCATTCTTCTCAGGAATCTCATTCTTGTCGGGAATCTCATTCTTCTCAGGAAACTCATTCTTTTCAGGAATCTCCTTCTTCTCGGGTATTTGATTCTTCTCAGGAATCTCATTATTCTCAGGAATCTCCTTCTTCTCAGGAATCTAATTCTTCTAAGAAATCTCATTCTACCCAAGAAACTATTCTTCTCAGGAATCTAATTCTACTCAGCAATCTTATTCTTCTCAGGAATTTCATTCTTCTCAGGAACCTCATTCTTCTCAGGAATCTCATTCTTCCCGGGAATCTCCTTCTTCTCAGCAATCTCATTCTACTCAGGAATCTCATTATTCTCAGGAATCTCATTCTTCCCGGGAATCTCCTTCTTCTCAGCAATCTCATTCTTCTAAGGCATCTCATTCTTCTCAGGAATCACATTCTTCTCAGGAATCACAATCTTCTCATGAAACTCATTCTTCTCAGGAATCTCATTCTTCTCGGGAATCTCATTCTACTCAAGAATCTATTCTTCTCAGGAAACGTATTCTACGCAGCAATCTCATTCTTCTCAGGAATCTCCTTCTTCTCATGAATCACATTCTGCACAGGAATCACATTCTTCTCAGGAATCTCATTCTTGTCACATTCCAGTGATGAGGGGGTTTGTTTCTGGGTCCGTTCAAGGATATGCACTACTGACGAGCTCAAACGAGAGCGAAACTCGAGTATAGTGCTTCAAAATTGACGTGGACATGGCCTTAGGTTCGTACCGGAATACGATCAATGTAGCCAGTTGTGGGTTGTGCTCAATCTTTAAATCTCATTCTTGTCAGGAATTTCTGTTCGTGCTAGTTAAATGTTCGCGTTTAAAGCTTCCTAAAGAAAATACAAACGTGACACGGAGATAAAGACAGTAGTCGCCATATTCCAACATTATTTTGCTAACTTTCCAACTTAACGCCAAAGGGTTGCTCCAATATGCTCCGTTCCTGTGCCAGTAAATATTCCTCACTGCCCCATCTGAAAATTGGAGCAGACGGAGTCTTAAAAAACCAACAACCCGCACATGTATACTATTCATAATGCTGCTGCCACAAACCCATGACAACAGTCTGCCACGAAAAATAAGTTCATCTTCGATCGAAGCGGCGGTCACTAGACAACCAGCAACCATACATTACTGCATAAAGCAACCTAGTTAGTTCAGCGATCGGCCGGCCGGACTTTGTGTTCTCTCTTTGTAGGGACACTGTTCTCCCTATGTAGGGACAGTTATCACTATGCAGGGACACTGTTCTCCCTATGTAGGGACAGTTCTCACTAAGTAGGGACACTGTTCTCCCTATGTAGGGACAGTTCTCACTATGCAGGGACACTGTTCTCCCTATGTAGGGACAGTTCTCACTATGCAGGGACACTGTTCTCCCTATGTAGGGACAGTTCTCCCTATGCAGGGACACTGTTCTCCCTATGTAGGGACAGTTCTCACTATGCAGGGACACTGTTCTCCCTATGTAGGGACAGTTCTCACTATGCAGGGACACTGTTCTCCCTATGTAGGGACAGTTCTCACTATGCAGGGACACTGTTCTCCCTATGTAGGGACAGTTCTCCCTATGCAGGGACACTGTTCTCCCTATGTAGGGACAGTTCTCACTATGCAGGGACACTGTTCCCCCTATGTGGGTAGACATTTTAACTAGGGTATTGGGGACTAGCGTCGTGTTGTATCTAACAACTGGGTCAGCAGCGTAGAACCTTCAAAAGACAAAACAATCTTATTAAGGAGGATGTATCAGAGACAAGGAAGGGACGATTCCACTTGATGAGAACGATGCATCAGAGATAAGGAAGGAAATATTATACTTGATAAGAACGATGTTATCAGAGATAAGGAATTAAAGATTCTACTTGTTAAAAAACGATGCAATCAGAGATACGGAAGGAAAGATTATACTTGATGAGAACGATGTTATCAGAGATAAGGAATTAAAGATTCTACATGTTAAAAACGATGCTATCAGAGATAAGGAAGGGGAGATTCTACTTGATGAGAACGATGTTATCAGAGATAAGCCAGGACAGATTCTACTTGATGAGAACGATGTTATTATAGATAAGGAAGTACAGATTCTACTTGATGTGATCGATGTTATTAGAGATAAGCAAGGACAGATTCTACTTGATGTGAACGATGTTATTAGAGATAAGGAATGAAAGATTCCACTTGACGAGAGCGATGTTATCAGAGATTACGAATGAAAGAGTTTATTTGATAAGAACGATGTTATCAGAGATAAGGAAGGAGAGATTCTACTTGGTGAGAACGATGTTATCAGAGCTAAGGAATGGCAGATTCTACTTGATGAGAACGATGTTATCAGAGATAAGGAAAGAACGATTCTACTGGTTGAAAACAATATATAAAAAAGGTAGACAAAATATGCGAGAGAACTGCGTGAGGTCAACAGATGGAAGAAAATGATATTGACCATTAATAACCATTCTAGTATTCTCAAGTGGGAAGTAGAGAAAGCAATGATGACTGCCAATAAATAAAACCGCCTGCTAGAGATAAAATAACAGTGGAAACAATAATAGACGAAGATAACGTCTTTGAATTGTATAATTATATATATATATATATATATATATATATATATATATATATATATATATATATATATATATATATATATATATATATACATACATACATAATAGTGTTTTTTTTTAGCGCAGGACAAGAAAACATAATTTTTCATAATATTGCCCAGAACATCGGGGGAGACTAAGAGACCGGATCTGAGAATAGTCAGCGTTCCAAACCACACGCTAATAATACAATTTTTAGATTAGTCTTGAGAGTTTGCGAAATACTATATTTAGATAATTCCTGGGAGAAAAAGAAATAAAACAGACACCGAAATCCTTAAAGAACAGTTTGGTTTGTGAAAGAGTGGATCGCGAGAAGCAATGTAGTGGTAGAGATACATACAGTGGGGCTCATAAACGTATTCATATGTGCTTCACAGGCTATGAGATGACATTGACTACAATGTTTTCCCGAAGTGAATTTAAACACAGAAGCCACACACAATATGTTGCATTATTTGTTGAGATTACTGTGGATATAACAGATGTTCCACATTCCAACAATACTTGTGGCTATGTGTTTTATTTGTTTCAGCTTGAATATTATTCATTTATTTATTTCATACGATATATAACTCTGCAGTATTCTCCAGGCGAGATGCATCGAAATATGACAGTCAATAAATCGTGCAACATATTGTTTGTGGCTTCTGTATGTATAAGAAGGCATTCGATAGAATTATTCAGGACAGATTAATGAAACTTCTGGATGGATACGGTATCAATAGCAAGGACAGAAGATTAATATCAAACATATACTGAGAACAAACAGCAACCGTTAAATCAGGAAAGTCTATATTGCCACTTGTAGATATACATAAAGAGAGGAGGTAGACAGTGGTGTGTGTTCATCATCCTCGACCTGCTAGTGGTTACACAGAGAATGTAGTACTCACGACAATTTGCGACCAGGTGATGTAATCTTCTACACGTATGGCTCTGTGCTAAGAGGTGACAGCAAGGCCTGGGGGTTCGTGACGAAGGTTGGTAGATTTTGGTGCAGGAGAGCCTGGCATATGATACCACAACATCTAGTCTGAGAATGGAGGTAGAGGTAGTCACTGCTGCATTCCGCTGGCTGCAGGACAAACAGCACACGCATGCCATGATTGTAACGGATTCACAAAGTATAATGAGAAAGGTGAAAACAGGCATGCTTCGGGCAGAGTGCAGGCTACCTTTCAACAATATTAAGCTAGAGAGCATCTGTTGGATTTTTTTCCCCGAGGGGGATAGTGGTGTGGTGGGAAAAAGCAGGCGGACAGATTGGCTTTATCTGCACTACTTGGTGGGGTATTGGTCAATAAGGCGGATGTGGTTGTAGCCCTTTGAAATCGTGTTTATATTGCAGAAGAAATGATCATCACGATTTGGAGAGAATGATGCTGAGGAGAGTGACCAGAAGATCTGGCCGTCACTCAGGACTTCGAGAAAAAAGTCAGATGAACACATAATCAGAATGCTACTGGCACCATTAGTACTGACACTCTTCGCTGACTGTTGCAGACGAGGACGGAGTACGTAAGTGACCGTCCCGAGTGCTGCTACGTCACATAGATGCAGAGAAGATTGGGACTCAAAATAAACAACATAATATACGCAGACTGCATGACGTTGGTGTCTGAAACAACAGGAGCTCGAAGAATGAGCTAAACAAGAACACAGCATAGCATATTATCATCACCAAGCAGGGCGTTTGCAGAACGGTACTTTCATCACGGCCTGCCGACATTAGACAGTATTTTGTCGATCTTTTGCCTCATGCACAAATATTGCCATAGGTTTCTGCAATGTTCTGTATCTATCTTCGTGCTGGTCGACTCATGTCTTTTGTACCAGGAACCACTATTTCCATGACTGCTCTTTCCAAGCCACCATGACACTTAATTTGGCCACAATATTTCAGTTTTCGAGACATGATACACAAGTTACTGCCACATGGAACCACCATAACAAGCCACACTATTTCTGTTTCCGAGACATTATACACAAGTTACTGCCACATGGAACCAGAATAACAGGCCACAATAATTCAGTTTCCGAAACATGATACACGAGTTACAGGTCACATGGAACTATAAGAAGAGGGCACAATATTTCAGTTTCCTAGACATGATACACAATGTACAGGACACATGGAACCAGAACAAGAGGCCACAATATTTCAGTTTCCGAGACATTATACACGAGTCACATGGAACTATAAGAAGAGGGCACAATATTTCTGTTTCCGAGACATGCTACACGATGGTACAGGCAACATGGAAGCAGAGGAAAAAGCCGACCATGTAAACGATGGATAGACGAAGTAACACAGTCTATGGCAGAGGTTCGCAAAACACGGCCCGCGGGCCACTTGTGGCCCGCCAGCTATAAGAAAGTGGCACGCGAGGCCTCGTTTTTTAATATAATATGTTTTAATAATTTGTTAAAAATGCAGTCGTAACGCCCCGTCAACGATAATTTACTCTGCTCGTGGTTGTTATGCTTAGATATTATCGAATGCGCTTGTTCAGTTCACAACGAAACGTTATGAAGTTCCCATACCCCAGCCTTGTCGACCAATCAGAGTGCGCAAGGCGCCATGCTGTCGTCTGTTACAACTGTTTAGCAGAGTCGGTAATATTGTGTTGAAATTAGATTTTTTTCAAAAAAAAACTTTACCGTTAAAGCTTATAAACATGAGTGTGGAAAATCTAAAATCCAGCAATGGTAAAAAGCGAAAATGTGAAGATGTTGCGTGTCGTGAATTTAACGAAGACTGGACGGATAAATTTATATTCATGCTTAGCCGTAGTGGTAAACCAGTTTACTTAATCTGGGGATGTTGTGTTTCTGTTACAAAAAAATTTAATCTTTAACGACACTTCACAACCACACATTCAGATATAAATGCCCAATCTCCGATCGATTCGGAGTTAAGAAACGTTTTCATAGAGAAAGTTCTCTGACCAGGCAGCAGTCATTTTTCACAAAGGCTAGCGAACAGAGCAAGAGTGCTGTTGTTGCGTCGTACGAAGTCGCTTTTCTGTTGGCTCGCAAAAGGAAGCCGTTCACCGATGCAGAAGAAATAATCAAGCCTTCCCTTAAAGTTGCTGCTAGAATGCTTGGAGATAAAAAATTGTGAAACAAAATTTGATCAGATTTCTTTGTCTAATAATACTATGGCCAGGCAAGTTGAAGAATTAGCCAACGATGTTCATCGTCAAGGAGCAGCCATATCAAAAATTATAAATATTCTACTGACATTTCTGACACAGCTCAGGTCGCAGTTTTTGTTCGAGCAAGAAACGATAATTTTGAAGTCATTGAAGAAATTCTAGGACTTGAATCAATGCATGCATCTCCCTTGTCCATAGGTAATCTACCACTAAGAGGCGCAATCCCTGCCAGCCTATCGGCCTGTTCATTCCCCCGCACTCCCGCATAGCCAGGCCAACATGACTGTGAACATGACTGTGAACGTGACTGTGAACACGACTGTAAACATGACTGTGAACGGAAAGACACACGAATACGTTAACGGATTGTCTTGTCTGGGACAATTAATAATAGATGATCGGAGACGTGAAGTAGAAATGTGGCCGAGAACACGGCTGGTTCAGCAAAATTCCACAAAACGAACTGGCTTCTAGCCATAAAGTTGCTGAAAATACCACAACATTCAACAACACGAACCGAGTTCTAGACATACAGTTGTCAATATAAACTACAACATTCAACAACATGAACTTCTAGACAGAAGACAAATTTGCTGAGCGCGGGCTTACCTCAGGGTCAACGCAAACACACAACATCCACTGGATAGTTAAATTAAGAAGGTAAAGGGTAGCAGATTAATTACTAAACTAAACTAAACTGTTGAAAATGTTGATGTTGATGTTGTTGTTGTTGTTGTTGTTGTTGTTTCTATTGTTGTTGTTGTTGTTCTTGTTGTTGTTTCTGTTGTTGTTGTTCAACGTATTGTTATTGTAAGTTTTCTAGTTGTTGTTCTTGTTGAAGGTTATTTGCTGTTAAAAGTTGTTGTATTTTAAGATTTCTCGCTTGTGTAAATTGTGTTGTTATCGTTGTAAACTTGCCTGTTCTTGTCGCTGTAAGGTTTCTTATTATTGTAAGTTTTGTTGCTGCTGTTGTTGAACGTATTGTTGTAAATTGTGTTATTTATATTGCAAGTTTTTTCAGCTTGACTGCTAAATGTCCAAGTTTCACATCCATACAAAAGAACAGGCTATATGTATCCCCTCAACATTCTTTTTCTCGTTTCAATTGACATCTTTTTATTTGTAAGAGTGTTTTTCATCTTGCTAAAGGCTACTTTCGCCATGGCGATTCTTGTTCTAATCTCTTCAAGGCATCTCCCATCAGATGTTAATAACTGTTCCGAGATACTTGTACCGATTCACTTGTTGAAGAATAGTCCCATTTACTTGTATATTACATTGTGATATAATACCATGGACAGACAGAAAAGCCAATGACCAAGTACTACAGGAGACAAATGAAAATCGTATATTGATTAGAGAAATTAGACGTAGACAGTCAAAATTCTTTGGACATGTTATGAGAAGAAATAGATTGGAAAACTTAGTGACAACTGGCAAGATCGAATGGAACAGACCAAGAGGAAGACCGAGAGGAAAATACCTGGATGGCTTGGCCACATGGCATGGACGAGACAGGAACAATGAGCTGATCAACGACTCTGGTGATCGAGTGAAATGGTGAGTCATGACCGCCCACGCTTTTCGGCATGGCACATGATTGATTGAACGATATTGCAAGTCTTGTTTGTGTTATTGTTGTTGTAAGTTTGTTGTTGTTGTTGTTGTTATTGTTGAAAATTTTATTTTGTTGTTGTAATGCTTTGCTGTTGAACATTTTCTTGTTATTTTTCTTGTTGTAAGGTTAGTTGATTTTGCAAGTGTTGTTGTTGTTGTAAGTTTTGTTGCTGCTGCTTTTGTTTTTATTGTATGTTTTGCGATTGTAATTGTCGCTGTAATTTTTCTTGTTGTTGTAAGTTTTGTTGTTGTCGTTGTTGAAAGATTTGTTGTTGTTGTTGAAAGTGTTTATGAGTGTTATTATGTTGTTGTTGTAAATTGTGTTGTTGTTATTATTATTGTAAGTCTTGTTATTGTACACTTTGTTGTTGTACTTATTGTAAGTTTAGTTGTTGTTGTTGTTGCAAGTTTTGTTGTCGTCATAAGATTGGTTGGTGTAATTGTAACAATATTAGCAGCAACAACAACCTCAGCCAGCTAAATGTTACATGTGTCCAGGAAGTGTCCATTAGCCATGCGCAGTCAACACTTCCGCTAATATCACTTCCGTTCGAAGATCTATGTGAGATTTGATTGGTTAATTAACCCTCAGGCCATCCTCCAATTACTCCAAATGTCAGTTTTCCTGTCACGTTGGAGTTCGCTTGCGGGTTACACTAAAAGTCACATCTTTAATATTCATAATCTTGCTTCCGCCATTTGTCTGTTCATCTTGCCATTGTAATATGAACTGTGTAAAGCAACTTTCCCATTGCAACATTCGCTCTGAGACCAGGACACTTACTATACAAGCTGAACAGCGCATAAATACCTTTGAATATAAATGCTATATAGACGGGTTCTAAGAATATCTTGTTTACAGTAAAGAACAAATGCACCCAAACGACAAGGGCTGAATATTGACAAAGATTGGTTACTTAACGATAAAGCAAAAAACGTGAAATATTTTGGTCACTTGAAAAACGTCACGACACTTTGAAGAGAACAATAATGGAGGGGTGTATACCCGGGAAGAGAAGAAGATGAAGGCGAAAGAGAAGATGAGTGCAGGATGTAGCGGATGATCTCCCGATGGGTGTATTTGACGCGGGACATCTTGCTTATTACTGGACGGTTGTTATGGGAGCGAGGTTCTGCAAAGGAATGCTACTGAATAAATGAATGAATGAATGTATGAGTAAATGAATGAATGAATGAATGAATGAATGAATGAATGAATAAATGAATGAATGAATGAAGCATTGCGCGTCACGTCCATTCTCGTGAGTACAGATGAGCTTACCACACATGTCGGCACTGTGGCTTAGTGGAAAACGACACACCGAATCGAGGATTTAAAATGACCTGCGAACTATATTGAAGTAGACTTCCGTGTGTTGATTTTAATGGTATGACTCGTTGGTGGTTAAGAAAGTAATGACAAGCTGCTGAAAGTAACATTGGCCTAGATAATCAAAAACAGCCAAAACATGCTGGGGTTGATTGCGATGTTCTGTAAAAGAGCAGAAGTGATAAATGTCTAGTATCACACACAAAACGTCAAAGTGAGCACTGTGGGACAGAAAATGACACAAGTGTTTACGTTCCCCTATTTGGATCCGATCTTTATTGTGGGACAGACTATCATTGTGGGACAGACTATCATTGTGGGACAGACCACGACACAAGTGCATCAGTTCCCCGATACGGGGCAGATCATTATTGTGGGACAGATCATTATTGTAGGACGGCTTAGTATTGTAGGACAGTATGATATAAATCATGTCAAGCCCCCTACTCCATTCTGAATCACAAACAACCTACACTCCCGCAATTCCCGGAACCACCTACAAGATGACGAAACTTTGGCGCCAGAATAAAAAAAACAACAATTTGGAGTGATTATGATTGGTGTAGAGGGAGCGCAATTAGTACAGGCTTAGTAAAATGAGCATTTGCATTAGCTTAGTAAAATTAACAATTAGCATAATCTTATGTAAATTAGGAGACTGATGTAACGAGGAGATGGATTTCAAATATTGGTGGCAGTTTGCCGAAAACCCGTAAGGAAGAGGGTGTGGTGTTACTTTGGGAGAATTTGTGTAAGGCAATTCTATCTCATGAAAACACTGGTGAGTTGGTGACCATAATAAATAGGCTTAGATTAGAGGATATGATATAAAGGATCTGAATTTTCAGTAGAGATCTTTATGTGATACTAAATGTAGCGAGCAAATCTAAAGAAATACTCAGATAATACAAGAATAAGTGATTCTTTCTCTGACTTAGAAACTATCTATCGAATATCTTTCTTTGTTCAGTTCATGTACATTATGAGGGATGAACTTCTCATTCACTATTCAGAGTCTTCATGTGTAGCTCATGATGATTAGGAGAGCTACTACCAAGATTCTTTTTCTGAACTATCATTTATAATCTCTTTATGGCCGATACTTTTCTGAACTATCTATCTATATATATATATATATATATATATATATATATATATATATATATATATATATATATATATATATATATATATATATATCTGTATATATATATATATATATATATATATATATATATATATATATATATATATATATATATATATATATATATATATACTAGCTGACCCGGCCCGGCTTCGCCCAGTTCCTGGTGGGGAGCATCTCATTTAATTCATATAATTAGTCATATAAGTTCTCGTTCCCGTTACCGACTGTCTGTCTGTCTGTCTGTCTGTCTGTCTGTCTGTCTGTCTGTCTGTCTGTCTGTCTGTCTGTCTGTCTGTCTGTATGTCTGTCTGTCTGTCTGTCTGTCTGTCTGTCTGTCTGTCTGTCTGACCCGGCCCGGCATCACCCAGCTCCTGGTGTGGGGCATCTAATTTAATTCTTATAAGTAGTCATATAAGCTCCCGTTCCCGTTCCCGACTATCTATCTGTCTGTCTGTCTGTCTATCTGTCTGTCTGTCTGTTTGATCCGGCCCGGCTTCGCCCAGCCCCTGATGGGGAGCATCTCATTTAATTCATATAAGTAGTCATATAAGTTCCCGTTCCCGACTGTCTGTCTGTCTGTCTGTCTGTCTGTCTGTCTGTCTGTCTGTCTGTCTGTCTGTCCCTCCCTCTCTGTCTGTCTGTCTGTCTGTCTGTCTGTCTGTCTGTCTGTCTGTCTGTCTGTCTGTCTGTCTGTCTGTCTGTCTGTCTGCCTGCCTGCCTGCCTGCCTGTCTAATCATTTATTGGTTGCAGTTAGAAAAAACTTAGATAAACGAAGACCAACTTACAAAAAGCATTAGAAAGAGCACTTGAAAGATCTTTACATCTTCCCCAACAATTAACTTGGGTAAATGGAGCGGCGGCAGCAGCAGCAGCAGAAGAAGAAAAAGGAGGAGTAGGAGCTGGGAGGAGGAAGAGGGAGGTGGAGGAGGGAGGAGGAGGGAGGAGGAGGAGGGAGGAAGAGATAGCGGAGAGAGGAGGAGGAAGGAGGAGGAGGAGGGAAGAAGAGGGAGGAGGAGGGAGGAATAGGAGGGAGGAGGAGGGATTAGGAGGAGGAGGGATTAGGAGGAGGAGAGAGGAGGAGGAGGGAGGAGGAGGAGGAAGGAGGAGGGAGGAGGAGGAAGGAGGAGGGAGGAGGATGAGGGAGGAGGATGAGAGAGGAGGAGGAGTAGGAGAGGGAGAAGGAGTAGGCAGGAGGAGGAAGAGGGAGGAGGAGGGAGGAGGAAGAGGGAGGAGGAAGGAGAAGGAGGAGGAGGAGGAGGGAGAAGGAGGGAAGAGAAGAATGCAGGAGGGGGAGGAGGAGAAGGGAGGATGAGGAGGGAGGAGGAGAGGGAGGAGGAGGGAGATGGAGGAGGAGGAGGGAGGAGGCGGAGGGAGAAGGAGGAGGGAGGAGGAGGAAGGAGGAAGAGGGAGAAGGAGGAGGGAGAAGGAGGAGGGAGAAGGAGGAGGGAGGGGGAGGAGGAGGAGGGAGGATGAGGAGGGAGGAGGAGGAAGAGGGAGGAGGAGGAGGGATGTGGAGGGAGGAGGGAGGAGGAGGGAGGAGGTAGAGGGAGGAGGAGGAGGGAGGAGGAGAGAGGATGAGGAGGGAGGAGGAGAGTTAGGAGGAGGGGGGGGAGGAGGAGGTAGGAGGAGGAGGGAGGAAGAGGGAGTAAAATGAGGAAGAGGGAGTAGGAGGGATGAGGGGGAGGACGTAGGAGGAGGAGGAGGGAGGAGGAGAAGGGAGGAGGAAGGAAGAGGAGTGATTAGAAGGAGGGAGGAGGGCGAGGAGGTAGGAGGAGGAAGAGAGAGGAGAAGGGAGGAGGAGGAGGAAGGAGGAGGAGGGAGGAGGAGGGAGGAGGAGGATTGAGGAGGGGGAGGGGGAGGGGAAGAGGAAGTGTGTAGGAGGAGGGGAGAGGAGGAGGAGGAGGATTATAACGCATATGCCTGTAGATAACTGCAGCGAAAAGGTGGGTCTGTCTATCTATCTGACCCGGCGTGGCTTCGCCCAGCTTCTGGCGGGGAGCGTCTCATTAAATTCATACAACAAAAAAAAAAAGTAACTTAAAAGAATGTCCTTCCACACACCATCCATTATTTTTAATGGAAACTGTGTCTAATTACCTACATGACTGTAGATAACTTCTTAAGCATAAACAGATGAGTTACAATGTTATGCATTATTTTTATGAAAACTTTGAATATGTCTTAAAGATTGTATCATTATTGAGTATATCTCATATGCCTGTACATAACTATAGACAAAGAGTTTATAAATCTTTGAAAACGATGCAACAATATGACAATAAGATATACAGAAAAGTTATTAAAAGTTATGCCGCTTGAAATAATTTTTCTAGAGTTAAGTCCCCTTGCTATATAGAAATTATAATGAAAAATGAAAAATTAAATAATATTAAGTAAGTAGCCGATTTCACACTAAAAAAATAACACAGTTGGCAGTGCGAGAATGAGAGGAAGACGTGTAGAAAATTTCATCTCAATCGGATGGACCGTTCGTGAACGCATACAGGACACACACACCCACATACATTTTTTTATATATAAGATATATATTACAAAGATAATAAGTTTCTTTGTTTCTTTACATATGCATTAATCTATAAAGTAGTTAATAGTGAGTTTCTCTATGAGCGTATAAATATGTGACATAATTATTATGTGATGTTATGCGGCCATTTATCCTGGAGAAAGGAAGTATTGGCAGGCTGTGTAATGGGGTCATTCTTGCTGATAGCCAACCAGATAATCTAGGCGACTGGGCCTTGAGAAAACGAGAATGATTCACCTGCACAACTCAGGAATGAAGAAGACATATTGCCGATATGAGAGGTGAATGCACACATCAGAAGTTTGTGTGGGAGTCAGAGTCTATTGATACCCTCTAAAATAGCAATGGCCAGTAACAACTTTAGTAACCTGGTTTACCATGGATTCCGACAGAATAAACTAATCAATCAATTAACCAGGTGCCGTCTCTACAATACATAGCGGTGAATATACATAGCATTTGGCAATCCTTATTTTTAATGCGTTATTAATTTCTCTAGATGTTAATACTGATTTCAGGCCGTTGAAAGTAATCTTGGCCATTCCTATTCTCTTTTTGATTTGCATTTCACTTCTGCCATCATCTGTTATTATATGTGTAACCCTTTTAAAATACAGTTGAATTGATTCTTCTATGTACTCTATCCATCTTTTCATTATGTCAGTGTTATTAATTATAATTTCTCAATTTTTTTTCCTCTGATACAACCGTTTCTTGTTATATTATTTTTCTTCTTTGTAAATCTTTTTATATATTCATGGAATTCTTTCGAGTTGTGGTTTATTTCCAGATCCTCTATTTCTTTGCATTGTTCATGCAACCACTCTTCTTTTGTAACTCTGCACATGTGACGTATTTCTCTATCTATTAATATATACTCTGGAGTGTTTTTTGTTTTCTTTCTTTGAGTCATTTTGCTCAAGTTTTCATCGGTTATCCATAATTGTTGCTTCTTATTTATCTTCACCGGCAAGGTGGTATTTGCAATCTGTATACTATTTTTTACACTTCCCCATTTTGTATTAATTTTATCCTCAGGTATTTCACGTCCATATTGTTCCATACTTTCAACAATTAGCCCATCATGTCTATCTTTTACTTCAACCAGGTATAGTTGACTTATTTTTGGTTGTTGCAATGCCGATATATCTACTTGAGGTGTCTTCGATTTCCTTATTCCTGGGTTTTTAAGTTTTATTTGTAATTTTAAGACTACAGGATGGTGGTCAGAGTTGATATCAGCACCAGGGTATGTTTTGCGCTTTTAACATTGTTTTAAAATATATTTCTAATTATAATGTAGTCAATTTGGTCTTTTGTTCTATCTCCGGGACTTTTCCACATATACATTTTCCTAGGGTTATGTTGGAAAAATGTTTTACAAACAATAAAATTGTTTTCTTTACAGAACTGTATCAGCCGGTCTCCACTGCCATTTCTGTTTCCCATACCATATTGCCCTACTATCTGCTTATATTTATTTTTTCCAACTTTTGCGTTCATTTCTCCCATGACAATTAGGACCTCTGATTATTTTACAACTTTCAGTGTTTGTTGTAGGTCTTCATAATATTCTTCTAGCTGTTCATCACTATAATCAGTTGTTGGAATATATGTTTGAAGAATTACTGTGTTTAACGGTCTTGCCTTAATTCTGAGAAGTATCATTCTATCTTTATGAGCCCAGAATGCACTAATATTTTTCTCGAAATTTTGTTTCACTAAAATTCCCACTCCTCTCTCGTGATGATCTCCCCCTGAGTTAATGAATATGTAATATTCTCTCCTTATATAACTTGTATCTGTCCATCTGGTTTCTGATACGCCTAAAATTCATGTTTTTAACTTCGGCAATAAGGTTATCAAACTTCCCTGCTTGATATAGTGTGTGTACGTTCCACGTACCAATTCTTAGACTTCTCCTTCTACTTTTCAGGTAGGTATTGTCAGAATGCATCCTTTCAAAAGAATTTGGGATGCATTCGTCATTATGCACTTCCTTATTCACTACAGGGGTTGTCTCTTCCTTGTGAATATTTACAACAGGCTCACTCCAGGGGGCCAAGAATTACCCGTATCGCTGATTTCTTGTTGTTGAATTACCATTGCTGTCTTTGGGATATTACGTGGTGAAGTCCCAACCTCTTCCACAATGGCCAGCCATGTTCACTATCGTGTCCTGAACACGCCTCAAGTGTGCCACACTCTGCTGTTTCGTTTCCGAAGTCGTTGAATAAACTAATGGACATTTTAATCTAGCATTCGTGGTGAACTCAAGGACATGTTAGTCAAGTATTTGTATTGAATCCAAGGAGTTGTTATCTTATCGTGTTGAGTGATGTTAGATTTTGTGGTGTTAAATGTGATATTGTTACATAATTTAACATCAACTCTGGAGAGCAGTATGTGGCAGGAAGACTACACGTTTTTCGGTTTTTCAAGAGTGAGTTTTCTCCTCTCTGAAAACGTGGTGACTTTCCTGGCTCTCCTGACTTTCTACGTGAAAACCTTTCTTTATAACTATTAGAAACTTACCTTATGACCTGACTCCAGCCCTAGGGAGTCTTACGAGCCATTTATGGTTTTCTGTAGTAGTCGGTCTTAACTAATAGGGATATCTATCTTCCTTCAAAATCTACTATATTGCAGACAGATCATTATTGTGGGACATATCATTATTGTGGGACACACAATGACATAAGTGCGACATTTCCCCGATATGGGACATATCTTTATTGTGGGACAGATCATTATTGTGGGACAGATAATTATTGTGGGGCAGATCTTTATTGTGGGACAGATCTTTATTGTGGGACAGATCTTTATTGTGGGACAAATCTAATTTGGGGTCAAATCTTTATTGTGGGATAGATCTTTACTGTGGGCAGATCATTATTGTGGGACATATCTTTATTGTGGGACATATCTTTATTGTGGGACTGATCAATATTGTGGGACATATATTTATTGTCAGACATATCGTTATTGTGGGATAGATCATTATTGTGGGACAGATCATTATTGTGGGACAGATTATTATTTAGGACAGATCTTTATTGTGGAACTGATCTTTATTGTGGGAGAGATCTTTATTGTGGGACTGATCATTATTGTAGGACATATCCTTATTGTGGGATGCATCTCTAGTGCGGGACAAATCTTTATTGTGGGACAGATCTTTATTGTGGGACAGACCATTATTGTGGGAACGAACGAACGAACGAACGAACGAACTTTATTTTAAAAGGGTAACAAATTGGGCACGCAGGCCCGTCTTATATTCGGCCCTTTCGATCACTCATCTTTCATTCATCGAATGTGCATGCTACATTTACATAAGGAAAAAAACAAACATTGTCAAATGGATTTTGTAAGCATAAACAATGCATATTACGCATGGTACATTCACATGGGGAAAAAACATTGTCAAATGAAAGTTGTAAACATAAACAGTGCATATTGCAATGTTGTGAGACACATCCCCCATCCACCCTCATAACTTGCAGCGTCCCACACATCCCCCACCCACCACACCCCACGCACCCACACATACCTCTACGCACTCACACAGACTCAGGCAAACATACATGCCGCCACCCACCAACTGATCCCCCACCCACACATACATCCCCCACCCACACAGACTTCCCCCACCCATCCCATAACCGACACGCACACACCGACCCACATATTCTCCACCACCCACCCACACACCCTCCACCCTCCACCCACACACCCTCAACCACCCAGCAAAACACACATCACAAAACCCCACACACATACCCCCGTCAACCCACACATCCCGCATCTATCCACACATACATCCCGCACCCTCATAATTTTCCCCACCCACACACATATCAGCGAACCTACACCCACTCACCCATCCAATATCCGCTACCTCTCAACTACACATCCCCCACCTATACACACATCCCCACCCACAAACACATCTCCCCACCTGCCCACACATACCCCCCACCCATAAACACCCAAAAAACACACACCTCCCACCCACACACACCCCACCACCCACATATACCCCACCCACACACATCCGCCGCTCACACACGTCTTCCCACAAACACACACATCCCTCAACCATACTCTCATCTCTCACACACATCCACCCACTCACGTACTCATCCATCAACCACTCACACCCACACATCACCCACCCACCCATCAACACGTGCATCTATCATCTACCCTCCCACACACACACACCCCAACCACCCAGCCAAACACACATCCCCCATCCTCACATACATCCATCATCCACCTGCACACCCCACACCTCCCCCACATCTCCCCTCCCACACAAAACTCCACCCATAACACATTCCACCACATACACATCCCCCACATGCATTCCTCATACACATCCCCGCCCACACATCTCTCACCCACTCACACATCTCCCCACCCACCCACACATCCCTCACCTACAAACATCATCACCATCCACACATACATCCTTCACCCACTCACACTTACCCCATCAACACTCACACACTCCCACCCACACAGACATATCCCATTCACAGAACCCCCCCCCCCCCCACACACACACACACACTCATCCCCTACACCCATTACACACCCATCCCCAAACCCACACAATCTCCTATACACCCATTCACCCACCCAAAAACACATTCCCTACCCACATCTCCCAATCCACCAACACCCACATACTTCCAATAATCCTCTCAATTATCCCCCCCCCCCACACCCACACACATCCCTCACACACACACATAATTCCCCACCGGCTACACATCCCTTCACCCATCCACACATCACCCATCAATCCATACACATCCCCCACATACAACTCCTCCACACATACATTCCCCACACCGCCCACACACATCCCTCACATACACACCCACATAAACTTCCTCACATCTACACACATACATGATCATTGAAACTAATAAGAACAAACTCCCACACTTTACACACAGTTGAGACACTGATGATTGTCGTGAGCATTCTCGCAAAAATTGTAAGAAGTGGAGAAAAAATTGTACATATATATTGTGTAGCGTAAAAATTAGTGATGCAATTCAACTCTCTCTCTCTCTCTCTCTCTCTCTCTCTCTCTCTCTCTCTCTCTCTCTCTCTCTCTCTCTCTCTCTCTCTCTGGCTCTCTCTCTCTCCCACTCACTAACTCTCTCACTCACATCACAATAATGTTATATTATACATGATAAAATCAAGTCAGATATTTATTGTCAGACAGATCATTATTGTGGGACAGATCATTATTTAGGACATATCTTTATTATGGGACAGATCTTTATTGTGGGACAGATCTTTACTGTGGGCAGATCATTATTGTGGGATAGACTATTATTGTCTCCCCCGATGGTGTTTCCACTTTGTCGTGGTGGGGGAGCTTGAGTTTCTCAATGACCCTGAGAGCTATGCCGGCGGTAGCGTAGCTACCAGCAGGGCCTCCCAAGCCGGACAGGTCAAAGGTTAGAGAACAGACAAAGAGAAACACCCTGGTCCTCCAGGTTGGGGGTTGAAGCGTGGGGTTAACATCCCCACCTTTGTAAAAACCATTTTGTTACGAAACAGATACATGAGCCTCGAATTCGGACTGATTTATTTGGACATCGACCTCGGAACGTTAAAGGACTTTTGAGATTTGGAACATGGAATGTACGGACACTATATCGAGCTGGAGCGGCCGAAGAATTAACCCGGGAGCTGGTTGAGTATAAAATGGATATAACAGCAATTCAAGAAATAAGGTGGCCAGGAGAGGGTACTTTAGAGCAAAATGGAATGATTATAATATATGGAGGAAACACCCAAAATAAACATGAATTAGGAACAGGATTTGTCATCAAAAAAGAGTTATGGGGGAATGTTCTAAACTTTAAAGCTGTTAATGATAGGATTAGTATATTACGAATAAAAGGTAAATGGAAAAATATAACGATGATTAATGTACATGCACCTACTGAAGAGAAAGA
Source organism: Cepaea hortensis (assembly GCA_963921405.1). NCBI lineage: Eukaryota > Metazoa > Mollusca > Gastropoda > Stylommatophora > Helicidae > Cepaea > Cepaea hortensis. Next base: position 254,229,650 of record OY992876.1, read on the forward strand.
AGATGATATTAAAGAAGACTTTTATAATGATCTGGAAGATGTCATAGAAGAAACCCCCAAACAGGACATCCTGATTGTGCTGGGAGACTTCAACGCAAAAATAGGTAGAGAGCAAACTCATAAAAAAGTTGCCGGTATGGAAAGCCTACATACAACTTCAAATGATAATGGATGGAGAGTCATTAACCTAGCAGAAGCCAAAGGACTGCAGATCAGCAGTACCAGACTGCAAAGAAAGGATATACATAAACAAACTTGGAAATCATGTGACAAGAGAACCTATAATCAAATAGATAACTTTTTAATTAACAACAAAAATGCATCAAACATACAAGTTAGAAGCTATAGAGGAGCTGAGTGCCACAGCGACCACTTCTTCGTTGGGGCAAAATTTAAAATAAAACTTTAAGAGAGCTTTCTATGCTAAACTACAAAGGTTACACCCAACATATAACAGAGAAAAACTACAAGAAATTACAGTCAAAGAGAAATTTGCAGATGAAATAAAATGTAAACTTGAAACTCTACAAAACCCGTTGGAGGAAAGCGTTGACCAAACTTGGTTGAACATCAAGAATACAATTCAATCTACCGCAGAAGAATGTCTCGGTGTGTTAACCACGCATAGAAAGAACAGATGGTTCAATCCAAAATGTGAAGAAGCAGTCATTAGGAAAAAGAATGCCAAACAGCTATGGCTAAATGACATCAACAACATCCAAAAGGAAGAGCATTATAGAAATGAATGTAAAGAGGCTACAAAAATAGTTCGACAGCAGAAGCGAGAATATATGAGTAATATAATCAAAGATATGGAAATTAATCACCAGAAAAACGAATCCAGAAAGTTGTTTAAAGAACTGAAGTCAATGAAACGAGGGCACCAACACAACACATATTGTTTAAAACACAAAAATAGGAATATGATAAATACCAATGAGGAAGTGTGCAACATATGGAAAGAATATTTTATTGAATTACTAAATTGTGAAGCTCCAAGTAACACTTTCCCACAGGAAGAGGTTCTAACGTGTGAACCACAAATTGAAAAACCTGCATTTGAAGAAATCCTATATGTAATCACACGACTTAAAAACAATAAGGCAACTGGGGCTGATGGAATTGCTGCTGAATTTATAAAGGCGGGTGGCCATGCATTACATCTAAAGCTATACGAACTAATAATAAAAATCTGGAGGACTGAAGAATTACCCCATGACTGGAAAGAGTCATTATTTATACCTATATTTCAGAAAGGAAACAAGTTCCAGTGTGAAAATTATGGAGGAATATCACTACTGTCCATAAGCTATAAGATACTATCCGCAGTACTACTAAATAGACTAAAACCATATTCGGAATACATATTAGGTGACTACCAGGCGGGTTTTAGACAAAACAAATCAACAATAGATCAGATATTTATCTTACGACAAATAGCCGAGAAAAATTGGGAATATAAAAGAGATCTCCATAACATGTTTGTGGATTTTAAAAAGGCTTATGATAGTGTCCAAAGGAATAGTCTATGGAATGCTATGCAGGAATTTGGAATACCAAGGAAGTTAATCAACATGATCAGACTATGCATGGAAGATAGTTATAATATTTTTATTGTTTAAAAATTTTTTTGCATATCCTTTACAGGACATCGCTGTCAACATCAGCATCTTTCAGCTGTATGTTGATTTTTTGGCAAGATTACGCTCAGTAGTTTGCCATTGCTTTCTGAGCGGCCGGCTCACATACCCCGTAAGTTACCGATGCGAATCGAACCACTGCTGATTCTCACCGTCATCACGTTACCGACGAGAGTATACGAGATTACGGAGAAAAGTCATAACCTCTAAGCCACGAAGCCGGCACTTATAATATAGTAACATATAAAGGCAGGAAATCAGACCCTTTCCAAATAACATCTTGCTTGAAACAGGGTGATGCACTATCGCCGCTACTCTTCAATCTGGCTCTAGAGAAAGTTGTAAGGAGGGTAAAGGCGGAATGTGATAATGGAGGAACATCCAAGCTGCTTGGTTATGCAGATGATATGGATATTATAGGGGAATATGAACAAAAGACATTGGAAATATTGACTCACTTAAAGGAAAAAGCCCAACAGATGGAGCTGGTTATCAACCAAGATCAGACAGAATATATGGTAATTTCAAGAGAAGGAATGGCTAAAAACTCTGGCCACATACAAATAGATAATATGACCATTAAAAGAACGGAAACATACAAATACCTGGGTACAATCTTCAACTGCTCCAACATCATAAGGGAAGAAATACAAACTAGAATCAATTCTGGAAATAAGATATACTATATACTACAACATCTACTAAAATCAAAGGCGCTATCTCGTAACACAAAGATCACAATATACAAAACACTGATCAGACCAGTTGGGCTGTATGGCTCTGAAACCTGGAGTACAACGAAAGGAGACGAAGCCTTGCTACAAACCTTTCAGAACAAAGTTTTAAGACGCATATTTGAACCCATTAGGGATACACAAAGTGGAGAGTGGAAAAGAAGAAGTAACAGACATTTATGATATGTTTAAGTCGCCGCTAATCACTGGTATCAATCAATCAATCATGTGCCATGCCGGAAAGCGTGGGCGGTCATGATTCGCCATTTCACTCGATCACCAGAGTCGTGGATCAGCTCAGTGTTCCTGTCTCGTCCATGCCATGTGGCCAAACCATCCAGGTATTTTCCTCTCGGTCTTCCTCTTGGTCTGTTCCCTTCGATCTTGCCAGCTGTCATTAAGTTCTCCAGTCCATTTCTTCTCATAACATGTCCAAAAAAGTTTGACTGTCTACGTCTAATTTCTCTAATCAATCTACGATTTTCATTTGTCTCTTGTAGTACTTGGTCATTGGTTTTTCTATCTGTCCATGGTATTCTTTGCATTTTCCTCAGAAACCACATTTCTGCAGCCATCAGATGTTTTTCAGCTTGACTGCACAATGTCCAAGTTTCACATCCATACAAAAGAACAGGCTCTATGTATCCCCTCAACACTCTTTTTCTCGTTTCAATTGACATCATTTTATTGGTCAGAATGTCTTTCATCTTGCTAAAGGCTACTTTCGCAATGGCGATTCTTGTTCTAATCTCTTCAAGGCATCTGCCATCAGATGTTATGACTGTTCCGAGATAATTGAACCGATTCACTTGTTGAAGAATATTCCCATTTACTTGTATATTACATTGTGGTACTTCGTTCTTCCTAGTGACGACCATAACCTGTGTCTTCCTACAATTTAATTCCAACCCCAGCTGCTCACTGTGTACAACCACAGCGTCTACTAATTGTTGCAGATCCTGTGCATTGTCTGCAATCAATACTGTATCATCTGCATATCTAATGTTATTTATGTTTCGTCCTCCAATGCTGATTCCATTTAGGTCTTCTACATTTCTGAAAATATTTTCACTGTATAGGGAAAAAAGATCTGGAGACATTACACATCCCTGCCTAACACCTCTCTTAATAGGTTGGTATTGTCCTACTTCATTATCAATCCTTATGGCAGCTTGTTGTTTCCAATATATGTTTTTTATAAGTCTAATGTCTTTCCCATCAATTTGTAGATCTGCAAGCATATCCACAATGTTGACATGTCTAACTCTATCAAAAGCCTTTGTGTAGTCAATAAAGCAAAGATGTATATCCTTGTTTACTTCTAAAGCACGTTCAATAACTGTTCGCAGCATATACACAGCATTTACTGTACCCTTTCCTTCTACAAAACCACATTGTTCTTCCCCTATTTCAGGTTGTATTTTCTTCCTCACTCTTTGCATAATTCGTAACAAAATCTTTGTGACGTGACTCATTATACTAATTGTTCTATGTTGATCACATTCTAAGGCTCCTGATTTCTTTGGGATTGCAATAAATACAGAATTACATAATTCAGAAGGTATATCTCCAGTATCATATAATGTGTTCAGCAGTCTAGTGACTTGCTCAAGTCCAAATTCTTCTAGAGCTATAATCATTTCTGTTGTGATGTTATCTGCACCGGGGGCCTTGCCAGCTTTCATATGCTTAAGAACATTTTGAACCTCCATCTTTAAAATTGCTGGTCCTTCATTGTTAAATCTAATAGCATACTGTTCCTCTCTGTTATCATTATACAGGTCTTTCACATAATCTGTCCATACATGTAGAATCTGATCTTTTTCTATTATGACTTTGCCATCTTTAGTTTTTAGACAGCCTGTTGATGTACTTGTTCTTTTATTAGTAAGTTCCTGCATTCTTTTGTGCACTAATTTGGTATTTTGACTGTTGTGTTGTTTTTCAATTTCTAAGCACTTTTCCTCAAGCCATGATTCTTTTGCCTTCCTACATAATATTCTGACTTGTCTGTGAATTTCTTCATATTTGGCAGGATTATTTTTGTTGAGTCTTCTTGTTTCCATTAAGTGTAAAATTTCCTCAGTCATCCATTTCTTACGACCCACCTTCTTTAATTTTGGAATAGTTGTTTCTGCAGCCACATTGATTGAATTCTTTAACATTTCCCATTGATCATCCACATCCTGGAATAGGATCTCTAGATCAGACAATATTTCAAATCTGTTCTGTACTTCTATGTTGAATTTGTTTTGTATTTCTTTGTCATTACTCAATGTACACAAATCATATTTAGTGTTCCCTGTTGTATACTTGACTTTCTTCAACTTTATCCTCAATGTTCCTGTGAGTAGTCTGTGGTCACTATAACAATCAGCACTGGGAACTGTTTTTGCTACTGTTAGCGCGTTTCTAAATCTTCTGCTAATGAGAATGTAGTCAATCTGGTTTCTAATCCTGCTATCAGGACTCCTCCAGGTCCATAATCTTCTAGGGTGTTGCTTGAATCAGGTGTTTCCTACAATCATTTCCTGTTCTTTTGCCCACTCTACTAGTCTGTATCCTCTTTCATTTCTCTCTCCTAAACCATAGTTTCCTACTGTGTATGACTCTGAAACCTGGAGTACAACGAAAGGAGACGAAGCCTTGCTACAAACCTTTCAGAACAAAGTTTTAAGATGCATATTTGAACCCATTAGGGATACACAAAGTGGAGAGTGGAAAAGAAGAAGTAACAGACATTTATGATATGTTTAAGTCCCCGCTAATCACTGGTATCATGAAGGCTAATAGTCTACAATGGCTGGGGCATATGGAAAGAATGGAAGATAATAGGGAAACAAAACTCGCTTACACTCAGGAAATAAATGACCGTAGACCCCGAGGTAGACCAAGAAGACGGTGGAGAGATAATGTATATACAGACCTACAAGCACTTGGAATCAATGACTGGCAAGAGAAGGTCAACCAGAGAGACGAATGGAGACGGATTGTATCTGCAGCGAAGAACCTCAATGGCTCGGAACGCGGAAGAAGAAGAAGAAGAAGAAGAAGAAGAAGAAGAAGAAGAAGAAGAAGAAGAAGAAGAAGAAGACTAATATTGTGGGACTGATCTTTATTGTGGGACTGATCAATATTGTGGGACAGATAATTATTGTGAGACAGATGATTATTTAGGACAGATCTTTATTGTGAGACAGATAATTATTGTGAGACAGATGATTATTTAGGACAGATCTTTATTGTGAGACAGATAATTATTGTGGGACAGATCATTAATGTGGAGCAGATATTTATTGTGGGACAGATCTTTATTGTGGGACAAATCTAATTTGGGGTTCACATCTTTATTGTGGGACAGATCTTTACTGTGGGCAGATCATTATTGTGGGATAGACTATTATTGTGGGACAGATCTTTATTGTGGGACTGATTAATACTGAGGGACATATCTTTATTGTGGGACAGATCGTTATTGTGGACATATCAACATTGTGGTACAGATAATTATTGTGGGACAGATCATTATTGTGGGACATATCTCTATTGCCGGTCAGATCTTTATTGTAGGACAGATCTTTATTGTAGGACAGATGGTTATTGTGGGACAGACTATTATTTTGGGACAGATCATTATTGTGGGACAAATCATTATTGTGGGACAGACTATGGAACAAGTGTATAAGTTCCACTATATGAAACAGATCTTTATTGTGGGACAGATCACGACACAATTGCATCAGTTCCCCTGTATGGGACAGATCATTATTGTGGGACAGATCATAAAACAATTGTATACATTACCCTGTATGTGACAGGTAATCAGAAAACACATTATTGATGCTGTCTTTGACTTTCGTATTCACACATTAGAATCATTTTGTCTTTGATTCTGGTATTCACACATAAGAATCATGTTATCTTTGATTCTGGCATTCACACGTTAGAATCATGTTGTCTTTGATTCTGGTATTCACACATTAGAATCATGTTGTCTTTGATTCTGGTATTCACACATTAGAATCGTGTTGTCTTTGATTCTGGTATTCACACATTAGAATCATGCTGTCTTTGATTCTGGTATTCACACATTAGAATCACGTTGCTGCACAATGTGTGTATGTAGTCTTGAGATTATGTGCTTTATATGGTTGGGGGTGGGGTGGGGGGGGGGGGGTGATCACTAATGAGTATATTGGGGTGCAGCCTGTATAGACAAAACAATAAATACAGAAATACAGTTTACAGACTAGAAGATGTGATATAATATATGTGAGTACAGACAACAAGCCTGTCATGTTTCGTTGACAGAAAAATTAAAGTTTTAAAACAGAATTAAGACCCAGACACAGCCAGGGATTAGTATTTGCAGAATGCAAAGTGTCTACGTCAGGTGTAGCAGTGTTCCGGAGTCAGTAGAGGGACAATAGATTCGGTTCGAGTTGAGTTCACTAAACAAAGTGCCGCAAACACTCTGCAGTTCCCGCCAACCTTAAACCCTGGGGGAAATCTGGGGAGCGATGAATGGAGAAGGTTGGATGTCCTGCCAACACCAGAGCTAACTCGTCTGAGTCGCTAGCAGGAAGATCTTTACAGCCGGGCCCATTTGATGTCTGTAGGTATTTGTTTTTAAACACTGCCGAGAAATTCTATTCACTAAAAATGTAGATTATTCGAATGGGATGTCTTAGAAACAGTTAAATGCCGGCCGAGGAATCCAGGGAGACGAGATGTGCGTAAGTGTGGGGGTTTGTGTATAGGGGAGAAGAGGTGTGAGTGTATGTGGGAGAAGGGGTATGAGTGGATATGGGTATGTCTATGGGTGAGCCGCACGTCTGGAGTGGGAACCTGTAAAGACACATCGACTGCAGCTGTCTTTGTTTTCTTCTTCTTTTTTTTTAAATTTTGGTTTTAGTTGTGCGGTTCTCAAGTCGTTAAAAGTACGGACACCAAGCCAATTTCACTAACGTCTCTCACAGCCCAACATCTTCTATTGCTCAAGGTCTCCCATTGCTCAAGGTCTCCCATTGCTCATGGTCTCACATATCTCAACGTCATCTATAACTCAACATCTCCCATAGCTCAACGTCTCCCATAGCTCAACATCTCCCATAGCTCAACGTCTCCCATAGCTCAACGTCTCCCATAGCTCAACGTCTCTCATAGCTCAGCGTCTCTCAAAGCTCAACGTCTCTCATAGCTCAAGGTCTCTCATAGCTCAACGTCTCTCATAGCTCAACGTCTCCCATAGCTCAACGTCTCTCATAGCTCAACATCTCCCATAGCTCAATGTCTCCCATAGCTCAACGTCTTCCATAGCTCAACGTCTTCCATAGCTCAACGTCTCCCATAGCTCAAGGTCTCTCATAGCTAAACGTCTCTCATAGCTCAACGTCTCCCATAGCTCAACGTCTCTCATAGCTCAGCGTCTCTCAAAGCTCAACGTCTCTCATAGCTCAAGGTCTCTCATAGCTCAACGTCTCTCATAGCTCAACGTCTCCCATAGCTCAAGGTCTCTCATAGCTCAACGTCTCTCATAGCTCAAGGTCTCTCATAGCTCAACGTCTCCCATAGCTCAAGGTCTCTCATAGCTCAACGTCTCTCATAGCTCAACGTCTCCCATAGCTCAACGTCTCTCATAGCTCAACGTCTCCCATAGCTCAACGTCTCCCATAGCTCAACGTCTCCCATAGCTCAAGGTCTCTCATAGCTCAACGTCTCCCATAGCTCAAGGTCTCTCATACCTCAACGTCTGGCATTGCTCAACGTCTCTCTTAGCTCAACCTCTCCTATAGCTCAACGTCTCCTATAGTTCATGGTCTCCCTTAGCCCCGCATTCCCTTGATTCCATTTCCCATAATCCTACTAGGTACACGTGGCTGTCATTCGCTAGAATTGTATCATATTAGAGAATACACATAATGAAGCAGATATGGCTTAACCATGTCACCGCGGACATACATGTTGGCTTGGGACTGATTACATCACCCACTCAGTGCAATACAAACATGAGTCTAGCACCATGTGCCCTGTGTACATTTGAGACGTACAAAGGCGATCTTGACTGACTTGAGCACGTAGACACAGATGCATTCATTCATTTATTCAGTAGCGCGTCCTTTGCAGAACCAAGCTCCCATAACAACCGCACAGAAAACTTCTCGGTCATAAGCAAGATATCCCGCATCTGATACACCCATCTGCAGATGCCACATCCTGCACCCATCTTCTCTTTACCTCCCTTTCAGCTTGTTTAGTAAGTGTCCAGGTCTCACTGGCGTATGTTGCAATGAGAAAGATGCATGCTCTTAAAATTCTAATATGTGTAGGTCTATCTGTCCAACGTCACAATTTATTGAGTTGTTTTAGTTTTAGAAGAGCAATAGATATCCGTCTTTTATTTCTTTCATTGTGTCATCCCTTATGTCGTTAATTGTCGCACTACTGTTTAAATGTCCTATACATACACACACATATCAGTGCCTTGCCAGCTGGCGTAGGCGTTCATGTCTCTCCACACATCCCAGCCTTTGTTGTTCTGAATCAGCTGATATTCTCCCAAGCCACCGTCTCTGTCCACCCAGCATCATTTCGCTTGGTCTGCTTCTGCCTCTCTCTCCCTCGATCTTTCCAGTCGTCACTATGTTCTCCATTGTGTCTCTTCTCATCACATGACCAAAGAAAGCTGTTTGCCTCTTTCTTATTGTTGTATATAGTGTTCTAGTTTCATTAGCCTCTTTCAGACAATCGTTGTTAGTTACTCTGGCAGTACAAGGAATTCATAACATTCGTCTCAGGAACCACATCTCTGTAGCACAATGGTCTTTCTAATTTGTTCATTTACATTCCAACATATCCTTCCACACAGCAAAATAGGCTCTGTATAGCATTTCTCTCTTTTTTTACATTAAATGATATTGACTTAATACAATAATACATATAAACTAATGTTCTCTTTCTCTGTTTATCTCTGCATCTCTCTGTGTATCTCTGTCAAGTGCTAGCGGACTGCTGTAGGCGATCAAGCTTGACCACATCTTGCGATCTCCAAAAGCAATGATCAATTCTCTATCACTCTCTATTCCAGTTTTTTTCTTCTTTTTTCTGTCTGTCTTTTTCTATCTCCAACCTTTTCGACGTCTCCCTCTTTCCCTCTATAGCCCGCTACCTCTCTACATAAAGTGTTGACTTTGGCAGCTAGTACCGTCCATTCAGCCAGTTGTGGAGACGGACATGATATATCGGTGATCCCTCGGCGCTGACCGCTACTGAAGTGCCCTCGACATCCTGTCCAGACATTTAGCAGCTGCCCCAAGCACTCGCAGCGTGTCTTCTGCTCGGTCTTCTCGTCGGTCTTGGGGTGTCTTCGGGGCATGAATCTGTTGGAGGTTATAGCGAGGTACTAGTCTTGAGGGACAGAGGAGGATGAGAGAGAGAGAGAGAGAGAGAGAGAGAGAGAGAGAGAGAGGGGGGGGGGTGAGAGAGAGAGGAAAAGAGAGAAATAGAATATGAGAGAGTAAAGAATGAGAGAAAGTGGATCAAATTGGGGGAGAGAGAGAGAGAGAGAGAGAGAGAGAGAGAGAGAGCGCACTATAATGCCAGAGAGTAAGAGAATGAGAGAGAGTGAATCAGAGAGAGAGAGAGAGACAGAGTAAGAGACAGAGTGAGAGAGAGACCGAGAGGGGAATGAAAGAGAGTATGAGAGAGTGACAGGGAAATGAGAAATAGAGAGAGAGAGGGGGGGGGGAATGAAAGAGAGTGAAAGAATGAACGAGGAAAGAGAAGATGAGAGAGAATACCAGAGAGAGTTAGAATGTTATAGAGGGAGAGTGACAGAGAGAGAGTAAATTAAAAAGTGAGTGAGATATATTGGATGAGAGAAAGAGAGAGATAGAGAGAGATAGAGAGAGAGAGAGAGAGAGAGAGAGAGAGAGAGAGAGAGAGAGAGAGGAGAGAGAGACGGCATCAGTGAAAACAATATGATGCTCTTCTAAAAGATGTTTCGGGCCTGAACAAATCTCGCCTGCCGGGCCATTTCGTCAGGGGTTCAAATTCACGTCTATCCAGTCTTAAAAGGGTACCTGGAACTGTCAAGGTAAGTCAATGTGGTAGCGGCCACATCAGCCACCGAATAACGTCTGGTCTACAGAAATACGGGTCTAGGACCATTTACACAGGTTACATAATGGTGTGTAGAAGAGTCTGTCATTAGGGACCAGATTGCTAGACAGGTTCAAATGTACATATGATCTGTGTATGTGTGTGTGTGTGTGTGTGTGTGTGTGTGTGTGTGTGTAAGTGGGTGGCTGTGTCTGTGTGTGTGTGTGTGCGTGAGGGGGGAGAGGGGTGGCTGTGAGAATACCTGCGAGTTGACGAATTGCATTACGATCAGACAGACATTTGTATACACTTACATGGGCAGAGAGACAGACTGACCGATGGATGGATGGATTAATGGATGGATGGATGGATGGATGTGTGGACGGATGGACGGACGTACGTACAGACAGGCCGACAGACCAACCGACCAACTGACAGACTGACCGAGCGAGCGAGCGAGCAACCAACCGACCGACTACCCGACGGACCGAACGAACAACCGACCAACTGGCCGACACACAGACATACCGAATATAGACGGACGGACGGATGGACCGATGGGTGGGTGGGTGGGTGGGTAGGTAGGTAGATAGATAGATTGATAGATAGATAGATAGATAGATAAATAGATAGATAGATAGACAGATATATAGATAGACAGATAGATAGATAGACAGACAGACAGATAGATAGATAGATAGATAGATAGATAGACAGACAGATAGATAGATAGATAGATAGATAGATAGATAGATAGATAGATAGATAGATAGATAGATAGACAGATAGATGTTATGAGTGGGTCAAGTGTGTATAGAAGCTTGCGTTGATATATATATATATATTAATGGGTATTTGGTAGAATGAATGGCTTAGCTGATAGAAAGACGGGCAGATAGGGATTCCGTCCCATGGAATGCCCCTTGGCTGTGCTGACTCCATTTATGACTCAGAAAATCCGGTATGACCTAGACTTCTTCATGTTAAGTGCCATTAAATGTTTTTATTCCTTCCGGATTTGTTCCGTTGCCGGATCATTAGCCATTGTTCGGCCATGTTTTTGACTTCTCCACTGTGAAATGGGTTCATTTGCATAAGTTGTAAGTAGCGAGGCTTGAACGAGAGACCAGGCACATGTGTGGGACGGGGACATTAAGACAAGCAGCTAATGGGATACTAAGTGAAGACTTTGGGAGCTCCTTATATGACTTGATACCATTGTTAAGTCAGGGGCAAGTAATGTGTGTTTATTTGTGTGTGTGTGTGTGTGTGTGTGTGTGTGTGTTGTAGTATAGATATAATAAAATTAGAATAAACAAATAAGCTGCACATCCTTTACAGAACATCGCACTCAACTCCAACATTTTTGACTGTGATTGTTTGACAAGTTTACTTTCAGTAGTTTGCCAATATTTTCTGAACTTATACCACTTATATCATTTTATGAACATCAACGCAAGGCGGCCTGCGTCCAAATCGTCCGCAGCTGTGTTTCGAACGCCGGTATATGGGGTTACGAGTTTGCGTTATTAATCTCTTCACCCCGTTACGCCCGTGTTAATTTTGGGGACTTTAGAGGAGACAAAGACTAGTAACAATACAAACTGCCATGTCTGTCGTAGAAAGCCAACAAGGAGGGTTGGCTTGGGCCTAGCTGCTTCATCACATTGAAGGCATCAGTTGAGGCTTTCAACTGACTTCCTAAGGCCTGAATATAACTAAAGAGGAATGACCCAGCTACTGAGTTAAGTGCGTGGAGCGACACTGTGCGCTGTGGATTTCGCGTGGAGTGCTTTTACATCCGCGGTTGTTTGTTTCGTGGACTGCATGTTCATAAAAATGGCGGCCGGCGGGTCGCTGAACTAACTGGATTTGCCTTATGCAGAAATGTGTGACTGCTGGTGTTTTAGTGACTGCCGCTTCCATCTACGATGAACTGTATTTTTCGTGGTGGACTTGTTTGTGTGTTGACATTCGGGCAGCGGCCTTATGCATAGTATACCTGTGTGGGTTGTTGATTTGTCCAAACTCCTGTCTGTTAAACTTTTCACATGGGGCAGTGAGGAGCTTTTTCTGTTATATTCACTGGCATAGGAACGGAGCATTATGGGGACTGCCCTTTGCCGTGCAGTTAGAACAGCAACTAACTAACTAACTAACTAACTAACTAACTAACTAACTAACTAACTAACTAACTAACTAACTAACTAACTAACTAACTAATTAACTAACTAACTGGCTGCCTGCCTGCCTGACTGACTGACTGACTGACTGACTGACTAACAAACTAACTAATTAACTGACTAATTAGCTTACTGACTGACGGACTCGCTGACTGACTAACTAATTAATTACCTAGTTAGCTAACTAACTAACCAACTGACTGACTGACTGATTCACTGACTGACAGACTAATTAACTAACTGACCCAGCCAACCAGGGTTGCAGGTGGCTGGTCTACAAGAAGGCTAGTGGAGAAAGCCGCACGGAGTCCGGATGTTGTTTGTCTACTCTCAGCTGGAGGATTCTCCTGAACCGGAACCTGGGCTGCTAGAACTACGGCCCTGACAGAGATGGACAACACAGGTCTGCCTGGACACAGTGGTCAAGCCGTCTGTCTCGCTCTGTTCAGACTGCCTGGTTCGTACCTCAAGTGCAATGATTCCCGACAACATCAGAGGTAGTCGCTAGGGATATCATATTCTTGGACGGCTTGCCGATCTGTGAGGAGACAGAGACCGTGTAGAGAAAGAGACCGAGAGAGAGAGAGAGAGAGAGAGAGAGAGAGAGATCTTGAGAAAGAGACCATGGAGAGAGAGAGACCTGGAGAGAGACCGTAGAAAGAGACCGCACAGAGAGACCACAGAGAGAGAGACAGAGAGAGAGAGACAGAGAGAGAGACATACATAGCCCACAAAGAGATCAAACATACAGACGACAAGGGCGGGGGATACATTGAGAGGGTGCACAGCGAGAGACAACAAAAAGACCTCAGAGAGAGAGAGACCACAGAGAGATCAAAGAGAGAGAGACTACAAGGAGAGGCACACAGAGAGATCACATTGAGAGACCATATAGAGAGACAGAGACAGAGAGAGACTACAGAGCGTGACCATGGAATGAGAGACAGACGGACTACCGAGAGATCACAGCGAGAGACTATAGCGTGAGAGACACGAACAAACTACCGAGAGATCACAGTCCGAGACCATAGGTGGGGGGGGGGGGACAGACAGACTATCGAGAGATCACAGTACAAGACCATAGAGTGGGGGACACAGACAGACTATCGAGAGATCACAGTGAGAGACCATAGAGTGAGAGACACAAACAGACTACAGAGAAATCACAGTGAGACCATAGAGTGGGGGACACAGACAGACTATCGAGAAATCACAGTGAGATCATAGAGTGGGGGACACAGACAGACTACCAAGAGATCACAGTGAGATCATAGAGTGGGGGACACAGACAGACTATCGAGAAATCACAGTGAGACCATAGAGTGGGGGACACAGACAGACTATCGAGAAATCACAGTGAGACCATAGAGTGGGGGACACAGACAGACTACCAAGAGATCACAGTGAGATCATAGAGTGGGGGACACAGACAGACTATCGAGAAATCACAGTGAGATCATAGAATGGGGGACACAGACAGACTACCAAGAGATCACAGTGACAGACCGCAGAGTGGGGAACACATGCAGTCTAACGAGAAATCACAGTGAGAGAACATATATTGAGAGACACAGACAGACTACCGAGATATCACAGTGAGAGACCATAGAGTGAGAGACACAGTGAGACCACAGAGAAAGTGAAGGGTAATCGTTGCAGACATGATGTTCCTTGTCAGCTTGCCATATCCGTGGAGAGAGACCATGGAGGGAGACTTCGGAGAGAGACCATGGAGAGAGAGAGAGAGAGCGCAGAGAGATATCAGACAGAGTGAGAGATCACAGATAGAGATCACAGAGAAAGACGACAGAGAGTGACATATAGAGAGGCCACATAGAGATAAATCATAGAGAGAGAGACCATTGAGAGAGCACATAGAAAGACTACAGATAGAAACCACAGAAAGACAAAGAGCACAGAGAAAGATGATCGTAAGAAAGACCACAGAGAAAGTCCACAGGGAGAGACCACAGAATGAGACCACTGAAAGAGAGAGCGCACTGAGAAAGACCACAGAGAGAGACAACAGAGATAGACTACAGAGAGAGAGAGAGTACAGAGAGAGAGACTACAGAGAGAAACCATAGAGAGAGCACAGAGAAGGATCACAGAGAGGGAGCACAGAGAAAGAACACATAGGAAATTCACAGAGAGAGCACAGAGAAAGACCAAAGAGAGAAACCACACAAAGAGATCACGGAGAGATATCACAAAGAGAGATAACAAAGAGAGACCACAGAGAGAGAGAGAGATACCAGAGATAGATCACATAGAGAGAGAGACCACACATGGAGACCACAGAGAGAGAGAGAGAGAGAGAAAGAGAGATCGCTGAGATAGATCAGTGAGAGAGACCGACACAGAAAGATCACAGAGAGAGACCACTGATAGACCATGGGGAGAGACCATAGAGAGAGACCACAGAGAGAGAGAGAGACCATAACGAAATAGACAACAGAGGGAGACTACAGAGAGAGACCACAGAGAAAGACCACAAAGAGAGATCACAGAGAGAGACCACAGACAGAGATCACTGAGAGAGATTATTGAGAGAGAGACTACTGAGATAGATCACTGAGAGAGGTCACTCAGAGAGAGACTACAAAGATATGTCATAGAGAGATCACTGAGAGAGATACCACACAGAGAGATCACTGAGAGAATCAGAGAGCGAGAGACCACAGAGAGAGAGAGAGAGAGAGATCACCGAGAGAGATCACTCAGAGAGATTACTAAAATAGAGAGAGATCACACAGAGAGTTTACCGAGAGAGACCAGAGAGGGAGATCATCGAGAGAGAGAGAGAGAGAGAGAGATCACTGAGAGTGGGAGATCACAGAGAGAGATAACCGAGAGAAACCACAGAGAGATCCCATAGAGGGAGAGAGACCACAGAGAGAGATATCAAATAGAGAGATCACAGAGACAGACATCTGAGAGAGATACCACAGAGAGATCCCATAGAGAGATCCCATAGAGAGAGAGAGACCCCCAAGAGAGATAACAGAGAATGACCATAGATATTGAGAGAAACCACAGAGAGGTCCCATAGAGAGAGACCACAAAGAGTCACAACAGAGAGGGATCACAGAAGAGACCACAGAGAGAGAGAGAGAGAGAGAGAGAGAGAGAGAGAAACCACAAAGAGATCCCATAGAGAGAGACCACAAAGAGTCACAACAGAGAGGGATCACAGAAGAGACTACAGAGAGAGAGAGAGAGAGAGAGAGAGAGAAACCACAAAGAGATCCCATAGAGAGAGACCACAAAGAGTCACAACAGAGAGGGATCACAGAAGAGACCACAGAGAGAGAGAGAGAGTGAGAGAGAAACCACAAAGAGATCCCATAGAGAGAGACCACAAAGAGTCACAACAGAGAGGGATCACAGAAGAGACTACAGAGAGAGAGGGAGAGAGAGAGAAACCACAAAGAGATCCCATAGAGAGAGACCACAAAGAGAGAGAGAGAGAAAACACAGAGATATCCTACAGAGAGAGAGAGAAACCACAGAGAAGAGACTACAGAGAGAGAAACCACAAAGAGATCCCATAGAGAGAGACCACAAAGAGTCACAACAGAGAGGGATCACAGAAGAGACTACAGACAGAGAGAGAGAGAGAAAACACAGAGATATCCTACAGAGAGAGAGAAACCACAGAGAAGAGACTACAGAGAGAGAAACCACAAAGAGATCCCATAGAGAGAGACCACAAAGAGAAAAAACATACAGAGATCCCATGGAGAGAGAGAGAGAGAGACCATAGAGAGAGAAACCATAGAGAGAGAAACCACAGAGAAGAGACTACAGAGAGAGAAACCACAAAGAGATCCCATAGAGAGAGACCACAAAGAGAAAAAACATACAGAGATCCCATAGAGAGAGAGAGAGAGAGAGAGAGAGAGAGAGAGACCATAGAGAGAGAAACCATAGAGAGAGAAACCACACAGAGATTCAATAGAGAGAGACCACAGAGAGAGAGAAACCACAGAGGGATTCACAGAGAGAGTCCACAGAGAGAGATAAAAACCACAGAGATATCCCACAGAGAGAGAAACCAAAGAGAGATCCAATAGAGAGAGACCACAGGGAGCGATCATGTCAGGTCAGACAGACAGCAGGAGGACGGACAGAAAATACACAGCGAGACCATATTTAGACAGACAGACAGACAGACAGACAGACAGACGGACAGACAGACAGACAGACGTTCGGGAAGACAGACGACGTTGGGCGGGCGGGTGACGGACGGACGGACAGACAGACAGACTGACAGGTGGGTAGGTAGATAGGTAGGTAGGTAGGTAGGTAGGGAGGGAGTGGAGGAAAGAAGGAATGAGGGAGGTAGACAGACAGGCAGGCAGATCACAGACAGTCGTATTGTCAACAACTGGCAAGAGAGAAGGCCAGCTAACAACGCAGCTATCGAACGCCACAACTGGACAGCTCCCGTTCCCCGATGGGACGGCCTCCCGTGATCTGCCCTCTACAAGAAACGAAAGAAAGGAATTATGCCCGTAATTATGCCCCTGGGCTGCTAACTCGGTGGCGTCATCATAAATCTGGTTTGCGTAATACACTCCCTGTGTCTGCGTGTCTATGAGACAGCGATCTCAGAACTGTTGACTCTATGAGACAGGGATCTCAGAACTGTACACTTTATGAGACAGGGATTTAAGAACTGTGGACTCTATGAGACAGTGTTCTCTCAGGGATCTCAGAACTGTACACTTTATGAGACAGTGATCTTAGAACTGTGAACTCTATGAGACAGTGATCTTAGAACTGTGGATTCTATGAGACTGAGATCTCAGAACTGTGGACTCTATGAGACAGAGATCTCAGAACTGTGGAATCTATGTGTGTGTGTGTGTGTGTGTGTGTGTGTGGGTGTGTGTGTGTGTGAGAGAGATCATAACTGTGGACTCTATGAGAAAGAGAGAGAGAGAGAGAGAGAGAGAGAGAGAGAGAGAGAGAGAGAGAGAGAGAGAGAGAGAGAGAGAGAGATCAGAATTGTGAACTCTATGAGACAGTGATCTCAGAATTGTAAACTATATGAGACAGTGATCACAGAACTGTGACTTTGACACAGTGATCTCAGAACTGTGGACTCTATGAGACAGAGATCTCAGAACTGTGGACTCTATGAGACAGAGATCTCAGAACTGTGACTCTGTGAGGCAAAGATCTCAGAACTGTGGAATCTGTGTGTGTGTGTGTGTGTGTGTGTGTGTGTGTGTGTGTATGTGTGTGTGTGTGTGTGTGTGTGTGTGTGTAAGAGAGATATCATAACTGTGGACTCTATGAGAGAGTGTTCTCAGAATTGTGAATTCTATGATTCAGTGATCTCAGAACTGTGAACTCTATGAGACAGTGATCTCAGAACTGTGACTTTGAGACAGTGATCTCAGAACTGTGGACTCTATGAGACAGTGTTCTCAGAATTGTGAATTCTATGAGACAGTGATCTCAGAACTGTGAACTCTATGAGACAGTGATCTCAGAACTGTGACTTTGAGACAGTGATCTCAGAACTGTGGACTCTATGAGACAGTGATCTCAGAACTGTGAACTCTATGAGACAGTGATCTCAGAACTGTGACTTTGAGACAGTGATCTCAGAACTGTGGACTCTATGAGACATAGATCTCAGAATTGTACAGTCTATGAGACAGTGATCTCAGAACTGTGGATTCTATGAGACAGAGATCTCAGAACTGTGGATTCTATGAGACAGAGATCTCAGAACTGTGACTCCGTGAGACAGAGATCTCAGAACTGTGGAATCTATGTGTGTGTGTGTATTTGTGTGTGTGTGTGTGTGTGTGTGTGAGAGAGATCATAACTGTGGACTCTATGAGAGAGAGAGAGAGAGAGAGAGAGAGAGAGAGAGAGAGAGAACATAAATGTGGACTCTATGAGACAGAGATATCTTAACTATGAACTCTACGAGACAAAGATCTCAGAACTGTTGACTATATGAGACAGAGATCTCAGAACTATGAGCTATTTTAGACAGAGATCTAAGAACTGTGGGCTATATGAGACAGAGATATCAGAACTGTGGACTCTATGAGAGAGGGGAGAGAGAGATAGTGAGAGAGATAGTGAGAGAGAGATAGTGAGAGAGATAGTGAGAGAGATAGTGAGAGAGAGAGAGAGAGAGAGAGAGAGAGAGAGAGAGAGAGATCATAACTGTGGAATCTATGAGAAAGAGAGAGAGAGAGAGATATCACAACTGTGGACACTATGAGGGAGAGAGACAGAGAGAGAGAAAGAGAGAGAGAGAGAGAGAGAGAGAGAGAGAGAGATCGAGATCAGAACTGTAGACTCTATGAGGCAGCGATCTAAGAACTTTGGACTCTACGAGACAGAGATATCAGAACTGTGCACTCTATGGGACAGAGATCTCAGAACTGTACACTCTATGAGACAGAGATCTCAGGATCGTGCACTCTATGAGACAGAGATGTAAAAACTGTGCACTCTATGAGACAGCAATCACAGAACTGTGGACACCGAGACGGTCACGTGACTTGTCAATGTGTAGTGGTTAGGTAGTTTCATGTCCTTTACACGAAGTTGCATTCAACCTCAGCATTTGTTTTTGGCTTTTGTGATTTGTATGCACATTTGAGTTCAGTAGTTTGCCATTGTTTCTGAACGACCGACACTCATACCACCATATGCTAACCAACGCAACGCTACAGTGCTATAATTAGTTTTATCACATAATTAAATAGTGGTCTCCGGCAACGCTGTGGCTAGTACGATTACCTTTCTACCTGGCGAACCTATGTTCAGATCCCCATTGATGAGGATTTACATAAAAATATTGCCGTGGACTTACAAGTGTACCCAGCTTAACCTGAGTGCCAGGAAAGGGTCAGGGTATCTTGTCACCATCACGCGCCGAGTGCTGGTTAGTCTGTGCAAGTTGAAAGTAACACCATATAAACACTTGTCTGAAGACGTGAGAAAGAGTTCGTTACTTTACCTTTCTTACCTGGAGTGTCCTTATCGATACGTACATCGGGTGCTATAGCAACTAATCAGATGTGTCATATATGTAAGAGAACATTTTCTCAATAGATCGGATGTGTCACATATGTTGGTGATTATTCTCTCAATACATCAGATGTAACACATATGCAAGTGACTATTCTCTCATTAGATCGGATACCCATATACAAGTGAATATTGTCTCAGTAGACCGGGTGTATCACATATGTAAGCGAACTCTCTCAATAGATCGGATGTGTCACACATGTAAGAGAACATTCTCTCAATAGATCGGATTATCACATATGTAAGTGAACATTCTCTCATTAGATCGGATGTATCACATATGTATGTGAATGTCACATGCCTGTGGTCAGTGGCATTAAGGTGAGTGGCCGTACAATATAAACAGTTCACGAGGTGAAAGGGCATTCACCGGAAAGAAAATATAAGGAGATAAACGGGGAAGGGTGTAAGGTAGAGGGGCTGCAAGAAGGGGCAGACAGTTGGAGCAGTGAGGTGGTGTTTGTGTGGATCATTGTGAGGGCGCATAGAATGGTTTAAAAGACAGGGACAAAGATTGACGAGGGGCAGTTGATGTTTGGACTCCGAGCTAAGAGGGAGTTGAGTCTAGACCGGACCCGGAGAAGGTCGTGGTCTGAGAAAGTGAAGAATTGTGACGGAGTTCTGAAGATAACTCCGCACTGTGGGTTCCAGGGATAGTGAGTGGAATTCGAGACCCAGAGTGGGTTACTTTGAGTCGGGCCTAGAGAGAGGCTAGTATACCTGTCGTGTGGGACGAGATTTAGTAAGCCGTGAGAGTCAGTGTTATTCGAAGTGTTCCATTGGGATGGAGATATATTCTTAGAGAATTATTGTTCCTGGATTTATATGTTACATGTGTCTGTGT
Source organism: Cepaea hortensis (assembly GCA_963921405.1). Lineage (NCBI taxonomy): Eukaryota > Metazoa > Mollusca > Gastropoda > Stylommatophora > Helicidae > Cepaea > Cepaea hortensis. The sequence continues at coordinate 254,250,219 of OY992876.1, forward strand.
TAATTCAGAATTAAAGGAATATTATGTGCGCAAATTAACGCTTGTTCACTGACTGGTGTTTGGTTGGGATGCATCTTGGTTAATCTGTTGTTCAACGTCACATTTACAAGGACATACCCTAGACACAACCATAGCCACTCTATCTGTCACTTAGTCAACATTCACTTTGTGTCAGAGTAGATTTCTGGGAGGCTTCGTCTGATCAAGAACAATATAGACATTGTTGTCATTCCGTTTATCTGTGAACTCGTCGATTAGAGAGAATACTAACATCAGAGACATTAGTTGGATGCCCAATTACAACAACAATGATGAGGGCTCTCCTGTCAAGAATACATTTAACAAATGGATGGAGCTCGCAGAAGTAGGGAAAGATTTTAATAAATTAGTAGATTTAATGTTAAGAGACAAGGTAGTATCTGCATGCAATTCTAATTTAGTGGCGTTCTTTGAGGAGCGTAAGCCAAAGGACATAGACACAATGTCTCAGTTAGGGCAAAACTACATGACTGCACATCCTAACGTATCTATTGGAAAACTAATGAGTGAGGAAATAGTCTGTGCAGCGTACACTAAACAGGACCAGAATCCAGTCATCAGACCAAGGGCGAAAAGTGTGGATTCAGCACAGAAAGGTGAGCAGCAAGAACTTCAAGATAATGGTTTCCGAGGAAACAATGTTGGTAGAGTAGGACGGTACCCATATAGAAGAGGGAACTTCCAGAGACGTCCAAATTATGCCGGATGTTGGAATTGTGGGAGCTGGAGACACAAGGCAGCACAGTGTGATGCACAACCATCAGATGGACCAACGAACAACACTAAAAGGGAGATTACTTGTTTCAAATGTGGAAAGAATGGGCATGTCAGCCATCAATGTAGGATGAGAGAAACAGAGCACTCAAATGCAGCGCAAGTAATTGAGACGCTAAACAATGAAGATTGTAGTGGGTGCAAACCTCTTTTTGAAAAAGACAGTCAGCCAGTCCTAATATGTGGTCATACAGTGAAAGCAGGATCAGCAGTACATGAAGGAGGAAGTCTGAAGATGCATCATGGGTTTGTTAATGATAGGCCAGCGTTAACAATTAGGGATTCCGGATGTACGTCTATCGGAGTGAGGAGAAGTTTAATAGATCCCTCGGATTATACAGGGAAAAAGATTAGATGCATAACATTCAACGGCACAGTAGAGTTCTACCCATTAGCCATAATAACAGTAAAAACACCATATATCACTGGAAGAGTGACAGCGTGTGTTTTGGACTCACCAGTGGCTGATTTGATCATAGGAAATGTTATAGGAGTTAAAGATTGTACAGAAGAGGAAGTAGTTTATTGGGACCAAAAATATAGTGTAAGCAGTAATGAGGTAGTTACCACAAGAGAACCTAAATTAGAGAGTATAGCTGAGGTAGAAGAGACACTTGAAGTAGACACAGGAACTCAGGACAAGGAGAGGACAGCTGAGCAGATGAGAAGGGATCCCAACTATAGTGCTAGGGAATCCCAGAGACAAGATACTACTCTGAACAAATGTTCCCAAGGGTGTAGGAGAGTAGAACATAGGCAGTCAAAGAAAGGTAGATGGAGCTTCGAGAGGAAGAACAATGTTCTCACTCGCAGGTTTTCAGATGGCGGAACTGCATGTGGGCAAGGAGTAGTACCTTTAGCACATAGAGACCGATATACTAGAACAGCTCAGGATAGTGCAGGTGCAGGGCACATAGGCATAAGGCGTATGCAGCAGAAAGAAAGGTGCCAGATATATGGGCCAAGATTAAATAAAGAGTTCAGACTAAACAGAGACTCAAGTGTAACGGTGCAATATGCAGATAGGAAAGTTGAGTCACGTCAAAAGAGTTTTCGCGACATTACTGACCCAGGGCTAGGGATATCAAACAGATGTTGTAATTGTAGAGGTACCATGAGTCATGGGTACATGAAAGGGAGACACAGCATCGACAAAAATCAGAGGTGGGTTAATGAAAGAACAGAACCACCTGATATTGGGTCGGTACACAAATAGTATTGTGTGGTCGTGAAGTAGTAAGAGACCTGTGGTTACATAAGTATAATGCTTTCCTATGATGTATTATTATTATGTGATGTATTATTATTATGTGATGTATTAGTTCATGCATTGATACACAAGATAGAAAGATGGTTGTATTTATGTGTGATGAATATAGGAGTGTACTATGAGCATTTGATGTATTATGTAGTGTGGTAGCTAGAGTAAGATGCAGCCATATACTTAGGGCTACCCAGGCAATATGTCTGGGTCACATGTTTAGTAAGTTTTAGTCTCCCAACATTTGAAAACGATGTTTTCTTTTGAGGGTGGGGTAGTGTCACATGCCTGTGGTCAGTGGCATTAAGGTAAGTGGCCGTACAATATAAACAGTTCACGAGGTGAAAGGGCATTCACCGGAAAGAAAATATAAGGAGATAAACGGGGAAGGGTGTAAGGTAGTGGGGCTGCAAGAAGGGGCAGACAGTTGGAGCAGTGAGGTGGTGTTTGTGTAGATCATTGTGAGGGCGCATAGAATGGTTTAAAAGACAGGGATAAAGATTGACGAGGGGCAGTTGATGTTTGGACTCCGAGCTAAGAGGGAGTGGAGTCTAGACCGGACCCGGAGAAGGTCGTGGTCTGAGAAAGTGAAGAATTGTGACGGAGTTCTGAAGATAACTCCGCACTGTGGGTTCCAGGGATAGTGAGTGGAATTCGAGACCCAGAGTGGGTTACTTTGAGTCGGGCCTAGAGAGAGGCTAGTATACCTGTCGTGTGGGACGAGATTTTAGTAGCCGTGAGAGTCAGTGTTATTCGAAGTGTTCCATTGGGATGGAGATATATTCTTAGAGAATTATTGTTCCTGGATTTATATGTTACATGTGTCTGTGTTAATTCAGAATTAAAGGAATATTATGTGCGCAAATTAACGCTTGTTCACTGACTGGTGTTTGGTTGGGATGCATCTTGGTTAATCTGTTGTTCAACGTCACATTTACAAGGACATACCCTAGACACAACCATAGCCACTCTATCTGTCACTTAGTCAACATTCACTTTGTGTCAGTGAACATTCTCTCAATAGATCGGATGTATCACATATGTAAGTGAACATTCTCTCAATAGATCGGATGTATCACATATGTAAGTGAACATTCTCTCAATGTATCGGATGTAATAGATGTATAAGTGAACACTCATGCAATTAATATGATATATTATATACTTATTATTTTACAGAGGTGTAATATATGTATGACATAATAAATATGCACGAAATCATGTTATTATTAGTATTACATATGTAAGTAAACAAACCGAGATACTGCAGTTAACATCATATTTGTATGGTCACACGGAATCTCACAGAGAGAGAGAGAGAGAGAGAGAGAGAGAGAGAGAGAGAGAGAGAGAGAGAGAGAGAGAGAGAGAGAGAGAGAGAACGAACGAACGAACGAACGAACGAACGAACAAACAAACTTTATTTTCAAAGGGTTAAGAATTGGGCACGCAGGCCCGTCTAACATTCTATACTTCTATCATTCTCTTTCATGCATTATTTCATCCACACATTATTCTAGGCTAACTGAGAACAACAACAATATAACAGATACGCATTATAAAGGCATGGGCAAAATGCTAAAATCAATACTACACGACTCACTAAAATTAATGAATGATGTGGCAGTTGTTATTAGCTATTGGGAACATACTGTCTACCAAAAGGGGACTGGCTGTTATACTAGGGGTATATTATTATTATTATTATTATTATTATTATTATTATTATTATTATTATTATTATTAATATTATTATTACACACGGGAGTCTTCGTGGCGAAGTGAGCAAGCCGTCTGACTCAGGCTCCGAAGGTTGTGGATTCAATTCCGGCCGCGTCTTTCAGTTCACGAGTGCATTTTTTTCGGATACTCCTGCGGGTCGTCGCTGGAGCTACGGAGTTCGTGCTTTGTGCGACGCTTTCCGCACTGATCTATATGGGATTAAAACGCGGTGCAATGAAGTCGACCCTGTCGACTTTTAAGCGACTTTATTATTATTATTATTATTATTATTATTATTATTATTATTATTAGTAAAGGGGAAGGTAATCTTTACTGAGATAGTGTAGACAGAGAGAGAGAGAGAGAGAGAGAGAGAGAGAGAGAGAGAGAGAGAGAGTATGTGAGAGAGACGATAACTACGGTATAACGAGGGCCACGGAGGGAGTGACAACTACGAGACTGGGGAAGCAGAAGAGTGACATAATTCCACCAGTGAAATGATATTGTGCTGAGTGTTAAGGCTACGTGGTGATAGGTAACCCATCAAGAAGATGAGACGGTTTTCTGTAATTTTGCGATGCTTTTCATCAGACGAGCAGGATTGGATGGCAATGACCTGGACATTGGGCAGTCCCTGGTGATTTGTTGTTGTTTCTGTCGCGGTTATAGTGCCCCAACAGTTCACATTAAAGTGTTCTGGGCGGTTGGGGTGCCCTAAAAGTTCACATTAAAGTGTTCTGGGCGGTTGGGGTGCCCTAAAAGTTCACATTAAAGTGTTCTGGGCGGTTGTGGTGCCCTAAAAGTTCATATTAAAGTGTTCTGGGCGGTTGTGGTGCCCTAAAAGTTCATATTAAAGTGTTCTGGGCGAAGTGTGCTCTACGGTATATTTCTCCATGCGGGAGTGCGGGGGAATGAACAGGCTGATAGGCTGACAGGAAATGCACCTCTTGGTGGTAGATTACCTATGGACAAGGGAGAGGTGGTCGTGCGTCTGTGGGACAGGTAGAGAAGGTAGGGGAACAGATTGAGAACCCGAATGTGGAAAGGATAAGATTTCGGGGGATTGGCAGGGGTTCTGGTAGAACTCGAAACTGAGAGGGAAGACCAGGGGAACTTTCACTCAGATAGCGGTGGCAACGATTAGTAGTATGATTCGTCGCTGACTGTTGAACGAGGGGACGGAGCGCGTATGGGAGTGTCTTAAGTGAAGTGATGTTAGTTCTTAGATTAACTCAACTCAGTTCACCTCTCCGAGTTTATTACAATTGCCGTAACAATCTCATCATCCAATCTCATCTTGTTCCGCTTGTCGTATATTTGTACATATTTCGTAATTGCACAATGTTGTGTCCCCATTGTTATGATTCTTGTCTATCTGCAGCGGCATGGAGTGGATCTGAGTGCCAAATAAGCACATCGTCCTGGCGATGTGGTTACCTATACTGATGGCTCTGTGGTCAGAGGCACACAAGAAAGTGACTGAGGATTCATAGCAAAAGACGAACGCCGATGTTTAGTAAAGGAGAGCATGGCATATGTTTGGGAATGGAGATGGAGGCGATTACTGCAGCTTTCCACTGGTTGGAGAACAAACTGTATATGCATGTTGTGATTGTGACTGATTCACAAAGCAAGCTGGCAAATGTGAAGACTGGCATGCTCCGTACTGAATGACATGTATCGATTCAGAGGTCGCAGGTTGTGAGCATTCGCTGGATCTTTTCTCCAGGACACTCTAGTGTGGTTGGAAATGAACAGGCAGACAGATTGGCTGGTAGCGCATCATTAAGGGGTGATGTACTTTGATGCATGATAAGGCAGATGCGGCAAAGGCTCTCTGGGAGAATGTGAATTATGCAGAAGAACAAATCGACTATCATGGTTTGGAGAGAATGCAGCACCAAGGGGTGGTCAGAGGATCTGGTTTACAGTCATCATTCAGAGATAATCAGATTGCCACGGGTACTATTAGGATTGGGACTCTTCGCTGTTGAAGATGAAGACTGAGCTCTTAAGTTATTGCACCGAGTGTAATGATGTCGATTTTGACTCAACTCAACTCAGCTTATTCTTTCTGATATTTATTTTATTTAAAATATTATTCCTGCTAGCCGGGTTTCAGTGACCATTCCTGTACCGTGTCTTGCCCTTTCTTGTTGTTACACTCCGAAGTAGGCAAGCGTTTAACTGTGGTGAAACTCCTTGGATCCTTTCCATTTTATTCTGATGTTCGCCATTCCCATCAACTCAGTTTTATTCTCTTCCATTGCCTCTATGAGTTCTTCTTTGCTGTTTGAACCTCGGATCTACAGCGTAACTATTTTTGTAATTGTTAATCTGCCTCGTTGTTCCTTAACATTTGTTGTGACACGCCATCATAATATTGATTTACATCTTCAGACAACCTTGAGATGTCTCAATCTTCCCTTCACGGGAACCATTTCTGAATCGTCTGCAGACAACCTTGTGATGTTTCAATCTTCTAGTGCTATTCCCTTCACTGGAACCATTTCTGAATCGTCTGCAGACAACCTTGAGATCTCTCAATCTTCTAGTGCCATTCCTTTCACGGGAACCATTTCTGAATCGTCTGCAGACAATCTTGAGATGTCTAAATCGTCTAGTGCCATTTCCTTCACGGGAACCATTTCTGAATCGTCTGTAGACAGTAGTCAAGCCGCCTGTCTTGCACTGTGAAGGCTGTGGGTTCTTTACCAGACTGCCTGGTTTGGACGTCAGGTGCAGGATCAATTGTAATCGTTGCAGATACGATGTTCGCCGGACGCTTGCCGATCTGCGCAGACAGAGGGAGAGAGAGAGAGAGAGAGAGAGAGACATTGGAGAGAGAGAGACATTGGAGAGAGACCACGGAGGGGTATCACGTAGAGACACCATGGAGAGACCATGGAGAGAGACCACGGAGAGAGAGCATGTAGAAAGACCAATGAGAGAGACCAAGAAGAGATATCATGGAGAGAGACCACAGAGAGAGACCATGGAGAGAGACCACGGAGAGAGACCATGTAGAGACATTGGAGAGAGGCCATGGAGAGAGACCACGGAGAGATACCACTGAAAGAGACCATAGAGAGGGAGGCCACATAGAGAAACCACGGAGACAGACCAAGGACTGTGGAGAGAGACCATGGAGAGTGACAAATGAGAGAGACAATGAAGAGAGACTAATGAGAGAGACCATGGAGAGAGAAAAAGGAGAGAGATTGGAGAGAGACCGCGGAGAGAGACCAGGAGAGAGACCAAGGAGAGAGACCACGGAGAGAGACCATGGAGAGAGACTAAGGAGAGAGACCAAGGAGAGTGATCGAGGAGAGAGACCAAGGAGAGAGACCAAGGAGAGAGACCAGGAGAGAGAGACCAAGGAGAGTTATCGAGGAGAGAGACCAAGGAGAGAGACCAGGAGAGAGACCAAGGAGAGAGACCATGGACAAGACAGCCTAGAGATGATTTAATCTTCCAATACGAGTGGCCTTCTTTCTCTGGGCCATCTTGGACTTGTTATAGTGCCAGAGGCGAGGGCAAGAGTAAGCGCATCTTGCACAGGTCTCCTTCTGAATCTGGACAGAACTGTGTCCACACCTACGGCAAAATGTGTGGGGTTTATTGTGCCGCTTAGCAAAACTTTTTGCTTAGCAAAACTGGAGATATCTTTGGTCGTTTTTCTTTTTTATATTGCCAAGTCTGTTTCCATTTGAGTCAACCCGACTATGCGTCATTCTGTTTCTTCGAGCATTAGGAAAAATCCCCAATAATAAGCCATTATCCTCTTTGGATAATAATCACCTTCAAATTAATATCCTATTTGTGGCTGACTCATGATTATTAATCTGAACCAGGTGATGCCCACTAAAATAACTTCTCTTTGTGGTTGAACGGGGTAGGGGTAATGATTAGAATGGAAAAATAAAAACAAAACAACAATCCCCTGCGGGCTTGCTAGGCCAGTCGCAGGGCTAGGACAGAAACATCTGACCAAGGGTAGTCCGCCCCCCCCCCCCCTTGCGAGCCAGGGTCCCTTTGGCCCATACTAGAAAGAATATCTCTCTCTCTCTCTCTCTCTCTCTCTCTCTCTCTCTCTCTCTCTCTCTCTCTCTCTCTCTCTCTCTCTCTCTCACGCCCAACAGCTCAGCTGAAAACAGCGCCAATGAAGCAGTTCCGATAATCTTTTTATTCTTTCCCCAATAAATTCCATTAAATTCTCCTCAATTAATTATTGTCCCCCAATAGTTTCCATCAAATTCTCTTCAATTATTTTCCCCATCAATACCAGGAATTCACCCACGAAGCCATATTACCCGTGAGTTCATCAGCAGACACGAGAATACAACAGCGCTATATTGCAGGTTGCCATTGTTTTTAAAGTCGCCATTTTTGTAGACAATTCTTTTCTGCGTGATTACCTGTCTGTCCACGGGTCCCGGTTCATGATCAATCTCTACAACCAATCTGCTATTCTAATCCAAAAACATCACTAAATGTGAATGTTGTCACATCACACTCAAACCATTGTGGTGTCACGTGTCAGACATTCATATATATTTAGTCACGATATATGAGATGCCAATGTCAGGTTTTAGTCAGATATGACTGAGCTACCGAAGGAAAGTAGACGGTACTGCCTGCTTTCTGTTAGCGCCGAATGTTGGGTCTTAGTCAGATATGACTGAGCTACCGAAGGTAAGTAGACGGTGCTACCTGCTTTCTGTTAGCGCCGAATGTTGGCCGGCACTCACCAAACCCGATACCCCAAATTGGACCAACGGCTTCGGGCGGAGGAGCGCAATTGGGAGGGTGCAACCTTATCCTGGTGCGAGGAAACGCAACCTAAAGACTACATGTGGTTGCAGGGCAGACCAGGTCCTGCGTCTTGTTTGCTACTGGTCTAGACTCAACCATCTGACAGGCGGACAGTAAGAGCATTGTCCCGACGTATTGGTGTTACATTTCCTCTGGGGTAAACTAGGCAGGCCGAGAGCGGTTTCATGCTGTATGGGCAACACATGGTCTCTAAATTTAGCCCAGACTTAGTGTTATGGAGAGGTATAGTTATGTCATTTTTGAAGCACAATGAAAACTATTGTATGAGAGGCAAGGCACCAGTCAGTCACATGAGGTTTATCATCAATTCTTTTCCGCGTCACCCTGGTATCTCAGACAAATTCTGACAAATCTCGGACTAAAGTCTTGGCAAGAATTCGCTCTTATTACTACACCACGTCTGATAAGAATAGCTAGGAAATCGCCCAACCGCGATGGCTGACCCCATCTGGTAGAGACTAGAGGCGGAAGGGGTGAAATCACTGATAAGACTTAGGGGGCTAATAATTGTCAGACCCACAGGTGTGAAGGCTAGTGTGCATGCAGAAAGAATTTTATGACTGGACAGACTTGGAGTTAATTGCAATTAACGTCAGGAGGAGATAAGAAGAATTTAGGAATGGAATTCCTGGGAGATAAGTGTCTACTGCTAGGCTAGGTATAAAAACCCACGATAGACCTTTTCCTTTTAGATTAAGTCTGACTTCAGAACAGCTCTCACAAGGAGCGCCTATGTTATAGATCTCAAGACTAGAGACTACTGACTAGGTAGAGCCAGGACTGGCAGACGTCAGAATACCAGCAAGCTGTTCTCTTTTTTGAGTCTACTGGAGAGTGGGGATCTGGACCACAGTTCCAGATAGATGAAGTAACAAGTAAAGTTACGTAATGTTTCTCATCACAATATGTTATATGATTTTATCATCCTCATATTGACAATCATCCTATGTCTATTGTTATGATTAGCAAATAAATGTTGTAGTATTGTAACTCATAGTTCTGTCATTATATTTTTTTCCAATTGTGCATACGTGTTGTTGTGTACATTGGTGGGGGTTCACTTACACACCAAGGAAAGGAGCAGTCAGAGAGAAAAACCTGTACTAGGATAGTTGTCCTTAAACTTTAATTCAGACTTAAAAATCTATCCTAGCTAACCTTCTCTTCCTATTCCTTGGCGAATATTCAGCACAGTTCATTTTAATTTTGTAATGAGCCACTTAGAGCTGTACGTTGGATATTCATGGGCCTAATCTATAGTTCAGCCATATAGATTTTGTCCCTAGTCAGTTTCTGACTATTTGGGGTTGCTCGCCAGTGAATAATACATTCATCTAGCCGGTGGGGCACCCCGACTTATGACAGATTTCCTTCTCCCTACTGTCTTTAGTCTGGGACGGGCTTTTCAATTGTCTCACACGCCTGTAATGATTACATTTCTGCCGCCCCATGTCCATGTCGCTAATACAGAAATTCTGTGTCGTACAGCCGCTCCGTCCAATGTTAGTTTAGCAGCTCACAGGGTCGGTAAGGGTATTATAACAATGCCTGATCATCCGGGCTTGCAAGCCGTGACCAGTAGCTGTGCCAGGTTTCCATGCATTACCGTGGACGCACGCCCACAATACACTGAGAAAGTTTAGCACTATATACCCTATACTACCAATTGTGGGTAGTGTCTGTACCATTACACCTCTGCTTCCAACACAATCATTGGCCAATGTGCCAATGCGCAGACAATAGCATAACACTTCATATTGGTAGGTTTGCATATTACAAATCAATATATCAACCATCCAATACACATAAACATATTGATTAAACTAAACATGATACTTTAACATCATAGCATAATGCCTTAGTGAGTTTGTACGTATACGAAATGGGACATATATACACAAAAAGAATATGTACGAAGCCTATTCCTAGCATCGTATATTCATATGAAATTACACATACCTACATCCAACATATCCGTAAACATTATATTACTTCAAGATGGACATCTAATGATACTCAACATAATAGCATCAGGCATTATTAATGAGTACTAATATTGTATAGCTACAAAATGAGATATACAACAAGTCTAATTGAAGTTACCACACAGACCAGCTATATTTGCTGAGCTGCCCGGTTTAATCACCTGCTGTTGTAAGAATTAAATAAATAGTCAGTTGACTATATTCTGTACAACAAATGCACACACCAAAAAGGACTAGTCTAGTTTAGAAAGAGATGGCAAGCATCTGCTACGACACCTCAAGTATATCTAGACAAGACCTGCCTTCCACAAGTTTCTACTTCTCAGAAGAGTAGCACTTACAGCACAATGATATTGAACACAGAACTCAGAAAGAACACTCAAGTAACCTATGACAATGATAGTTCTTGCAATAACCTAGATCAGATATATAGACTGAAAATCACTAACTAAGAAATAACTTTTGTAGTGAAATCTAACATAATAATCATGCATATGACTACAGAACATTGAGATAGCTGCCTATATGTCGGGGTGCCCCACCGGCTAGATGAATGTATTATTCACTGGCGAGCAACCCCAAATAGTCAGAAACTGACTAGGGACAAAATCTATATGGCTGAACTATAGATTAGGCCCATGAATATCCAACGTACAGCTCTAAGTGGCTCATTACAAAATTGAAATGAGCTGTGCTGAATATTCGCCAAGGAATAGGAAGAGAAGGTTAGCTAGGATAGATTTTTAAGTCTGAATTAAAGTTTAAGGACAACTATCCTAGTACAGGTTTTTCTCCCTGACTGCTCCTTTCCTTGGTGTGTAAGTGAACCCCCACCAATGTACACAGCAACACGTATGCACAATTGGTAAAAAAATATAATGACAGAACTATGAGTTACAATACTACAACATTTATTTGCTAATCATAACAATAGACATCGGATGATTGTCAATATGAGGATGATAAAATCATATAACATATTGTGATGAGAAACATTACGTAACTTTACTTGTTACTTCATCTATCTGGAACTGTGGTCCAGATCCCCACTCTCCAGTAGACTCAAAAAAGAGAACAGCTTGCCGGTATTCTGACGTCTGCCAGTCCTGGCTCTACCTAATCAGTAGTCTCTAGTCTTGAGATCTATAACATAGGTGCTCCTTGTGAGAGCTGTTCTGAAGTCAGACTTAATCTAAAAGGAAAAGGTCTATCGTGGGTTTTTATACCTAGCCTAGCAGTAGACACTTATCTCCCAGGAATTCCATTCCTAAATTCTTCTTATCTCCTCCTGACGTTAATTGCAATTAACTCCAAGTCTGTCCAGTCATAAAACTCTTTCTGCATGCACACTAGCCTTCACACCTGTGGGTCTGACAATTATTAGCCCCCTAAGTCTTATCAGTGATTTCACCCCTTGCGCCTCTAGTCTCTACCAGATGGGGTCAGCCATCGCGGTTGGGCGATTTCCTAGCTATTCTTATCAGGTGTCATGTCAAGGGAACAATTAGGTTCTCATGGTCAACAGCCAGTTTACAACTCGGTTGGTAATCCAGGTTTGCTTGCGTCATGCCTGGTTGGTTTTAATTACTATTCAGTCCCCTGAGTCTGCCCTCCCGTCTGGCTGGATTGATAACCTCTGGGGAGGGTGACCGGTACTGGTGTCAAATTAACTTCCCAAATAGAAAGCCATTCCTGGTGGTTTGTTTACTTGCAGGTTTTGCAAGCTTACGCCAAGACAGTATAGCCTTGGATATAGAGAAAACAGTTTTGTTCGTCTGTTGATCCTCTACATGGCCCATCAAAAGTGAACCGAAAATTGTTCTGGGAAGTAAAGGCTGCCAATTCGTGACACAAGTCTGTCTTGTACTATCATTGCACTGACAAGTCTGTCTTGTACTATCATTGCCACTGACAAGTCTGTCTTGTACTATCATTGCCACTGACAAGTCTTTCTTGTACTATCATTGCCATTGACAAGTCTGTCTTGTACTATCATTGCCACTGACAAGTCTTTCTTGTACTATCATTGCCACTGACAAGTCTGTCTTATACTATTATTGCCACTGACAAGTCTGTCTTGTACTATTATTGCAATTGACAAGTCTGTCTTGTACTATCATTGCCACTGACAAGTCTGTCTTGTACTATCATTGCAATTGACAAGTCTGTCTTGTACTATCATTGCCACTGACAAGTCTGTCTTGTACTATCATTGCCACTGACAAGTCTGTCTTATACTATTATTGCCACTAACAAGTCTGTCTTGTACTATCATTGCCACTGACAAATTTGTCCTGTACTTACATTGCCATTGACAAGCCTGTTGTGTGCTAGAATTGCCACCGACAAGTCTGTCTTGTACTATCATTGCCATTGACAAGTCTATTTTGTACTATCATTGCCACTGACAAGTCTGTCTTGTACTATCATTGCCACTGACAAGTCTGTCTTGTACTATCATTGCCACTGACAAGTTTGTCTTGTACTATCATTGCTACTGACAAGTATGTCTTGTACGATCATTGCCACTGACAAGTCTGTCTTGTACTATCATTGCCACTGACAAGTCTGTCTTGTACTATCATTGCCACTGACAAGTCTGTCTTGTACTATTATCATTGCCACTGACAAGTCTGTCTTGTACTTTCATTGCCACTGACAATTCTGTCTTGTACTATCATTGCCACTGACAAGTCTGTCTTGTACTATCATTGCCACTGACAAGTCTGTCTTGTACTATCATTGCCACTGACAAGTCTGTCTTGTACTATCATTGCCACTGACAAGTCTGTCTTGTGCTATCATTGCCACTGACAAGTCTGTCTTGTACTATCATTGCCACTGACAAGTCTGTCTTGTACTATCATTGCCACCGACAAGTCTGTCTTGTAGTAACATTGCCATTGACAAGCCTGTTGTGTGCTATCATTGCCATTAACAAGCCTGTCTTGAACTAGCATTACTACTGACAAGCTAGCCATGGCAGTTGAAGTAGACGGAGAGCTCGAGACTGGGTATCCAGTTCTTTCACCCTATACTCTCCAGAATGACTCTTGACCTTTCTCCATGCAGAATGTTGCTTGACCTTTCTCTCTACCGTGCTTTTTCACATTTCTATTTCCAGTATGTTTCTTGACTTCGCTTTTTCCAATATTTCTTGATCTGTCTCTCTCCGAGGTTGTTTTACCTTTCTCTCTGCGGTATGTTTCGGGACCGTTCTATTTTTAGTGTTTCGTGACCTTTGTCTCTCAGTGTTTCTTGATCTTTCTCTCTCCAGTGTTTATTGACCTTTCCCTCTCTAGTATTTTACTTGATCTTTCTCTCTACAGTGCATTTTCACCTTCCTCTTTCCAGTATGTTTCTTGACCTATCTTTCGCCAATGTTTCTTGACCTGTTTTTCTGTTGTGTTTTACCTTTCTCTATTGAGTGTTTCTTGGCCTTTCTCTCTAAAGTGTATATTGGCCCTTCTCTGTCTACTATATTTCTTGACATGTCTCTTTACAGTGTTTCTTGACCTATCTCTCTCTCCAATGTTTATTTACCTATCTCTCTCCAGTGTTTATTGACATTTCCTTCTCTAGTATGTTTCTTAACCTGTCTCTCTTCAGTGTTTCTTGACCTTTATCTCTCCGGTGTTTATTGACCCTTCAATGTCTAGTATGTATCTTTACCTTTGAATCATTAGTGTTTCCTGACTTTTCTCGACTTTTATTGACCTTTCCCTCTCTAGTATTTTTTTTACCTGTCTCTATTCAGTGTTTCTTGACCTTTCTCTAGCCAGTGTTTATTGAACCTTCCATCTCTAGTATGTTTCTTGACCTTCATCTCTTCAGTGTTTCTTGACCGTTCTCTTCCAGTATATATGGACCAGTCCCTCTCTAGTATGTTTCTTCTTGAACTGTCCCTCCACTGGATGTTTCGTGTCAGAGAGAGTCAGCTACAAATGCGCATGTCCACGCCACGGAGAATGTTGGATATATGGTGCTACCCCCTATTTTTAGACCAATCGACACTAGATGGATGATATGATTAATACCACACCGTCTACTTTTACTTCCCCACTACATTTCTTGCTGCCCGGTATAGGCTGGATCTTTGCGCCCCCCCCCCCCCTCCTCCCATTCCACCCTCCAGTCGTATTGAATAATTATTTACGTTTTGTTTTCTATACTCATGTTTATTGCTAATCTACCATTGGGGTTCGCGGTGACATACGTTTGTCAAGTCCCATCTCCCCACAAAC
>OY992876.1:254270079-254347579 GCA_963921405.1 Cepaea hortensis
CGTTTCTTGGATCATATTTTCTCTTCAAGGTTTGGCTGACACCATCTGTTTACAAACTTTACGTGGAACATGTCTTATCACCGTTTATATGTTCCCATCTCTGTTCAACATTGTCTTCGTGTCAATCTCCTTGCCAACAGTTAGCGAACCCCATCTCATGTTTTGCCCATTCCAGTCTCATCAGGAACGCGCATTAGTTTTCACCTCATTCATTGCGTTGTGATATTTCAAATCTACTCTTTAACGTTTTGTGGCTCCTATCACGTCGTCTACGTTAGCTAGTTCCCATCTCCTCATTATATTAGATAGTTTCCATCTTCTCTTCTACGTTTGATAGTTCCAATCTCCTTATAATATTAGGTAGTTAAATTTGCACATCAACATTTGGTAGTTCAATCTTCTCATCTACGCTTGGTAGTTCGCAACTCCTCATCAGCTTGATTCCCATCACATCAGACTGCAAGTGTTTTCATCTTCCTATCAACGTGGTTCCGATCTCATCAGATTGCAAGTGTTTCCATCTCCCTGTCAACATGGTTCTAATCTTGTCAGATTGCAAGTGTTTCCATTTCCCTATCAACTTAGTACCTATCACATCAAATTCCAAGTGTTTCCATCTCCCTATCAACGATTGCTGGTTCTCATCCCATCACCAGCGGTTCCCCAGACCCACCTCACCACGTCCAACTATCGCGGGAGTGTGAACGTACGAGAGATGCTCCGCACCGCCTATTTTACTCAAACTTATCAGCGACGTCTAGGCGCCCAATTCACTACCCAACGAGCAGACGGAAATATAATAATATACGCGTTCCTTATTTCCGTACAATCCCATATCATCATTCATTCCCAGCCTTCATGAGTAATAGAACTGGACTCCATTACCCTAATTCACTCGTGCCCTTTCCAGACACCTCTATATAAAATTACAGTTGTGTAAATTGTCCATGTCTACAACTGAAACAAAAAATGGCAAACAGACATCATCTGATAAAAGCCACTATCCCAAATGCAATACTTATCCTCAAATTTATATTGATTTAAAATCCCAAAGTCTGGATACAAGCGATAGGAACAGCTCAAAATGGAAGCAATTTCCTCCATCAACAGATAGCCACAAATTTGCTGTTAAAAAATGCAAGGTTGTGACAGAAATATTGAGATAGGCTTCATGAAAACAGCAAGCTCATTCATACCTCCTTATAGGGCCGCTCTTCGACATTATCTTCCCCGGACCACACTAAAGGGCCATCATCATTTTTGGGTGGTTGGATTACGAACTTTTCAGGGGAAACAACAGCTCGCTGCAGTGGAGTCGAGGTCAATAAATCAGACACGGAAAGGGATTGCGAAGTTGGTGATCGATAAATCAGACCACTAAACAGGATTCTCGTGTCTGGGATGATGTGTTTTGTTTGTCTGTCTTAATACAGACAATGAGTGATAATACACTTGTCGGTTAATTGCGTTGTTGTGTAGTTCTTGAAAAAAGTCTTACAAGTAATCGTTGTAGTGGCTGCTGTCTCCTGGCTGGTGCTGTTGTAGTTGTTGGAAAAATTGCTGTTGTATTAGTTGGAGTAGTTCCTGTTGTAATACTTAGAGTAGTTACTTGTGTAATAGTTGGAGTAGTTGCTGGTGTAGTAGTTACTTTTGTAATAATTGGAGTAGTTACTGGTGTAGTAGTTGGAGTAGTTACTGTTGTAGTTGGGGTAGTTACTGGTGTAGTAGTTGGAGTAGTTACTATTGTAGTTGGAGTAGTTACTGGTGTAGTAGTTGGAGTAGTTACTGTTGTAGTTGGAGTGGTTACTGTTGTAGTTGTAGTAGTTACTGTTGTAGTGGAATGGTTACTGTTGTAGTAGTTTGAGTAGTTACTGTTGTAGTAGTTGCTGTTGTAGTAGTTGGAATAGTTGCTGTTGTAGTAGTTGGAATAGTTGCTATTGTAGTAGTTGGAATAGTTGCTGCTATAGTAGTTGGAATAGTTGCTGCTGTAGTAGTTGGAATAGTTGATGTTGTAGTAGTTGGAATAGTTGCTGTTGTAGTAGTTGGAATAGTTGCTGTTGTAGTAGTTGGAATAGTTGCTGTTGTATTAGTTGGAATAGTTGCTGCTGTAGTAGTTGGAATAGTTCCTGTTGTAGTAGTTGGAATAGTTGCTGTTGTAGTAGTTGGAATAGTTGCTGTTGTAGTAGTTGGAATAGTTGCTGTTGTAGTAGTTGGAATAGTTGCTGTTGTAGTAGTTTGAATAGTTGCTGTTGTAGTAGTTGGAATAGTTGATGTTGTAGTAGTTGGAATAGTTGCTGCTGTAGTAGTTGGAATAGAAGTAGTATACAATGGACGTTTCGGTTCTCATTTGCCGGATTAATCCGGATTGAGCTTGACCTAGGTCTTATTTTCACTCCCCCTCGGTCATGTAGTTGGGTGGTGTAAGGGGTGATATCTAGGTCATATCTAAGGGCGATAATTCTAACATTTTATGTTTCTAAGGGCAGATAACTATTGAGTGGGTGTATAAAAATTTTAATTAATTATTAAAAAAATCAAATTAAATAAATAAAAATAAAAATAAATAACGACGGGGTGCGGGGTGGTGGCGAGGGGGTGGGCGCGTGGGGGGGGGGGGAGAGGCTAGGCGGTTCGGGTTTAAACACTATCACCACAGGGTTACAAATGAAAACCTTAAAATGTAAAGATGGTCGATATTATTGATTTTAGCCGGTATAGCTTAGTGAAATTCGTTGGTAAGGTGTGGGTAGTGGTTATTAGTAGTCTGTAGAGGGTCACCGTGGCGTTTTTACTATCATCATACGGGTTGCAAATGAAAACCTTAAAAAGTAAAGATGGCCGATATTAATGAATTTAGCGGGTATAGCTTAGTGAAATTTATTGCTAAGGGTTGGGTAGCGGCTAGTAGTGATCCGTAGGGGGTCGTAGTGACCAATACACTGTCAACATACGGGTTACAAATGAAAACATTAAAAAGTAAAGATGGTCCATATTATTTATTGTCTCTGGTATGGCTTAGTGAAATTCGTTGGTAAGGGGTGGGTAGCGACTATTAGTGATCTGCATAGGGATGTATTGGCCTATACACTATCATCATACGGTTACAAATGAAAAACCTTAAAATGTAATGATGGCCGGTATTATCAGTTGCTGTTGGTATGGCTTAGTGAAACTCGATTGCTGTGGGTATGGCTTAGTGAAACTCAATTGCTGTGGGTATGGCTTAGTGAAACTCGGTGATAAGAGGTGGATACCAGTTATTAGTGATCTATTGAGGGATGTAATGGCTTATACACTATCATCATTCGGTTACAAATAAAAACATTAAAATGTAAAGATGGCCGGTAATAATGGTTACTGTGGGTATGGCTTGGTGTCATTCGTTGATAAAGAGTGGGTAGAGGTTATTAGTGCTAGTTAGAGGGTCGTAGTGGTATATACAGTATTATCATACGGGTTATAAATGAAAATCTTAAAAAGTAAAGATGGTCGGTATTAGTGGTTGTAGTGGGTACGGGATAGTGTTATTCGTTGTCAGGAGGTGGATAGTGGTTATTAGTGATATGTAGAGGGTGAGTGGTATATACACTATAGCATACGGGTACAAATGAAAACCTTGTAAAACTACAGATGACCTGTATTATTGGTTGTTGTGGTATGGCTTAGTGAAATTAGATGTTAAGGGGTGGGTGAGTGGATTCGTAGCTAGATAAGTGCTCGAACACTAACATCATACGATTTCAGAGCGGTAAATCAAAATCTAATATCTTTCTCTCTCTCTCCCCTTGTGTCTATACGGGTCTTTGTTTCGTTCCCCAGAAACCCATTTCCAAGACCAATATTTGTCCTCAAACTTGTCTGCTAAGTGCCACACTTCACAACCAGACAAAACTACAGCTTCTATGTTCAACATTTCAACATTCAAATAAGAAAATATGTTAACCAAAACGGGAAAAAATAGCGGTCAAACTTATAAATATCTTGGCCAAATTTATGAAAAGTAGGAAACATTGTTAACCAAATGTGAGAAAATATCGTCCAGAGAGAGAAATATTTCAACTAAACTTAAAATAGATCAGCCAAACTTATGAAAAGTAGGAAAATTGTCAACCAAATTGGCAAAAGTTAGGCCAAATACAGAAATATCTCACCCAAACTTACGAAAAGTCGGATACTTTGTTAACCAAAGTGGAAAAACCTACAACAAGTAGGAAAATTCTGTTAGCCAAATGTGAAAAATGTCGGCCAAATACAGAAATACCTCATCCAAACGTATAAAAAGTAGGAAAATTGTTAACCAAAAGGGAAAGATATTGACCAACTAGGAAAAATGTATTAGTCAAAGAGGAATAATATTGAACAAGTAACGAAATATATCGTTCAAGCTTATGAAAAGTAGGAAGCTTTGTTAACCTAATGTGAAATATATCACCCAAAGAGAGAAATATCTCGCCCCAACGTATAAAAAGTAGGAAAATTGTCAGCCAAATGGGAAAAAGTTAGGCCAAATACAGAAATATCTCACCCAAACTTATGAAAAGTAGGATACTTTGTTAAACAAAGTGGAAAAACCTACAACAAGTAGGAAAATTCTGTTAGCCAAATGTGAAAAATGTCGGCCAAATACAGAAATACCTCATCCAAACGTATAAAAAGTAGGAAAATTGTTAACCAAACGGGAAAGATATTGACCAACTAGGAAAATTGTATTAGTCAAAGAGGAATAATATTGAACAAGTAACGAAATATATCGTTCAAACTTATGAAAAGTAGGAAGCTTTGTTAACCAAATGTGAAAAATATCACCCAAAGAGAGAAATATCTCGCCCCAACGTATAAAAAGTAGGAAAATTGTCGGCCAAATGGGAAAAAAGTTAGGCCAAATACAGAAATATCTCACCCAAACTTATGAAAAGTAGGAAACTTTGTTAGCCAAAGTGAAAAAACCTATGTCAAGTAAGAAAATTATGTTAGCAAAATGTGAAAAGTGTCGGCCAAATACAGAAATAGCTCAATCAAATGTATAAAACGTAGGAAAATTGTTAACCAAACGGGAAAGATATTGACCAACTAGGAAAATGTATTAGTCAAAGAAGAATAATATTGAATAAGTAACGAAATATATCGTTCAAACTTATGAAAAGTAGGAAGCTTTGTTAACCAAATGTGAAAAATATCACTCAAAGAGAGAAATAGCTCGTCCAAACTTATAAAAAGTAATAAAATTGTCGGCCAAATGGGAAAAAGTTAGACCAAATACAGAAATATCTCACCCAAACATATGAAAAGTAGAAAACTTTGTTAGCCAAAGGGGGAAAACCAAGGTCAAGTAGGAAAATGTGTTACCCAAATGTGAAAAACGTCAGCCAAATACAGAAATATCACGTCCACACTTATGAAAACCGGGAATATTTGTTAGCCAAATAGGAAAAAAATATTGACCAAGTAGGAAAATATGTTAGCCAAAATGGGGAAAATATGTTAGCAAAAATGGGGAAAAATATCAGCCAAAGAAAGAAATATAGCGTCCAGACTTATAAACAGTAGGAAAATGTATCAACCAAATGGTAAAATTATCAGCCAAAGAGAGAAATATCTAGTCCAGCCTTATAAAAACTAGAAAAATGTGTCAACCAAATGGTAAAAATGTGAGATGTGATCACCGATGTCAGTCTAGGAAGACATATCCGTACGTAACAGCTATCGGGTAACATACCTATACAGCGACGAGTGGCTAACGCATGTTATAAGATTAAAATATTACAAACGAACACAACACACTGCCCCGACTCAGCCTTAGGTAATGAATGTAACATGGCATGTCAGTGTCCACTATCATAACAAGCAACGTTATCAACAATAAAATTGTACAAAAAATGACAATTAAATTTCTCTTTATTGTTTCCAAATTGAATGTTTCATGTAGAAATTTAATTGTTAACTTTTGTACAATTTTATTGTTGACATTTTATTTTTTCCTTCAACAATAGTGACTTATTACATAAGATACGTTTAATTTTCTGAAATACCGCTGTTGTTTGCATAGGGGACAGAGGATTATCGCTAGTAGGTTGGAAATTTGCCCAGTCACCAGAAAGCCGGTTGAGGTGTGATCAAAGAGAATGTTAGTGTTAAGTGGTATGAAGCGTGGAAAGTCGGTTAGAAGATGAGGTAGATGTTATTCATGGGGTTAATAAGGCAAACGTGGTTTTAAGAAAAGGTCGACCTTATAACAGACAGTACTGGTTGGATGGAGACCTGACGCTATTGCGGATGTGAAATGACAACGTGAGATATTTTCCCCATTTGTTTAAGAAATGTTCCTACTTTTTATAAGTTTGGGTGAAATTTGGTCAAAATTTTTCATCTTTGGTTAACAAATTTTCCTACTTTTTATAAGTTTGGCTGAAATTTGGTCAAAATTTTTCATCTTTGGTTAACAAATTTTCCTACTTTTCATAAGTTTGGATGACATATTTCTTTACTTGGTCAATATGGGTTGCCTTTGGTTAACAAAAGTTTCCTACTTTTTTATAAATTTAGGCACAATATTTCTTTATTTGACGACTATTTTTCACATTTGGTTAAGAAAGTTTCCTAATTTTCATAAGTTTGATGCGATATTTCCTATTGGGGTCAACCCTTTTTACATCTTTGGTTAACAAAGTTTCCTATTTTTCATAAGTGTGGACGAGGTATTTCGTTACGTGTACCATATTTTCCCCATTTGGTTAACAAACATTCTTACTTGGCCAAGATTTTTCCTATTTGGCTATCAAATATTCCTACTTTTCATAAGTTTTGTCGAGATATTTCGTTACTTGGTCAATTTTCCCCTTCTTTTTATAAATTTGGTTGAGCTATTTCTGTGTTTGGCTGAACTTTTTCTCATATGGCTGACAAATTTTTCTATTTTTTATAAGTTTAGTTGAAATATTTCTCTCTTTGGTCGATATTTTTTTTTCACCATTGGTTAACCAAGTTTCTGAATTTTCATACATTTGGCTGATGCGTTTCGTTACTTGGTCAATATGTTTCCCATTTGGCTAACAAATTTTCTTACTTGACGAAGATTTTTTCCCATTTCGATAACAAATTTTCCTACTTTTTATAAGTTTGAATGAGCTATTTCTGTATTTGAGCGACGATTTCCCCTTTGGATAACAAATTTTCCTACTTTTTATAAGTGTGGACGCGTTATTTCTTTACTTGGCTAACATTTTTCCCATTTGGGTAACAAATGTTCCTACTTTTTATAAGTTTAGTTTATATATTTCTCTCTTTGGCTGATATTTTTTCACGTATGGTTATCAAATTTTCTTACTTGGCCAATATTTTTCCTCTTTGACCCGCAAATTTTCCTAGTTTTCATAAGTGTGGACGAGATATTTCTGTATTTGGCCGACATTTTTTCACATTTGGCTAACATATTTTCCTACTTGATCTAAGTTTTTTCCCTTTGGCTAACAAAGTTTCCTACTTTTCATAAGATTGAACGATGTATTTCGTTACATGTTCAATATGTTTCCTCTTTGACTAACACATTTTCCCTACTTTGTCAATATCTTTCGCATTTTGGTTAGCAAAGTTTCCAAATTTTCATAAGTTTAATTGCGATATTTATGTATTTGGCCTACATTTTCACCCTTGGTTGACATATTTGCCCCACTTTTTATAAGTCTGGACGAGATATTTACCTCTTTAGCTGATATTTTTTTTCACATTTTGTTAACAGGTTTCCCTACTTGGCCAATACTTTTCCTGTTTGGCTAACACATTTTCCTAGTTTTCATAAGTGTGGATGAGATGTTTCTGTATTTGGCCAACATTTTTCATATTTTGGTAACAGATTTTCCTACTTGACTTAGATTTTCTCCCTCTGGCTAACACATTTTCCTTCTTGGTCAATATCTTTCCCCTTTGGTTAACAATGTTTCCTAGTTTTTATATGTTTTGTTGAAATATTTCTGTATTTGGCCGACCTTTTTGTACCATTTGGTTGACACATTTTCCTATCTTTTATAAGTGTGGACTAGATATTTTTCCTTTTGAATGAAAAATTTTCCTACTTGGCCAATATTTTTTTCCTATTTGGCTAACAATTTTTCCTAGTTTTCATAAGTGTAAACGTGATATTTCTGTATTTGGCAGACATTTTTTCACATTTGGTTAACATATTTTCCTACTTGAACTAGGTTTTTCCCCTCTGACTAACAAAGTTTCCTACTTTTCATAAGTTTGGCTGAGATATTTCTGTATTTTGGCCTAACATTTTAACATTTCGCTAACACTTTTCCTACTTTTCATAACTTTGGCTGATCTATTTATAAGTGTAGTTGAAATATTTCTCTCTTTGGATGATTTTTTTCTCCACATTTGGTTAACAAATTTTCCTACTGTTCATAAGTTTGAACAATGTATTTCGTTACTTCTTCAACATTTATCCTCTTTGACTAACACATTTTCTTACTTGGGCAATATATTTCCCGTTTGGTTAACAATTTTCCTACTTTTTATACGTTTGGTTAAGATATTTCTGTATTTGGCCGATATTTTCCCCTTTGGTTGACACATTTTCCTGGTTTTCATAAGTCTGGACGAGACATTTCTCTCTTTGGCTGATATTTTTTCACATTAGGCTAACATATTTTCCTACTTGGCCAATATTTTTCCTATTTGGGTAACAAATGTTTCTAGTTTTCATAAGTGAGGACGAGCTATTTCTCTATTTGGCCGACCTTTTTCACATTTGGGTAACAGATTTTCCTACTTGACCTGGGTTTTTCCCATTTGGCTAACAAAGTTTCCAACTTTTCATAAGTTTGGTGATCAATTTATAAGTTTAGTTGAACTATTTCTCTCTTTGGATGATATTTTCTTCACATTTGGTTAACAATGTGTCCTACTTTTCATATGTATGGCCGAGGTATTTATAAGTTTGACTGCTATATTTTTCTATTTTGGTTAACATATTTTTTTATTTGAAAGTTGAAGTGGTACATAGAAGCTGTAGTTTTGTCCAGGTGTGAAGTGTGGGACTGAGCAGACAAGTTGTAAAACATATATTAGCGTTTGTAATGTGTTTCTGGGGAACGTTGTAGAGTTCCATAGTTCCGTACAGACACACAGAGAGGTAGTGAGCGTGTACATGTCTAATTTGGTACGTGATAACGTTGCTTGTTATGATAGTGGACACTGACATGCCATGTTACATTCATTACCTAAGGATGAGTCGGGGCAGTGTGTTGTGTTCGTTTGTAATATTTTAATCTGATAACATGCGTTAGCCACTCGTCGCTGTATAGGTATGTTACCCGATAGCTGTTATGTACGGATATGTCTTCCTCGACTGACATCGGTGATCACATCTCACATTTTTACCATTTGGTTGACACATTTTCCTACTGTTTATAAGTCTGGACGCTATATTTCTTGCTTTGGCTGATATTTTTCCCCATTTTGGCTAACATATTTTCCTACTTGGTCAATATTTTTTCCTATTTGGCTAACAAATATTCCCGGTTTTCATAAGTGTGGACGTGATATTTCTGTATTTGTCTGACGTATTTCACATTTGGGTAACACATTTTCCTACTTGACCTTGGTTTTCCCCCTGTGGCTAACAAAGTTTTCTACTTTTCATATGTTTGGGTGAGATATTTCTGTATTTGGTCTAACGTTTTCCCATTTGGCCGACAATTTTATTACTTTTTATAAGTTTGGACGAGCTATTTCTCTCTTTGAGTGATATTTTTCACATTTGGTTAACAAATCTTCCTACTTTTCATAAGTTTGAACGATATATTTCGTTACTTATTCAATATTATTCTTCTTAGACTAATACATTTTCCTAGTTGGTCTATATCTTTCCCGTTTGGTTAACAATTTTCCTACGTTTTATACATTTGATTGAGCTATTTCTGTATTTGGCCGACACTTTTCACATTTGGCTAACATTATTTTCTTATTTGACATAGGTTTTTTTCACTTTGGCTAACAAAGTTTCCTACTTTTCATAAGTTTGGGTGAGATATTTCTGTATTTGGCCTAACTTTTTTCCCATTTGGCCGACAATTTTCCTACTTTTTATACGTTGGGGCGAGATATTTCTCTCTTTGGGTGATATTTTTCACATTTGGTTAACAAAGCTTCCTACTTTTCATAAGTTTGGGTTAGATATTTCTGTATTTGGCCTAACTTTTTTCCCATTTGGCCGACAATTTTCCTACTTTTTATACGTTGGGGCGAGATATTTCTCTCTTTGGGTGATATTTTTCACATTTGGTTAACAAAGCTTCCTACTTTTCATAAGTTTGAACGATATATTTCGTTACTTGTTCAATATTATTCTTCTTTGACTAATACATTTTTCCTAGTTGGTCAATATCTTTCCCGTTTGGTTAACAATTTTCCTACTTTTTATACGTTTGGATGAGGTATTTCTGTATTTGGCCGACATTTTTCACATTTGGCTAACAGAATTTTCATACTTGTTGTAGGTTTTTCCACTTTGGTTAACAAAGTATCCTACTTTTCGTTAAGTTTGGGTGAGATATTTCTGTATTTGGCCTAACTTTTGCCAATTTGGTTGACAACTTTCCTACTTTTCATAAGTTTGGCTGCTCTATTTTAAGTTTAGTTGAAATATTTCTCTCTCTGGACGATATTTTCTCACATTTGGTTAACAATGTTTCCTACTTTTCATAAATTTGGCCGAGATTTTTATAAGTTTGACCGCTTTTTTTTCCCGTTTTGGTTAACATATTTTCTTATTTGAATGTTGAAATGTTGAACATAGAAGCTGTAGTTTTGTCTGGTTGTGAAGTGTGGCAATGAGCAGACAAGTTTGAGAACAAATAATGGTCTTGGAAATGGGTTTCTGGGGAACGAAACAAAGACCCGTATAGACACAAGGAGAGAGAGAGAGATATTAGATTTTGATTTACCGCTTTGAAATCGTATGATGTTAGTGTTCGAGCACTTATCTAGCTACGAATCCACTCACCCACCCCTTAACATCTAATTTCACTAAGCCATACCACGACAACCAATAATACAGGTCATCTGTAGTTTTACAAGGTTTTCATTTGTACCCGTATGCTATAGTGTATATACCACTCACCCTCTACATATCACTAATAACCACTATCCACCCCCTGACAACGAATAACACTATCCCGTACCCACTACAACCACTAATACCGACCATCTTTACTTTTTAAGATTTTCATTTATAACCCGTATGATAATACTGTATATACCACCACGACCCTCTAACTAGCATTAATAACCTCTACCCACTCTTTATCAACGAATGACACCAAGCCATACCCACAGTAACCAATATTACCGGCCATCTTTACATTTTAATGTTTTCATTTGTAACCGAATGATGATAGTGTATAAGCCATTACATCCCTCAATAGATCACTAATAACTGGTATCCACTTCTTATCACCGAGTTTCACTAAGCCATACCCACAGCAATTGAGTTTCACTAAACCATACCCACAGCAATCGAGTTTCACTAAGCCATACCCACAGCAACCGATAATACCGGCCATAATTACATTTTAAGGTTTTTCATTTGTAACCGTATGATGATAGTGTATAGGCCAATACATCCCTATGCAGATCACTAATAGTCGCTACCCACCCCTTACCAACGAATTTCACTAAGCCATACCAGAGACAATCAATAATATGGACCATTTTTACTTTTTAATGTTTTCATTTGTAACCCTATGTTGACAGTGTATTGGTCACTACGACCCCCTACGGATCACTACTAGCCGCTACCCACCCCTTAACAATAAATTTCACTAAGCTATACCCGCTAAAATCATTAATATCGGCCATCTTTACTTTTTAAGGTTTTCATTTGTAACCCATATGATGATAGTAAAAACGCCACGGTGACCCTCTACAGACCACTAATAACCACTACCCACACCTTACCAACGAATTTCACTAAGCTATACCGGCTAAAATCAATAATATCGACAATCTTTACATTTTAAGATTTTCATTTGTAACCCTGTGATGATAGTGTTTAAACCCGAACCGCATAGCCTCCCCTTACGCGCCCACCCCCTCGTCACCACCCCGCACCCCGTCGTTATTTATTTTTATTTATTTAATTTGATTTTTTTAATAATTAATTAAAATTTTTATACACCCACTCAATAGTTATCTGCCCTTAGAAACATAAAATGTTAGAATTATCGCCCTTAGATATGACCTAGATATCACCCCTTACACCACCCAACTACATGACCGAGGGTGAGTGAAAATCAGCCGAGGTCAAGCTCAATCAGGATTAACCCGGCAAATGAGAACCGAAACGTCCATTGTATACTACTAATAGATGCTGTTGTAGCAGCTCCTGTTTCTTGTCTTCCTCATCATGACCATCTTCAACAACAAGACTAAAACGTTAGTTGCATATCCTTCACAGGACGTCGCAGTCAACCCCAGCATCTTTTAGCTGTTTGTGATATTCTGGCATGCTTACGTTCAGTAGTTTCCCAATGCTTTCTGAACGACTGGCATCCATACCATTTTATAAAAACCAACGCAAGGCGGTCTGCTGCCACATCACCCACAGTTGTGTTTCTAACGCAGTATGTGAAATCACGAACTCACGTCCGAAACTCATTTGCCACGTAGCCGGCATCAAAAAGGACTAGCTCAAGCATTATCAGTGCCACTTTTAGCGGCAGTTGTGTTGTGTTATGGGCAACGTGATGATAGTGAATTCTACAGTGACGATCATAGACTATTGTCTCTTCCAAACATATGGTAGGATAGACTGAGGTGAATGTACGCGGTGCTGATGTTGGTGAGCATGCTGCTGCTGTTCATAGTCAACTAATGCTGATTTCTCCTTCTCCCCCTCTTCTTCTTCTCTATGTTGCCATCAGTGTTATAACTTATATGTGATTAGAATATTGTCGCGATCAGTGCTATAACGTATATGTGATTAGAATATTAAGCCAGTTCTGACGATGAGCTGGACCAGGTTTTGCAGTTACTGTTTACCACCACACAGATTGTAGTTCACCGTCTAGCGGGCCAGTATATGTTTATGAGCTGGCGGTGCAGAAAACAACCCTGCAGAGCATGTTCTGCAGTTTACTTCCTGAGTACACATCTGCAATCTGGAGAAGGAATTTGTCCGTTGTGTCCCGTCCTGAAGGCGAGAACGATTATGTGGTCCCTGCTGGATGAGCGTGTGTTGGGTTGATCCTTTAGCATTCTGATGGTTCTCTTGTTCTACGAGACTTTGTTGCTGCTCGTCCACACTCTCTTGTCTTGCTTACGTGAAACGAGCTCCGTGTAAGTGAAATATGGGCGTTCCATGTCTAGAGGCAGCTCAATGTGAACATGTGACAGGTCACCGAGTACTGACCGTTCTAACTAAGGAAGAGTTTGGGAATTTTCTACAAGAATCTGGGCACATACAGTATGTTGATATGTATGTATGTATATAAGATTCTGGGCACAGTCAGTGTGCTGTTATATGTTCATTGAAAACTTTGACACAGCTAATGTGCTATGGTGTTTTTCTAGTGATTAAGAGCAGAAGAGGTCACGGAGAAGCTGCATGTCAGAAGATGAAATGCATGTTACGGAATAAGTTGCGTTCCTAGACCTTCACGCTGAAAATGCTGACATCTTACACAGAATCCGTCTTTACGCATGGCAGTCAATCTTGGCACGTGAATGGAACAAATTAGAAAGATCTTGGAGGCAGCAGAGATGTGGCTTCTGAGACGAATGTTGAGCACATCTGCGACTGCCAGAGTATCTAACACCGAGAACCTGGAAGGGATCAAGCGAGTGTGGCTGCTGGTTTTCTAGTGACTGCTGTTTCCATCGACGACGACGTGTACTTTTCGTGACGGACTTTTGTGTTGGCATTCTGGCAGCGGTATTATGCATAGTATACCTTTGCGGACTGTTGTTTGTCGAGACTTTTGTCTGTTCCACTTTTCATATGGGGCAGTGAGGAGCAATTTGTGTGATATTCACGGGCACAAGAACGGAGCATAATGGGGAGACCCGATGCCGTGAAGTTGGAACAGCCACTAACTAACTGACTAGCTTACTCAACTATAAAACAGCGACAAACTGTGGTCTTTGGTGATATAATGAAAAGAGAGGAATTGGAGAACATCGTGATGACTGAAATGATCAGGGTAGAAGAGTGAAAGGGAGTCAGTGGATGTGTCAGACGGTGACATGCAGACTTGTTACCACTATAAGTGACTGAGATAACCAATGACCGAGATCTATCGAGAGATGTGGACGAACACGCCATGTCACAAGACGCATAATGATGTTAATGAACAACTCTATCATATGACCCAACATATTGACATTGTACGGTATATTGTACGAATATATCTTCGTATTCTAATGTACCTGGTGTATTTGGTAGGCCTATAGGACTCTCCCCACTTTTCCAGATGTCATTGGGACATTTGATTTGTAATTCCATCACCAAATCTCCCAGGCTCTGTCGTGACGCTCTGTGGCGATGAAGCTAAGGACGCAATTCTTAATCCCGTATAGCGCGTTCGAAACACAGCTGCTGGTGATTTGGAAACAGACCTCCTTGTGTTGGTTTTCATACATTGGTATCAGTGCCGGTCGTTCAGAAATCAATGGCAAACTAGTGAACGTTAACTTGCCAAGAAATCACAAACAGCCAAAAAATCTGGGGTTGACTACGACGTCCTGTAAAGGATATATAACCTCAACTTGTTAGGAGTGACTCCACTGTTGCAAATGCTAATGAGACATTTTATTTGTAATTCCATCACAAAATCTCCAGGCACCAATTTCCTCCAACATAATCAAATCCCTACTTGTCCAACTCCCCGAGTGATTCCTGCACTCTGCCCGTGCTATTTGTGTTGTACTGGTACCATTTCTAAATGTATCCTTTGACAAAACACCCAAACTACATTTAAATAGAGACACGACATTCTCCATAGTGCGTCCTGATGCTTCGACCCGATACCAGATCTACAGTTGCTTAATGTTTATGCGAAGACGCCTCTGCTAGACACGGCCCTGTCCAATTTCAGCCGGAATATGAGAAACGACACATTACTCAATGACGAATAGTTGAGTCTGGCGCAATCGAGTTAATACATAAACAAAACACTATCAGATGTAATCTTGGCTTCTATTGGCCAGCATGAATTCTACCTTATAGCCAAGCTATGTTTTTCCCCTGAAGCAGTGATCTGATGAATGGCCGAGGCCAATCACAAACAGTTATTGCATCCCAGAGATGGGAGAAAGTGATAGATTGGCTGTAATAGAGATTAGTAGAGGATTGTTTGCTTTCAGGACACGTCTGTTTGTCTGTTTTGTGTCTGTATACATATATGTATATGTATACGTATCCTGGATGTGTCCCTGTGTTTGTCTATATATGTATGTAACCAGGCTGAATTGTCGTGTTCTTGTGTCTGTTTAATATACGGCGAAGGAATTACAGACGCAGTTCGTAATCCCGAATGCCCGCTTTCGAGACACAGCTGTAGGCGATTTGGTAGCAGAACCCCTTCCGTTGGATTTTACAAAATGGTATGGTGCCGGTCGTTCAGAAATCAATCGCAAACTACTGAACATAAACTTGCCAAGAGATCACAACAGCAGAAAAATGCTGGTGTTGAGTGCGACATCCTGTAAAAGGATATATATATATATATATATATATATATATATATATATATATATATATATATATATATATATATATATATATATATATGGAGGTTCGAAATGTTCTTAGGCATATTAAAGCTGGCAAGGCCCCCGGTGCAAATAACATCACAACAGAAATTATTAAAGCTTTAGAAGAATTTGGACTAGAGCAAGTCACCAGACTGCTGAAAACATTATATGATACTGGAGATATACCTTCTGAATTATGTAACTCTGTATTTATTGCAATCCCAAAGAAATCAGGTGCCTTGGAATGTGATCAACATGAAAACAGCTAGTATAATGAGTCACATCACAAAGATTTTGCTACGAATTATCACGCAAAGAGTGAGGAAGAAAATACAACCTGAAATAGGGGAAGAACAATGTGGGTTTGTAGAAGGAAAGGGTACAGTAAATGCTGTATATATGCTGCGAACGGTTATTGAACGTGCTATAGAAGTAAACAAGGATATACACCTTTGCTTTATTGACTATACAAAGACTTTTGATAGAGTTAGAAATGTCAACATTGTAGATATGCTTGCAGATCTACAAATTGATGAGAAAGACATTAGACGTATAAAAACATATATTGGAAACAACAAGCTGCCATAAAGATTGATAATGAAGTGGGACTATATCAAACTATTAAGAGAGGTGATAGGCAGGGATGTGTAATGTCTCCAGATCTTTTTTCCCTATACAGTGAAAATATTTTCAGAAGTGTCGAAGATATAAATGGAATCAGCATTGGAGGACGAAACATCAATAACATTAGATATGCAGATGATACAGTATTGATTGCAGACAACGCGCAAGATCTACAACAATTAGTAGATGCGGTTGTTGTACACAGTGAGCAGCTGGGGTTGGAATTAAATTGTAAGAAGACACAGGTTATGGTCGTCTGTAGGAAGAACGAAGTACCACAATGTAATATACAAGTAAATGGGAATATTCTTCAACAAGTGAATCGGTACAATTATCTCGGAATAGTCATAACATCTGATGGGAGATGCCCAAAAGAGATTAGAACAAGAATCGCCATGGCGAAAGTAGCCTTTAGCAAGATGAAAAACATTCTGACCAATAAAATGATGTCAATTGAAACGAGAAAAAGACTGTTGAGGGGATACATATAGCCTGTTCTTTTGTATGGATGTGAAACTTGGACAATGTGCAGTCATGCTGAAAAAAACATCTGATGGCTGCAGAAATGTGGTTTCTAAGGAAAATGCAAAGAATACCATGGAAAGACAGAAAAACCAATGACCAAGTACTACAGGAGACAAATGAAAATCGTAAATTGATTAGAGAAATTAGACGTAGACAGTCAAAACATTTTGGACATGTTATGAGAAGAAATGGATTGGAGAACTTAGTCTCCCCCGATGTGTCTCCACCTTGCCGTGGTGGGGGAGTTTTCGTGTCCCATTGACCCCATCTGCTTGTCGATGGATGAAAACTACATATCGGACAGCTTATGGGATAGGGGCCAGACTAAGAGAGACACAACCTGCTGCTCTGCAGGTAGACTGAGGATAGCAGTCAAGAGTTTAAATCAGGCGCACGAAGGCAGAAATTCTTGGTCCGGACAATAGCCTAAAGGCTCTCTGTCGAGGATTTAGGCTGAACGCCTCTAAGCCACAAACCCTCGGATGTGAGAGCCGGGCCGATACACACCTACCGAGAAATAGAGGTGAGATACTGAGCACGCTACATGTCCAGTTCTGATACTTGTTCGAAGGCTCTAAGCTGGGGAATATGAGGGAATCCCGGATGAGAGGGCCTGGCTGTTTCCCGTTCACTGCTGCACGAATGTAAGGTGCTGAGCCGGCAGCACATGTAGCCTACCTTGTGAGCGAGTACTAAAATGCAGAAAATGCCCCAGTCGAATGAAATGGTTACGAAAATTGTCTGTATCTAACTCATAGAGAGTAGACAAAAATGAAAAATAGTCTCAATAACACGAAACGGAACGAGCGGCTAGCGAATCCATTGCGTTGTCCGAAGTCAAAAGCAAAAGCTTACCGAGTGGATGTCGCCCGCAGTCTGACCGCTCCTGGTGTGTGCTTGAGCGACCAGTGGCAAGCGAGATACCCAACACATGGAAGTGAGGCACTAAAGCAGCCATGAGCAGGACGTGGCAACTCCTCGGGTGAGCCCAGTCTCAAAGCAATATGTGCCGGCTCTGCAATTATGGAAGCCTCCTTGGACAGCGAGGGAATGCCTATGGTCTGTCCCTGCCTTCCCTTGAGGGTCGACCTCGATGTCGTTGATCGTTCTATCTTGACGAGCTGAAATGTGGGCGACATCACAACAATAAGTCTAACGTGCCACGAAACCCGAGGAAGGCTAACCTCATTAAAAAATGCCCGCCGAAGTCGGAAGTGCCGTCCTACGGGTGGCAAACTAAAAATTGGCACCACGCATTTACGTCGGAGTGAAATGTCTCGTCCGAATGTCACTCGTGCTAGGAACAGCTCTGACTACCTAGTTTCCGAATGCCGCTCTTGTTCGGAACAGCTCTGACTAGGTAGTTTTCCGAATGTCTATCGTGCTTGGAACAGCTCTGACGGGCGCAACGACAAGCACATGTCCGAAAACTCGCTGAGTGGATACCGTCTTCAGACCTGTCTGGTTTGTGCGGGAACGGCCCGGGGCGAACCAAATGCCCAATATATTGAAGTGAGGAATTAAAGCAGCCATGAGCAGGACATGACGATTCCCTCGGTGAGCCCAGCACCAGGGCGTTATGTGTCGGCTCTGTAATTATGGAAGCCACCCAGGATGGCGGAAAATGCTATGGACTGTCCCTGCCTTCATTTGAGGGATGACCGTGCAGTCTTCGACTGTTCCAACTTGACCAGCTGGGAGGTGGACAGTACCACAAAAGTGAGAGCCTCCCAGGAATGCTAACCTGGTAAAAAAATGCACGCTAAAAGTCGGATGTGTTGGCCTAAGGGTTTCGACCCAAGGGTGCCTAACCAGACACACCGCAATCACATCTGAAAAAACACTCCGGATGAACGCAAAGAAGAAGAGAACTTAGTGACAACTGGCAAGATTGAAGGGAACAGACCAAGAGGAAGACCGAGAGGAAAATGCCTGATGGCTTGGCCACATGGCATGGACGAGACAGGAACACTGAGCTGATCCACGACCTTGGTGATCGAGTGAAATGGCGAGTCATGACCGCCCACACTTTCCAGCATGGCACATTATATATATATATATATATATATATTTAATATATATATATATATATATATATATATATATATATATATATATATATATATATATATATATATATATATATATATAGTGTCAGGTCTTACCGTATAACAGTAGACGGTACTACCTGCTTTCTGTTAGCGCCGAACGTTGGGCGGCGCTTACCAAACCCGACACCCCACATTGTGCCAACGGCTTCGGACGGAAGAGCGCAATTGGTAGGGTACAAGCCTTACCCTGGTGCGAAGAAATGCAAGCTAAAGACAAAATGTCATGGCAGGGCAGACCAGGCCCTAAGCCTTGGTTGGCGGCTGGTCTAGGATCGAAGCTCCGACAGGCGGACAGTTAGAGCATTGCTTTGCTGATCCGGCAGCTTCTGCAGCTTGTCTTGTTCCAGATGTAGGGGTGTTACCTTTCCTCTGGAGTGAACTAGGCAGGCCGAGAGAGGGATCATGCTGCATGGGCAACACATGTTCTGTATATTTTAGCCCAGGCTTTGTGCTATGAAGAGGCAATAATTCCATCCCTAGTCTCAGCAGGTCTCGGAATCAAAGCGAGAGGCAATTGTTACGGGTTATAATTCCCTGTCAATTGGCGTAGACATGGGGCGCCACGCGTTGCCTCTGACGGTGGATGACACCTACAGGTGTCACTGATCAGCTACCGCAAGCCTCAAGCTGGGCAGCCCCCGGCCAATTGGGTGCTGATCCGCCACAGCCTGCCTGTTTCAATGGATGCTTGGGGCTAGGACAAAATCTTAATCGCAGGCTGTAAAACCAATGCACAAGCTAAAAATAAAAATAGAAACCTCAAGCTACGGCTTGCAACCTGGAACGTGAGAACCATGTGTCCAGGATTTTCCACTGACTTGACCAATATTGACGATGTGAGAAAAACGGTTGTAATTGATGCTGAACTCAATCGTCTTAACATTGATATTTCTGGCCTGCAGGAGACTCGCCTCGCTGAGGTAGGGTTACTCAGGGAAAACAATTACACCTTTTTTCGGAAGGGTAGAGGGCAGGCAGAAAAAGGCTACATGGTGTGGACTTTGCAGTGAAGAATTCGCTACTAGGAATTATTGAAATTCCAGCAGGAAGTAATGAAAGACTATTATCCTTGCGCTTGGCAACCTCTTGTGGTTTTTGCCACCATTATTACTGCATGTGCACCGTTACTCTCAATTCTTTTGATGATGTGAAGGATTCGTTATATGAGGAGTTAGACTCTGTAATCAAGGCAGTTTCAAAATCCGACTACATTTACATTCTTGGTGATTTCAATGCTCGTGTGGGCAAGGACTCGAGTTCATGGCCAGTGTGCCTTGGATAATACAACATCGGTCGCATGAATGAAAATGGGCAAAACTGCTGGAGCATTGCACCAGAAATGACCTATGTATTACAAAGTCCTTTTATAAAACAAAAGAGCTACATAAGGTCACATGGAAACATCCAAGATCTGGCCATTGGCATCAGCTGGACTTCATCATCACACGGAGACAACATCTGAACCATACATCATTGACTCAAAGTTACCACAGTGCTGACCGTGATATGGATCCTTCTTTGATTGTTGCAAGGGTTAGATTGAGACCAAAGAGAATCTACACAGCTAAACACAAATCTAGCCCCAGGATTAATATTATTAACACTCACGATCCTGAAAAGTGCTTTCAGTTTCAACAGCAACTTGAAGACGCTTTCACTGATACACCAGAAAATTGTACAGTAAATTAAACGTGGGATAAACTTAAGAAAACTCTTTATAAAACTGCCGTAGGGGTTTACGGCACTGTGGATCATCAGAGGCAGGACTGGTTTGCGGCAAACAGCCAGACCCTGCAGCCCTTGATAGATAAGAAGAAGAAGATAGCTCTCTTAAGAAACAAGGAAAGACAAACGCGTAACACTCTGAGTGAGCTGAAGCAAGCTAGGAAGGATGTGCAAAAGGCTGCCAGGCAGTGTGCAAGTGACTATTAGATCAGGTTATGTGAGTCCATTCAAAATGCAAGTGATAAGGGAAACATCAGAAGCATGTATGAAGGGATAAAGAAAGCCTGTGGTCCAATGATCAAAAGAGGTGCACCATTGAAAACATTGACTGGAGAAATCGTCATTGATAAGAAACAGCAGATGGATAGATGGGTAGAGCACTATTTGGAGCTTTACTCAAGTGAGACCAAACTAGCAGATGATGCCTCTCAACTCCATAGAGGCCCTACCAACTCTTGACCACCTGGAAACTCTTGCCACCATAACAGAAGTTAAGTGTGCCATAAATGAACTTGCATCTAGCAAGGCTCCAGGTAAGGATGGGATTCCAATAGAAGTTATCAGGAGTGGGCAAGACACACACACTCTACAGATCCACCAGCTAATAGAGCTATGCTAGCGAGAAGGACAAGTCCAACAGGATTTCAAAGATTCAAGCATCATAACACTGTACAAGAACATGGGCGATCGGAGCGACTGCAACAACTATCGGGGTATCTCACTTCTGTGTATTGTTGGAAAAGTATTTGCCAGAATTGTTCAGCGCAGACTTCAAGTCCTAGGAGATCAAGTCTACCCCGAATCGCAGTGTGGCTTTCGACAGAACCATTCTACCATTGATATGATATTCTCATTGCGACAAATGCAAGAAAAATGCCGTGAACAGAATCAACCACTGTTTATTGCCTTCATCGAGCTCACAAAGGCATTTGATTTGGTCAGTCGTGAGGGTCTTTTCAAGGCACTAAAGAAGATTGGCTGCCCACCCAACTCTTCTATCCATTGTGGAATCGTTCCACACAGCCATGATGGGTATAATCAAGTTTGATGGTGCAACTTCTGAAGAGTTTGAAATCAAGGGTGGAGTTAAGCAAAGTTGTGTACTAGCTCCTACCCTCTTTTGAATATACTTTTCACTTCTACTGAAATATGCCTTTCGTGATCAGGATGGTGGTATATACATTCACTCACGCTCAGATGGCGGCCTCTACAATGCTCAGATATTGAAGGCCAAGGCCAAAATTAGGAGGGTACTGATCAGAGAGTTGCTTTTTTGCAGATGATGCTGCCTTTACGACCCACTCTGAGGAAGAATTACAATGTCTACTATTTGCATTCTCCAAGGCTTGTTCTGAATTTGGTTTAACAATTAGCAAAAAGAAGACACAGATTATGTCACAAGGTGCACATGGGGTACCATCAATTTTTATAGACGATGCCGAACTAGAGATGGTAGACCATTTTACATATCTAGGATCAGTGGTAAGTAGCAAATTATCTCTAGACCAGGAAATCAACATCCGGATTGGTAAGGCAGCAACAACAATGAACAGGTTAAGAAAAAGAGTCTGGGAAAACAGGAAGCTTACTGCCAAAATAAAAGTCCTTGTCTATCAAGCCTGTGTCCTTAGTACTCTTCTTTATGGCTGTGAAGCCTGGACAACTTACTCACACGAGAAACATTTAAACAGCTTTCATATGCGATGTCTGCGAAGAATTCTTGGTATTAAGTGGCAAGACAAAATCACAAATACTGAAGTATTGGAAAGATCAGGTTGTGTGACGGTTTATTCCATGCTCAGTCTTCGTAGACGTAGATGGATAGGACATCTTAGGAGGATGGACGATGGTAGAATACCAAAGGACATCTTTTTTTTTTTTTTTGGCAAATTACAGTTGGGTAAGAGATCTCAGGGTCCGTCTCTACTACGGTACAAAGATGTGTGTAAGCGGGACATGATTGATACAGGCATTGATAATGCACATTGGGAGCAAGTCGCCGTTGAACGTGCTGCATGGATGGCAAACATCAGAAATGGAATAAAGACAAAGGGGAAAATTATTGCATATAAGTCACACACCGAGCGTGTGAGACGTAAGATGGTGCATGATGGTTGAAATGAACACATGTTCACATGAACCCACGGTGGACGAACATTTACAGCGCGAATTGGCCTTAACAGTCACATTCGCTACTGCCATGGGTAGTAGTTATTATACATTTTTGAAGCACAAACTATCGTCTGTCATGACTGCAAGGTGCCAATGATGAACGTCACTATAATTAAATGTAAGAAAGAGAGTGCTGAAGTGCTATCGTGGACGGTCATGATTCGCCATTTCACTCGATCACCAGTGTTCTTGTCTCAACCATACCACGTGGTCAAGCCATACATGTATTTACTTCTCTGTCTTCTCTTGTTCTCTTTCTCTCGAACTTGCCAGTTGTCATCAAGTTTTCCAATTTATTTCTTCTCATAACATGTCAAAAAAAAAAAATTTGACTTTCTACATCTAATTTCACTAATCAGTGTACCATTTTCATTTGTGTCTTGTAGAACATGATCTTTGGTTTTTGTGTCTGTCCGTGGTATTCTTTGTATTTTCCTCAGAAACCCCATTTCCACAGCTACCAGATGTTTTTCAGCTTGACTGCTCATTGTCCACGTTTCACATCCATAGAAAAGTACAGGTTAGTTAGTTAGTCGCGGTTCCAACTTCATGGCAACGGGTAGTCCTCATTATGCTCCGTTCCTGTGCCAGTGAATATCACACAAAACGGTTCTCACTGCCCAATGTGAAAATAGATGGCGGGTAGGCATTTTAACCGTTAAGGCCTCTGGAGTGTTATGCTTGTGGCTACGGTTTGCATTTACGTTTTCTTCATGTTGGACTGGTAGTACATGTTTCCGTCGCTCTGATACTAAGTGAGTGTGTGGCGCGACACTGTGAGCTGTGAAATTTGTGTGGAGTGCTTTTACATCTGTCCGCTGTTGTTTGTAGCGTGAACTGCATGTTCGAAACGATGGCGGTCTGCTGTCGCTGAATTGACTGGTTTGCCTTTTCGGTTCACGAGTGCATTTTCAGGAGACTCCTGGGATTCGTCGCTGGAGCTACGGAGTTCGTGTTTCTGCGGCACTTTCAGTTGGTCGCCCTATGGAAAGAGACCGAGCCATGTGGGATAAAATCCGGGTCAATGAAGTCTTTCTGGTGACTGCCGATTCAATCTTCAATGAACTGTATTTTTCATGGAGGGCTTTTATGTTGGCATTCTGGCGTCGGCATTATGCTCAGTGTACATGTGCCGTGAAGTTAGACTAACTAACAAGTCTAAGGTCTTCCCCATCAATTTGTAGATCTGCAAGCATCTTTATCGTGTTTACATGTCTTACTTTATGAAAAGCCTTTGTGTAGTCAATAAAGCAAAGATGTAGATCTTTGTTTACTTCTATAGAAAGTTCAATTAATATTCTCAGCATATAAACAGCAATCATTGTACCTTTGCCTTCTACAAACCCACACTGTTCTTCTCCTATTTCGGGCTGTATTTTCTTCCTCACTCTTTGCATGATAATTCTTAGCAAAGTCTTCGTGATGTAGCTCATTATACTAATTGTTCTATGTTGATCACATTCCAAGGCTCCTTATTTCTTTGGGGTAGCAATATATATTGTTACATAGTTCAGGAGGTATATCTGCAGTATCATATGTTGTGTTCATCAGTATGGTGACTTGGTTTATTCCATATTCTTCTAAGGCATTGATAATTTCTGTTGTGATGTTGTCTGAACCGGGGATCTTGCCAGTTTTCACATGGTTAAGGTCATTTTGAACTTCCATCTTCAAAATTGATGGTCCTTTATTATTATTTCGAATATCATACTATTCTCTGATATATTCAAAAAAAGTTTTCACATAATCTGACCATACATGTAAAGTCTGATATTTTACTATTATGATTTTTCCATCTTTTTTTTTTTTTTGAATTTTTTTTTAAGCAGCCGGTTGATGTACATGTTCTTTTATTAGTAAGGTCCTGAATTCTTTTGTGCATTAATTTGGTACTTCTACTGTCGCGTTTGTTTTTCAATTTCCAAGCAATTTTTTCTCGAACCATGCTTCTTTTGCCTCCTTACATAATATTCTGACTTTTCTGTGAATCTCTTCATATTTTTTCAGGATTATTTTTGTAGTGTCTTCTTGTTTCCAGTAGTTGTAAAATTGTTTCAGTCATCCATTTCTTACAACCCACTTTCTTTAATATTGGAGTATTTTTTTTTTGCAGCCAAACTGATTGAAATCTTCAACCAGTTGATTGAAGTCTTCAACCATTGATCATCCAAATCTTGAAATATGATCTCTAGATCAGACAATATATCACATCTGTTCTTTACTTCTATGTTGAATTTATTGTGTATTTCTTTGTCATTTCTCAATGTACTCAGATCATATTTGGTGTTTCCTGTTATAACTTGACTTTCTTTAACTGTACCCTCAATATGCCAGTAATTAATCTGTGATCACTGTAATAATCAGCATTGTGAACTGTTTTTGCAATTGTTAACGCATTTCAAAACCTTCTGCTAATCAGAATGTGATCAATCTGGTTTCTAATCCTGCTATCAGGACTCCTCCATGTCCATAATCTTCTAGGGTGTGGTTTAAACCAGGTGTTTCCTACAATAATTCCCTGCGTTCTTGCCCATTCTACAAGGCTGTATCCTCTTTCGTTTCTCTCTCCCAAACCATGGTTTCCTACTGTGTACCCATAATTTTTATTTCCTACTTTTTCATTAAAGTCACCAATTATAATATTTATTTCTGAATTTTTACATTTTTTCAAAGCAGACTCTATGTCATTATAAAATTCCTCTATACTATCATCACTGGATTCTCCTGTTGGGACATATATTTGAAAGACGTTGTTGTTAAAAGGTCTGTTGATTAATTTCACAAATAGAACCCTGTCTGACAATATCCTTTAACATATATTGATGTTTTCAGATCTACGATAGTTGCTACACCTCTTTGTCTTTCTTCTTACCTAGAAAAAAATAATCTTAACCCCCCCCCCCCCCCCCCCTGTCTTAATTCCTGTTCCTTTCCATCTCGTCTCACACATTCCTAATATATTAATAATCTATTTTCTCATTTCTTGTTTGCTGTTATCTAATTTTCCGTCTTCGCTTACAGTTCGAACATTCCATGTCGCTAATTTTAGTGTTGCGGTCCTTTTCTTGTGACATTCTGTGACTCGACGAATCATAACAAACCAGGTAACTTTAAAGAAGGTAGTTTGCCGTTGCTTTCCTTCAAGACAGTGACCATACTGGCAGAAGACCGTAGACATTGTCCTGTTAAAGAGATCGTCTACCTACCGTCGCGAAAGTTAAGACCATAACCAACAACAATCCGTCGGCTGCCCTCATTATTTCATCCACCATCTGCCTTCCGTGGTTTCTTGTGAACTTCCTAAAACGAATACGAAAAAAAAAAAAAAAACAGCACATCCATCCCACAAAAACACAAAACAGCGCCCTCTGAAAATAACAACCTGGTACGCCGTCGCAATTGTCCCGGAAGTATATATATATATGTGTGTGTGTGTGTGTGTGTGTGTGTGTGTGTGTGTGTGTGTGTGTGTGTGTGTGTGTGTGTGTGTGTGTGTGTGGGCTTTAGTGTCATGTCCCTACGTTTGTCTGTATATGTCTGTATCTTGGCTGTTTCTCTCTCTCTCTTTCCCTTTCTCTCTTTCCCTCTCTCTTTCTCTCTATTTCTGTCTGTCTGTCTGTCTGTCTGTCTGTCTGTCTGTCTGTCTGTCTGTCTGTCTCTCTCTCTCTCTCTCTCTCTCTCTCTCTCTCTCTCTCTCTCTCTCTCTCTCTCTCTCTCTCTATCTCATTCTCGCTCTCTGGCACAAGGAAATATTGAAAACATTAATTCTTGGCTAAAAGTAGATTTTTGTTAGCTTGAAAACTCGATATAGACATTCACCGAATCTGCACAGCCCACAACTACAGCTGTTGACAGCACACCAGCTAACAATGTTCGTCAATTAACTCATACGACGAGTGTACATGACAACATCAACACGAGGCCTGCCAACCCACCAGTGCTCTTGGCCATTGAATACTCAATGGAGCGCATCCGAAACAACATAGAACCCACCGTGGACATTGTTGAAGAAGTACCTGCCTCAGATAACAATAGCATCTTGACTATCAAGTATCAATGGACATTCGTGCGACTGTAAACAGCGCATTGAGGAACTAGAACAATCACTAAAGGCTCTTATTGTCACTGTTTCAACTAACATCAAAGATGAAAATTTGCTGTTGAGAAAAACAGTTCAAACCTTACAGAATGTGTCCTCTACCGACCAAACAGAAGAAACATGTAATTCCCAAGCAACCGCTTCATCCTTGGGAAATCTTGGGGAAGCTCAATCCCACCCAGAACAGATAACTACTATGAAAACACCTCAGCGTGCAGAGGAAGGTAAACAACAATAAACATCTCAATGCGCAGAGGAAGATAAACAACAACAAGCAGTCTACCCCATTGACGTCAAAATAAGCAATAGGTTCGAAGTGCTTTAAGAAAAGTCACCAGAAGACGTACAGTGCTTTAACATGCTGCCAACGGGCAACACATGCCTACAAGATACATCGGGAGAACCACACGGAGACATAAAGATTGCTGATAATCGGAAATGGATGAAACAACGGGTGAGACGTGCTGACAACCAATATTTACAGACAGCACGACCTGACTGTACACACATTATACTAGGCGATTCTTTAATGAAAGGTTTATACAGCGACCGGATGGCCACTTCAGACAAAGACATTGTTTCCATAATCCCACTGCCTGGGGCTGGTTTTGACCGGCTAACAGACAAGATTAGCAGGTTGGCTGTAAATCATGACGTTCGAAAGGTAAGCGTACATATTGGTATCAATGACACCATGAATAACCAACAAATCACAGGGACTCAACTGCTGGCACTCTTGAACGGATTAGGTCACACTTTTCCTAACTCATCCATTTTCTTCTCCTCCATCATATCACCGAGTTAAGAACTCCAGCTCCGTCTAGCTGACATAAATAACAACATTTTGCAGAAGTTCTGTTCTCAAAACAAGATACAGTTCATCAACAACACACCCTCATTAACTTCACAGGCTGGTGCATCAAAAACTAGTCTTTATAAGGATCAATTACATTGTCTACTTTGGGCACCAGCTTGCTCGCCAAAAATATCAAATATCCAGAACGGACACACAATACATCCAATACAGGATCGCGCCGGACACTTTTAGAGACTCCACCTGAAACTCAAGCCAAACGACATACTCCCGTCACATCAAGTACCAATGGGCCAGAAGTGCGCAGACCACTCATAACCACTGCACCTGAAATCCAAGCCAGACGGGACACTTCAACCACACTAAGCCCGTACAATACGTCGCCTTTCACACAGGAGGGTAATAATTATGAAGATATTTTTCCTATTCTCCCCAGAAAGGAACCAACTATCACCAACAACGACGTACCACCACAACCTCCTGTTAGCC
Source organism: Cepaea hortensis (assembly GCA_963921405.1). NCBI lineage: Eukaryota > Metazoa > Mollusca > Gastropoda > Stylommatophora > Helicidae > Cepaea > Cepaea hortensis. The sequence continues at coordinate 254,298,392 of OY992876.1, forward strand.
ACCAACCAGAGGCTGTAGTTGGTAGTCATTACATACCCATGAGACATCAACAGTACCCATTTAATTTTAACCCAGAATGGTTGCACCTCACACGTTATAGCCCAGCTACACTTCGTCAAGCACTTAAAATATCGCTGTACCAACAACCAACACAACCTGGTATTTACTAGCAACTTAGCACAAAGCTAAGAAAGTACAAGAAAGAGCCTCTCCCAGAACATGTATCTGCATATTTGGTTATTACTTGATCTAGTAACGTATTAAGTTATATGTAACTACAAACATTGACTTGTTTTGACTTTATATTAATTGATAGTACTAAGCTGTATAGCTTTTATAATACTTTTAATTGTGTTTTTACTGTGAGTGAGGAGGTCTTCAAAGCTCTTCCTTACGGATCTGTGTACGTATTTTTATATATTGACAGAGATATTACTGGTTCTCTGTACTTTAGAGTGTGTATTGTAATAAGGGACGTAAGTTGTATTCACCTTGTGTGTGTGTGTGTGTGTGTGTGTGTGTGTGTGTGTGTGTGTGTGTGTGTGTGTGTGTGTGTTGTATTTTTTGCTTTTAAACGTATGATTACGCATAGTTGAAATGTCTAATAAGTACGAACACTGGCTCAGTAATAATGGGCGCAGAATCGGGTATGTAAACATCTGCCATCTATTAGGGAAGCTGCCAGAACTATCACTTATACTTAATCAAAATTTTCACATTTTCGGCGTTAGCGAAAGTCGATTAAATGGCAACATCTCAGATGATGACATCGCTATCAGAGGTTTTACAACCATTAGAAGAGATCTCTATCAGAAACAAGAGACGGGTATTGCAGTTTATAATTCTAACTCGCTTAACGCCCACCGCAGGCTAGATTTTGAAACCTGTGAGATTGAGTGTGTAAGGTTTGAGGTTAAGCTTCAAAATCGCATACCGCTAGTAGTTGGCTGTCTTTATCGAAACCCCAGTGCAGGAAACATTTGGTATGAAAATTTCACCACTATGATGGATGTAGTCTTTAGTAATGCGGTAGAAATAATACTGCTAGGTGACTTCAACATAGACACTAACAAATCAAACAAAACATGGGAAAACATAATAGAGTCATATAACTTCCAACAGTTAGTCAAACAAGCCACTAGAATAACTAAATCATCTGCAACACTTATAGATCATATTTATTCCACATGTGCTGACAACATCAAAGAATGTACTGTACATATTAATGCAATGAGCGACCACTACCCAGTTTGTTGCACGTGGTGGAAAAGAGGCACCAAAACTCCAAAACACAAACATATAAGTATAAAATATAGAAATTACAAATATTTCAATCGAGACGTCTTCTTACAAGACTTGCTCAACTCATCTCTGGACTATGCTAACCAGCTTCCTGACCCAGACGATGCTCTGGACCACTGGCTGAAGACCTTTCTAAGTATATTTGATAAGCATGTTCCATTTAAGGAAGTTCGTGTTAAACATCACACTAAGCCCCCGTGGATCACACAGGAGGTAGCTGAACTTATGAGAGACCGGGACAGCGCACATAAAAATAGAGACTTAACTATGTACTGTAGTTTGAGAAAGAAAGTTCAATATGTTATTCGAAAGGAAAAGAAAAACTATTTTAAGAACTTAATAATAGATAAAACCAACACTAAAGATATATGGAAAGCAATTAATACCTTGACAAACAAACACAAATCATCATTATCATTACCATCAAATCAGATTAAATGTGATCAATTCAGTAGATTCTTTCAGTCCGACATAAACCAACTGAAGGCTGCAATACCAGATGCGCCTCATGACATATCTTTATTATCATCATTCTGTGAGAACAAATGCTAAGGAGACATTCCCTCCAACATACTGCTAATGATTACCATTGAAGTATTTACTCATCTCAGTAATCTAAAAAACAATAACTCATCAGGACTAGATGGAATCAGTAATCGGATCCTTCGCCATGCTGCACCGTCGATCTGCGAGTCACTAAATTTTATATATAATAAACTAGCTGACCCGGTCCTGCTTCGCCCAGTCCCTGGCGGGGATCTATCTATCTATCTATCTATCTATCTATCTATCTATCTATCTATCTATCTATCTATCTATCTATCTATCTATCTATCTATCTATCTATCTATCTATCTATCTATCTATCTGTCTGTCTGTCTGTCTGTCTGTCTGTCTGCCTGCCTGCCTGCCTGCCTGCCTGCCTGTCTGTCTGTCTGTCTGTCTGTCTGTCTGTCTGTCTGTCTGTCTGTCTGTCTGTCTGTCTGTCTGTCTGTCTGTCTGTCTGTCTGTCTGTCTGTCTGTCTGTCTGTCTGTCTGTCTGTCTATCTATCTATCTATCTATCTATCTATCTATCTATCTTCTCTTTCACACACACAACATTGAATGAAATGTTGGGAAAACCTGATGTTGACCGCAAACGCGGCCAACTATTGTTGCAGTTTTTTGTAAAATATAAACGTTAATTGTATACAAAAACAATGTGTTTTTAGTATTTCAACAGGCGTGCTGCGTGTATGGTATTTGTGTCGGTCTGTTTAACAGGGTGTTTGAACATCAAATGACATATTTACATAGTCTGCATAAAGTATGAACCAAACAAACAAAAAAATTAACCAAAGAATGTCCTTCCACACACCAGGTGTTCTCTTTCACACCCACAACATTGAATGAAATGTTGGGAAAACCTGATGTTGACTGCACACGCGGCCAACTATTGTTACACCTTTTTTTTTTTTTAAATATAAACGTTAATTGTATACAAAAACAATGTATTTTAAAAATAAAAATAAAGCATATACATTTTATGCGTGTGACTTTTGTACTGACCTTCTCCCGGCCAAGCGAACGGAAAAACAAATCCTTCGTACCTGTAAACGCCAAAGTGTGAAGGATATCCAATATATGCTGGGTTGACTGCGGCGTAATTCAAAGCATATGCAAAAGTTTCTCTCCCAAAATAGTGCAGAAATAAAATTTTAACGTATCTAAAATAAATCCATTATTTTTAATGAAAACTTTTTTTTATCACCTTGTTTATAACGGACATGACTGTAGATAACTTCTTTAAACATAAAGAGATGAGTTAGAAAATTTTCACATATTTAAATAGATGCATTATTTTTATGAAAACTTTGAAAATGCCTTAAAGATTTTATCATTATATTATAACGCATATGCCGGTAGATAACTGTAGATAAACATTTTATAAAACTTTGAGAAAAATAAACAATTATTTACATTACATAATATAGCAATGAGGTTAGCGGGGTAGGGGTATCCCCTATCAAAGGAGATGTAAGACGCCTCCTTTCCTCCGTTAGTCTACGCGACGCCCTTGGGCAAGGTGGAGTACCCGTTTAGCCCCCCGATCAGGGTTACGTGAAGCCATGGAAGCAGGTGGTGGATGGAATGTGAGAGCAGCCGACAGATTGTTGTTGGTTATGGTCTTGCACTCTGCGGCGATAGGCAGATGATCTCATCAGTAGAGACAATGGCTATGGCCACCGACTAGTACAGTCACTGCCCAGAAGGAAAGCAATGGCAAACTACCTTCTGCAAAACTTGCCAAGAAACCATAACAACCATGAAAGAAAACATAATAAGAAAGAGATCTGGTGGCGAGACCCCCAGGCCAGGCAGATCAGATAACACTGGGGAAGAGTGTGACGCAGGGACCAGTACTAGTAATCGTGATGACGGAGTTAATCCTGACTGTGTTACCAAGGAAATCCCCTGTGTCAGACTAAGAAACAGAGTGAGAATGGCAACGTGGAATGTGAGAAGTTTGTATGAGGGAAAGCTTAAAGTAGTGTGTGATGAGATTGAGAGGTTAAACATTCAAATTTTAGGAATTAGTGAACATCGCTGGAGCGGCAAGGGACATTTTACGACTGAAAATGGAAGTATTTTCATTTATTCTGGTAGAGATGTCGGAGGCCAGAGTGTAGTGGCATTTTGTTTAGACAAGACAACTGCAAAAACTTTAATGGGATATAATCCAGTTAGTGATAGAATCCTCACTATTAGACTTAAAGTCCGTCCAAAAAACACAACTCTCATACTGATATATGCACCTACTTCAACTGCAGAGGAGGACGAAATTGAAGATTTTTACAAGACACTACAAGACACATTAAATAAGATTGGTCATAATGATATAGCAATAATAATGGGAGATTTTATTGCAAAAGTAGGTGCAGGAAGAGCTGAAAATGAGAGACACGTTATAGGAAAATTTGGATTAGGAAATAGAAATGATGCAGGTGACAAATTAATTGAATTTTGCACAGAAAATGAGTTAACGATAGTCAACACACTTTTTAAACAACATCCAAGAAGACTCTTCACATGGAAGTCTCCAGACAGTTTTACCAAAAATCAGATAGATTATATTTTAATACATAGAAGATGGAGATCAAGCATAACATCTGCAAAAACCCTACGAAGTGCAGACTGTGATACAGATCATCAGTTATTAGAAGCAGATCTGAAATTAAAACTCAAAAAGCTTACCCGAGGACCAAGGCCACTTCGTTTTGATCTCACAAACATACCAGACGCATACAACATAGAAGTTAGGAATCGCTTTGGGGTCTTGATGTCTGTACAAGAAGAAATGACACCTGATGAACTGGCAGTACAAGCTAGAGATATCTTGATAAATGCAGCCAAAGATCTAATTCCGACCAAGAAAAAGCAACTTAAGCCATGGATTACATTAGACACGTTAGAATTAATAAAACAACGAAGGGAGCTGAAACAGAAAGGAGATGAATCAATTAACCACAGGATGAAGTATACATCTTTAACTCGAGAAATAAGAAAGAACACAAGAAAGGACAAAAATCAATATATACAAGATTGCTGTACCAGAATAGAGCAATATCATAAGGCTGGAAGAGATTATGAAATGTTCAAAGAAATGAAGTTATTGACAAGAAATGTTCAACCTCAATTGAATGTTATCTGTGAGAAGATGGGAAATACCTTAACAGAATCTAGACAAATTCTAGAAAGATGGCAGGAGTACTGCAGTGGAATGTATGATATGAGTGACAGTGAGGATATGAATGAGATACATGAGCCAACGACAGCAGAGACAGAACCTGAACCCTCATTAGATGAAATTGCTTGGTCTATAAAGCACCTGGAGAATGGTAAATCTCCTGGATGTGATGAGATACCAGCTGAACTAATTAAAGCGGGAGGAGAAGAAAGCATACACATATATCATGCATTATGTACAAAGATTTGGAAATATGGTATATGGCCAAAAGATTGGAAGAGAACTATCTTCATTCCAATACCAAAAAAGGGCAACCTGAAATCAGTCATGCAAGTAAAATTCTACTAAAAGTCATAATGGCAAGACTTCGTAAGAAAATGGAAGAAGAGATTAACGTAGTTCAAGCTGGATTTAGACAAGGAAGAGGAACAAGAGATCACATATTCAACATGCGTTTAATAATAGAGAAGTGCAGAGAATTTAATGTAAACCTATACTCATGTTTTGTGGATTATTCAAAGGCATTTGACTGTGTACAGCATCAGAAACTTTGGGAAATCATGAGGAATATGGGCTTTGCATCACATGTAGTACATCTCATAAAAATGCTCTATCTAGACCAACAAGCAGCAGTTAGAATAGATGGCGAGGCATCAGATTGGTTTGACATCAAGCAAGGAGTCCGTCAGGGCTGCGTGCTGTCACCCTATTTGTTTAACCTGTACGCCGAAAATATAATGAGAAATGTAAGAGATGATATAAACAGGGAGCTATATGATTCCCTAAATATCGGCGGTCATGACATACCAGAGATTCGATATGCTGATGATACAGTATTACTATCCACAACACAGAATGGCATAGAAAACCTAATAGCCTCAACCCAATTGAATAGTGAAAATCACAACTTATATCTTAACATAGCAAAAACAAAGATAATGCATACAGATAAAACTACCATGGAGAAAGAAATATACATTAATGGGGGAAAATTGGAGGTGGTGGAAAATTTTGAATATCTTGGGTCATTGATTACCAATAACGGTGACACAATGAAAGAAATTAAACTGCGACTATCCATTGCTCTTCAAAGACTAAAGCAGATGAATAAATTATGGAGTGGGACAGACAGAACTACAAAAATTAGATTTTTAAGAGCATGCATCTTTCCCATTGCAACATACGCCTGCGAGACATGGACACTTACTAAACAAGCTGAACAGCGCATAAACGCCTTTGAATATAAATGTTATAGACGAGTTCTAAGAATACCTTGGGTAAAGAAAAGAACAAATGCATCCATACTTCAAGAGTTGAATATTGAGGAAGGATGGCTATTAAAGACGATAAAACAAAGAAAATTGAAGTATTTTGGTCACTTGAAACGTCACGAAGGTTTGGAGAGAACAATAATGGAAGGGTATATGCCTGGGAAGAGAGGAAGGCCAAAGAGAAGATGTGTGCAGGATGTGGCGGATGATCTCCAGATGGGTGTATCAGACGCGGGGCATTTTGCTTGTGATCGAGAAGCTTTCCGGAAGGTTGTTATGGGAGCGAGGTTCTGCAAAGGACATGCTACTGAATGAATGAATGAATGAATATAGCAATGCTACTAAAAGTAATGTCCCTTGATATAACTTTTGTAAAAGTTAAGTCTCCTTGCAATATTGTAATTAATGTTAATTTATTACGTAAATAGCTGTTTGTAAACTAACAAACTATGCCATTTGGCTGCCCGGGAATGAGAAGAACATCTGTAGAAATTTCATCTCAGTCGGATGGGCCGTTTGGGAACGCATAAAGGACACACAAGACACACACATTCTCTTATATATATATATATATATATATATATATATATATATATATATATATATATATATATATATAGATGTCTCACCAAAGGTCACTTCCCATCAGCCTTTAAAATCGCTAAAGTGTATCCTCATTTAAAAGCTGGTTCTCAAGACGATCGTCTTATGAGTAATTATAGGCCAATCTCCATATTATCCTCACTATCCAAACCGCTAGAAAAGCACATCCACAAAGCAACATTAGAGCACTTAGTTCGCCACAAACTAATAGTTGACAGTCAGTCAGGATTTCGGCCAAAATATTCCTGTCATACGGCAATAACAAACATGATAGAAAATTGGCATCAAAATATTAACAACAATACTCTATGTTGAGCGGTGTTTATAGACTTTAGAAAAGCATTCGATATGATAGATCATACTATTCTAATTAAAAAAAAACTAGAAACAATGAAAGTAAGCTTTAATATAGTGACATTAATAAACTCATTTTTATTAAATATTGAGCACAACCCACTACTGGCAACGCCGATCGCATTCTGGTATGAACCTAAGGCCTATCCACGTCAATATGGAAGCACTATACTCGAGTTTCGCTCTCATTTGAGCTCGTCAGTAGTGCATATCCCTGACCGGATCCGGAAACAGTCCCGGATCACGCGTGTGAAGCGGGTGTGTAACCATGCGGCACACACTTGGGCAATCTTGAGCATAGCCTACGATGGGTAGCGTTGTGATGTTCTGTTGTGATAATTTGGTGTGTCCAGTGTGTGCCGCGTGGTTACACACCCGCTTCACACGCGTGATCTGGGACTGTTTCCGGATCCGGTCAGGGATATGCACTAATGACGAGCTCAAATGAGGGCGAAACTCGAGTATAGTGCTTCCATATTGACGTGGATAGGCCTTAGGTTCATACCAGAATGCGATCGGCGTTGCCAGTAGTGGGTTGTGCTCAATATTTAAATTTCAAATCCCGAAACAACCACATAATCATTTTTATTAGACAGAAAGCAAGTAGTATCACACAATAAAACTTTATCTCAAGCCATTACCATTAATATTGGAGTACATCAGGGGTGTATTCTTGACCCTCTGTTATTTGCGATTTATATAAATTATCTTCCCTTAAATTTGTCGTCGTCCTGCGATCTATTTGCTGATGACTGCACAGTATATACAAACGCTATTGATCGTAATGTGCTAGAATTATCCTTGCAACAGGAAATAAATAGTGTAGTTAATTGGAGTCATGCAAACCGCATGCAAATTAACATTTCTAAAACAAAGTCTATGTTAATAGGAACCAGGCAAAGACTTCATACGCTAAACTCGCAGAGAACTCTTCAGCTGCACATTGGTAGCATGCCTATAGAAAGTGTAACCGAGCACAAGGCACTGGGTCTTATCATAGATCAAAATCTATCCTTTAACTCACATGTTCATGCTCTCTTTAAACAAATAGTCAAAAAAGTATACCAACTTGCCAAAATTAAAAATTTCCTTGACGAAAACACAAGAAAGATATTCTATACTTCCCATATACAAACACATATTGATTACTGCTCCTCAATATGGGATGGATGTTCCAAATCAATAACAAAACGCCTTTATTCACTCCAGAAAAGAGCAATGCGTTTAATTAATGGTGAAAAGCTTACCGTCAATTCTAATCTACCTAAACGTCTTCGGTTAAGCCACTCCACATAGCGAACGACTAAATATACTTCATGTCCCTAAACCTAGGTTAGATTTATATAAAATAAGCTTAGCATACTCTGCCGCTCAGTTGTGGTACAATCTTCCACAAGAAATCAAAGACACCACCAATCATTATACATACATTCGCAACCTGTTTGAACACTACCTCAGTACAGACTGAATTCCCCCATAAACCAAAACACAAAAAGACAATAATAATTGTAACTTATCTCAAACGACAACTAGCCAAAAAACATTCCCTTATGTATGGCACGTTACACCCTCCTTAGGTATTTATAATGCCCATATTAAATACTGCCTCAGTGAGTCATTTGTTATTTATTATTTTTCATGCGTTTTAATGCTATTGTTCTTTTGTTGTCAAAATTTGCTTTATAAGTGGTGTTGAGTGAAAGAATGTATGAGAGGAAATAGAGAAGAAGGGCAGAATGCCAGACGGGCCTGCCCAATTCTTAACCCTTTGAAAACAAAGACTTTCGTTCGTTCGTTCGTTCATTCGTTCGTTCGTTCGTTCATTCTCTCTTTCTCCTCTATCTCTGTCTCTCATTATCTCTCTCTTTATCTTTATCTTTCTCTCTCTTTATCTCTCTCTTTTTATCTTTCTTTCTCTCTCTCTCTTTCTCTTTCTCGCTTTCTCTCTCTCTCTCTCTCTCTCTCTCTCTCTCTGTATCTCTCTGTCTGTCTGTCTCTCTTTTTATCTCATTCTCGCTCTCTCTTTCTCCTCTCTCTGTCTCTCTCATTATCTCTCTCTTTATCTTCATCTCTCTCTCTTTTTATCTCTCTCTTTCTATCTCTCTTTCTCTCTCTCTCTCTCTTTCTCTCTCTTTATCTCTTTATCTATCTCTTTCTCTCTCGCTTTCTCTCTCTCATCTCATACTCTCTCACATACACACACACTCTCTCTCTCAGGAGAGAGAGAAGGAGAGAGAGAGAGTATGAATAAGTGAATGATTTAATGTTTGTGATTGTAGTGGGTATATGTGTGTATGTTAGGTAGTGTATGTGTGAGTGTGTGACTGTATGGATGTACGACAGTGAGAGTGTAAGTGAAAGTGTGTATGTGTCAATTATGCGTGTATGGGAAAGAGTGTATGTATGTGCCTTTCTGTATGTATGAATGAGGATTTATGGGCGAGAGAGAGAGAGAGAGAGAGAGAGAGAGAGAGAGAGAAAGAGAGAGAGAGAGAGAGAGAAAGAAAGAGAGAGAGAGAGAGAGAGAGAGAAAAAAAGAGAGAGAGAGAGAGAGAGAGAGAATGTGTGTGTGTACGTGTGTGTAAGTAATTCTTTGTTAGTGAGTTTGTGATTGCGAGTGAGTATATGTGTATGCGAGGGAGTGTGTATGTTTGTGTTATTGAGTGGGTGCATAACCGTGAGAGTTTGTGTAAATTATGTAAATATGTATGCAAGATTGTATGTATGTGTTTCTGAATGTGCGTGTGTTCATGTGTCTTCCTGCCTGCCTGTCTGTCTCATATGGTATTATGCACTGTTTATGTTTACAACATACATTTGTCAATGTTTTTTCCCTATGTGAATGTAACATGCACAATTGATGGACGAAGGATGAGTGATTACAAGGGCAGAATTAATACGGGTCTGCCGTGCCCAATTTGTGACCTTTTGAAAATAAAGTTCGTTTGTTCTCTCTCTCTCTCTCTCTCTCTCTCTCTCTCTCTCTCTCTCTCTCTCTCTCTCTCTCTCTCTCTCTCTCATCTCTCTTTCTCTCTCTCTCTCTCTCTCTCTCTCTCTCTCTCTTCTCTGTTTCTCTCTAGGTATTTCTCTCTTTCTCTATTTTCTGTCTCCCCCCTTCCTCTCCCTCTCTCTCTTTCTCACACCTATACAAGACATTGGCCATTTTATTTTTGCTATGAATCCCAAGCAATTTCTTGGTCTTCTACCACACGGCTCTGGAGGGGGAGGGGGGGGGGGTGAACCAAACTGATACATGAGAAATAATTCTACCTGATCGAAAATAATGAGCTCATATGACTAAACGGTGGATCAATATCAAGACTCAATCATCGCAGAGAAGATCAGAACACGGCCATAGACTTAACTACAGTCACTAATGATCTGGCCAAAGCAATATGTGAAATTATTAAAACCACCAACAAGGATCATGTCCCAATTAAAATACAATTACAGAAGAAATACCTTCTTTTTTTTTAAATTACGAAATACCAATTTTTTTTTTCCAGCAATGCAAACTGGAGGAAATTTCAGACACATATGGAAAAAAGTTCCACAAAATTATGTGGATAATAATGGCGTTGAAATTATTTGCGAATATTATATAAAAACTATTCTACGTATAGCCAAACGGACACAATCAGACTGCTTCTGGTACCTTTAGTGTTGGGATTCCGGTTTTTGTCAATCAAGAATGGTGATAATAATTAATTTCTCCAGTAGGGTTGAAAGTTTTTAGCCGTGAGTTCTAAGATGGCTAGTAAAGTCTATTTTTGCTCGAAATATTCTTTGACAATGTGGGCAAAGAATGCTTGACGATCCAGGAGGAGGATCTCCTGCGGTGGTTGTTTTGTCCAGTCTTTTTATTTCTCAGCTCTTGCAGTCTTGTTTGCTTCACAACTGACTACACCAGGGGTGGCCAACACGAGGCCCGCGGGCCGCATGCGGCCCGCCGGTATTCATGTTGCGGCCCGCGGAGTGGGAAACGACGATGTGGTCGAAGCTGTAGCACGCTTGCTTGTTTACTTTAATTTAAAAAAAAAAAAAAATAAGCTGCGTGGCCCTGCAGGAAATATTATTTCTGAAATTTGGCCCGCCTGCTGAAAAGGTTGGCCACCCCTGGACTACACCCTTGCGTAATGATGTACGCCACGAATTTCGGTCTTTGGCGACAGATTCCCATGTGTTGTGATAAATTCCAACAGCTTTTAGTGAGATCTTCTGAGTGTCTTTAAAGCGTTTCCCCTGGACGCATTGGGAGCCTTTACCACAGCGCAGCTCGCCGTAAAAAATTCGTTTAGGGGACCTGTGATCTGGCATGCAAGTCAAGTGACCAGCCCAGCGAATCTGATTCTTCATTAGTAGAGTGTTGGAACTTTACGCTGACTGTTGAAGATGAGGGTGGAGGAGTATGCGAATGTTCCGAGTTCTATGATGTCGGTTCTTTACTTAACTCAACCTAACGTATAGTTGCAAAACATATATTACATTCCCTTTTGTCTCTTCGTATAAATGTGGATTATTAAAGGAAATGACCAAGAACTTGGCACATGAACCGAGAACTTTGGAGAAGATCTATGTGTACTACAACAAACAAATACCGAGAACTGTGGAGAAGATCTATGTGCACTGCAACACACAAGGAAATAACACTAAAGACACACATTTTTCTACAAAACAGAATATAATTAAATACAGAAGATAGAAGGTATGAGAAATTAGGCCAATAGAGCGATAGCTCTAGCGAAGACCGACCATTGGAAACAGTTCCCCAACAATCAATCCCCAAAAATAAATCCCCAAAAACTAATCCCAACTAATTCCCAACAACTAATCCCCAACAACCAGCACCAACAACTAATCCCTAACAACCAGTCCCACAAACTAGTCCCGAACAATTAATCGCCAACAATCAATTACCATCAATAATTCCCCAACAATCAATTCCCAACAATCAATCTACAACAATCAATGCCCAACAGCTAATCTCCAACAACTAATCCCCAACAACTAATCCCCAACAAATAAACCCCAACAACTAATCCCCAACAATCAGCCACAATCAATAAATCCCAAACAACTAATTCTTAAACAATCAATCTCCAAAAACCAATCACTAACAATAAATTCCCGGCATCTAATCACCAACAACTAATCCCCAACAATCAATCCCCAACAACTAATCACCGACGAGTAGTCTCCAACAACTAATCCCCAACAAGCAGTCCCCAAGAACCAGCCCCATCAACTAATCACCAACAATCAGTCACCATCAATAAATCCCCAACAATCAATCCCCAACAACTAATCCCCAACAATCAATTACCAACAATAAATCCCCAGCAATAAATCTCGAACAACTAATCCCCAACAACTAATCCCCAACAACTAATCCCCAACAAACAATCACCAACAATCAATTCCGAACAATCAATCTCCATTGGCACTTTATGGCAGACATATGGGACAAATTAAAGACCAATAAAGTGATAAAAACTACGCGACGGAGCAAGTACAACAGGAGGTTTCTGACCGTCAGATGTGGACCCCCTTTTCGGAGTGTTTTGGCCCTTTACTGTCTTGACACTCTCTGGGGGAGGAACCATCCGTGTCATGACTCAGGGTATCTTTCTCCTGTCGTACTCCTGCCGAAATCCTATTTCGAATCTCGATAGGTTTCAATGTTTATGTTGACTGGCGCGTCCTCTAGTCTCTAATTCTTACCTCTAACTCCGTGAGCGCCAAACAATACGCGTGTATTTATTTATTTATTTATTTATTTATTTATTTATTGTCTTAGCGGCATCAAAGGGTTCCCCAATTGATATTTATGTTGTGTGGTGCGTCCTCTAGTTTCAAATTCTTACCCTGCCATGTACCAAAATAGGAGTTAAATAGAACAAACTAAGGTAAATAATATTAACCAGCAAGACAGGTAGTATATGTTTTGCACATCCTTTACAGGGCATCGATGTCAACATCAGCATCTTTCAGCTGTATGTTGATTTCTTGGCAAGATTACGCCCAGTAGTTTGCCATTGCTTTCTGAGCGATCGGCTCCATGCTCTCATAAGTCACTGCGCGACTCGAACCACTTCCAATTCTCATGCGCTCACGTCAACCACGAGAGTATTCGGGGTTACGGAGAAAGCTGCTAACTCCTCGGCCAGGGAGCCCGGCAAGAAAGGTAGAGCATGAGTTAAAAGACCTTCGACTGGACAAAGACGGATCCGTGGGATAAAAACAACTCACCGGATCATGGAGTAGCGACGGCAGTTAGCGACTCAAGTAGAGAAACAATTCATTAGGCGCGAGGACAGCTGACTAGACACCACCCAGACTCTACTAGATCTTTCAGTTGTGAAATTACCGAGGTGTCCAACTCGCAAACGTACAACATAGAGACGAACATACATCTTCATCTGAGAACGACTTATCGTCATGTAAGCCATCTACATCGAGTGATCCCAATGAGGCTGTAACTGATTGTCAACCAAGACGTGAGTGAACTGTAAGTTGACATTGATAATTGACTTTAGGCTAACTCACTCTCACTTCGTCGCTAAGACTTGTAAACGATATTGAAGATAGCACCAGTGTGAACGGCACAGACAGAGAAGGAATGGGATGTAGTAGCTGAGAATCAGTCAGCTAGCTAGCGGAAACGGCGGACTTACCGATGCACAGAAAGTGAACAAGAGTAGGGTCGGCGGCTGGAGACTGATATAAGTTTATTTTTTATTTAATGTTCTATGGCAATACGCACATGTTCTATGGCAATACGCACATGTTTTAATGCAATACACACAAGTTCTATGGCAATACACACATGTTCTAATGCAATATACACATGTTCTATGGCAATACACACACGTTCTAGGGCAATACACACATGTTCTAGGGCAATACACACATGTTCTAGGGCAATACACACATGGACGGAGCTGCATGAGATTGCAATGGATATGATGACTCGGAGAGTGTCGCTTGGGGGTCTATCCGTAAAATGGGAATCAAGGCGAAAGAAGATGAACAGAAGATCTATATTTCTTGTTGATATAAATATGGCTGGGCTGGTTTTCTCTTGTGTGGCCTTTTGACGTCCACCCTGCTTTATGTATTCATTTTTGTGTAAAATCATTTCCGTCTACGACATATTGATTCGCTGTCCAAGATATGACGCATAATTATCCAATTCGTTCATTACCCATAGTCTGTGTGTCCTGAAGATGTCTTTATAACCTGTGTTATCCGATCGTGTCTTTACATTTAGGTCGCCGAGACAATTTTGTGACATAGAACCAGTTCTAACATCTGGCTGTGAATCATGGACAATTAGTCAACAACCAAAAACATCACTTAAGGTTCACAGATGTGGTTCTACAGAAGAATGATGAACACTCCTTGCAATTAGTAAACGGCTCAACCACTCGGCTAAGGAGGTCGTCCCTAAACTACTCTGTTTTAATGAAATTGGTGTTCGCTATCTTGTGTATTCCAGCCGTTTCAGCGGTCTGTCACTGTCTCTGTCTCTGTCCTTCTCTGTCACTGTCTACTCCTGACTGTCTTCCTCTGTCCCTGTCTACATCGGTCTCTGTCTACCCCTGTCTCTGTCTTCGTCTACCTCTGCAGTGTCTACCTCTGTCGACATCTGTGTACCTCTGTGTCTGTCTTCCTATGTCTCTGTTTACCTCTGTCTCTATCTACATCTGTTACTGTCTATCTCTGTCTCTGTCTTCCCCTATCTCTGAGTTCATCTGTATATGCCTACCTCCTCTCTCTCTCTCTCTCTCTCTCTCTCTCTCTCTCTCTCTCTCTCTGCTTCTGTCTCTGTCTAGCTCTGTCTACCTCCGTCTCTGCCTATCCTTAACTCTGCCCACCCCTGTCTTTGTCTACCCCTGCCGCTGTCTACCTCAATTTCTGTCTACCTATGTGTCTGTCCATCTCTATCTCTGTCTACCTATATCTCTGTCTACCTCTATCTCTGTCTACCTCTATCTCTGTCTACCTCTGTCTCTGACCACCACTGTCTCTGTCTACTCTGTCTACCTTTGTCTCTGTCTACCCCTGTCTTTGTATACCGGTCTTTCTCTCTGTCTTCATTTGCTTCTGTTTTCCTCTGTCTCAGTCTACGCATGTCTCTGTCTACCCATCTGTCTGTCTACCTTTGGCTCTGTTTACCACTGTCTCTGTCTACCAATGTCACTGTCTACTTCTGTCTCTGTCTACCTCTGTTTACCCATGTCTATCTACTCCAGTCTCGGTCTGCATCAGCCTCTGTCTATCTCTGTCTACTAATGTCTCTGTCTACACCTGTCCATTTCTACCTCTGTCTCTATCTACCTCTGTCTTTATCTACCTCTGTATACCCCTGTCATTGTCTGCCCCGGTCTCTGTCTACCCCTGTCTCTGTCTACCCATGTCTCTCTCATCCTCTGTCTCTGTCATCCTCTGTCTCTGTCCACCTGTCTAATTTTGTCTTCATATGTCTTGGTCTACCTCAGTGTCTGTCTTCCTTTGACTTTGTCTACCTATGTCTCTGTCTACCCTTGTCACTTTCAGTCTTTGTCTACCATTGTCTCTCTCTACCATTGTCTCTGCCTATTTCTGTTTCGGTCTACCTCTGTCTACCCCTGTCTCTGTCTATCTCTGTCTCTGTCTACCCATGTCTCTGTCTACCATGTCTCTGTCTACCATGTCTCTGTCTACACTGTCTCTGTCTATCCTGTCTCTGTCTACCCTGTCTCTTTCTACATCTGTCTCAACCTACCCCTATCTCTGTCTACCTCAGTATCTATCTACCTTTGTCTCTGTTTTCCGCTGTCTACCATGTCTCTGTCAACCTTTGTCTCCGTCTGCCCCGTTGTCTGTCAACTCTTGTCTCTGTCTACCTCTGCCTCTGTCTATCTCTGTCTTTCTTCTTCCCCTGTCTCTATCTACCTCTCTTTCTGTCTACCGCAGACTTTGTCTACATCTGTCTCTACGTATCTTTGTCTACCTCTTTTTACGTCTACCCATGTCTCTCTCTAACTCTTGCCTCTGAGTACCTTTGTTTCTGCCTAGCTCTTTCTATCCATGTCTCCGTCTTCACATGCCTCTGTCTTCCCATGTGTCTGTCTTCCTCTGTGTCTGTCTTCATATGACTCTGAAAACCTCTCCCGCTCTCCCTCTTCCTCTCTCTCTCTACCACTCTCTATGCATGCCTCTGTCCTTGTCTACCAGTGTCTTTGTCTAACTCTGTCTCTGTCTACCCTGTCTCTGTCTACCACTGTTTATGTCTACCTCTGTCTTTGTCTACCCCTGTCTCTGTCTATCCCTGTTTATGTCTACCTCTGTCCTTGTCTACCCCTGTCTCTGTCTAACTCTGTCTTTGTCTAACTCTGTCTCTGTCTACCCTGTCTCTGTCTACCCCTGTCTATGTATACCTCTGTCCCTGTCTACCCCTGTCTTTGTCTACCTCTGTCTATGTCTAACACTGTCTTTGCCAAACTCTGTCTACTTCTGTGTCCCCCCCCCCCCATTATGATAAATGGGACATTGTTAAACAATGATGCTCTACCCATGATGCCTGCTTCCGATGTAGGCACTTCCAGTGACACTCATAGCAGTCGTCCCTCGTTGGACGGTAATCTACACTCCTATCGGTGGAACCGCCAACTCGAGCATCTAATGCAATACAATCCTGCAGCCCTGCACCAAGCTTTCATGATGTCACTCCAGCAAAGACATTTTCCTACCCCCTCTAACAGCCTTAACTACTGCTAAATACATTTTCAAAAATCCCACGATCTTATACCACAGGCGATATCTTCCTTTCATTTTGTAATGTTCGCCAGTCACGATCAGTAGCCCAATAAAAATGGTCTATATATAGGCCATATCAATATATTTCATCTGCTCAATAAATTACCCAAACTCTCGGTAATACTGTCCAAACATTTCCATGTGTTTGGAATCACAGAAAGTCGTCTTAACGACAAAATAACCGACTCCGAAATCTCTCTTAAGGGGTTTAAATAAAAAATTAGAGACACGTATCGTTGTATACATTTCCAATTCCTTCAACTGTTCCCGCAGAATTGATCTCGAGACCGTAGGAATAGAATGCGTTAGGTCAGAGGTGAAGCCATTCAGCCAGCAGCCGTTTGAATCCTTGTGCCGGGTACAGCTGGGATGACTGCTTCACTACAATGATGGATAAAGTGTTTTCAACACGTAGAGAAATTATGATACTAGGTGACTTCAACATAGATATTAGTAAATCCAACCAGACATGGGACGATATCATTTTATCTTACAATTTCAAGCAACTAATAATCAGTCCCACAAGGGTTACAGACACCTCCGCAACTATAATTGATCATATATATGTTACTTGTCCAGATAATATTATTGAATGTTCTGTTCCTGTTAGTAAAGTTAGTGATCATTACCTTGTATGCAGCACATGGTCAAAAATTGGGTTCAAAGCTCCTAAAAACAAACATGTAAGCATCAAAATTAAAAATTTTAAAGCGTTCAACGAAGAGATATTTTTACAAGACTTAAAAAATGCAGCCCTTGATCACGTTTACCAACTTCTGATACGGACGATGCATTAGCTTTCTGGACAAAGACAGTCTATAGTGTGTTTGATAAACACGCACCAGTCAAAGAAGTTCGTGTCAAGAATCAACAAAAATCCCCATGGATCACTCGTGAAGTTCTGGAACTCATGAGAGCGCGAGATGCAGCACACAAAAATAAAGACTTCATCAACTACCGGAGACTAAGAAATAAAGATAAATATGAAATTCGAAGGATAAAGAAAGACCATTTTAAAAATCTGATTGTAGATAGATCAAATAGCACAAATATATGGAAGGCTATTAATTCGCTAACTAACAAGAAAAACTCGTCAGAGCTCGCAACACCAAACTCTATAGCATGCGAGGTTTTCAGTTGTTTCTTTCAATCGGAAATAGAGAATCTAAAGTCTTCAATACCAAACTCATCATGTAATATAAGTTCATTGTCATCATTATGTGAGGAGAAGTGCACTAGAAATATTCCCACTGAGATTCCCTTTATGTCGGTTGCAGAAGTATATAAATATCGCTCAAACCTCAAAGCAACAAACTCACACGGCCTTGATAGGATCAGTAATAGATTTCTTCGCCGTGCCGCCCCAATCATTAGTGAGTCTTTAACGTTCATATATAATAAATGCCTGGCCAAAAACTGCATCTGCATTAAAAATTGCTAAAGTTTATCCTCTATTTAAAAATGGCTCAAATGATAACAGCGTCTTGGGTAATTATAGACCTATTCCCTTACCATCGTCGCTATCAAAGCCATTAGAAAAGCACATTCATAAAATAACATTACAGCATTTAATTAATAACGATCTAATAATTGATAGCCAATCTGGGTTCCGACCTAAATATTTTTTCCATAGTGCTCTAACAAAAATGACGATAACTGGCATTTTAATATCAACAATGGCAACATTTTTGGAGCGGTGTTTGTAGACTTTAAAAAGGCTTTTGATATGGTAGATCACAATATTTTAATCAGCAAATTGAAATAAATGAAGACTAGTGGAAATATGGCGAACCTAATTACTTCATTTTTATTCGACAGACAACAAGTCGTGTCCTTTAACAACCCTCTATCAAGACCCACACAAATTAACATCGACAAAACCAAATCCATGCTAATAACGACCAGACAAAAAACTTAAGACACTAGCATAACTGGGGCAGCGCTCGAACTCCGAATAGACACGCTGCCTATAGTTAATGTAAATGAGCATAAGTCATTAGGTCTTTTAATTAATAGACATTTAAATTGGAGCTCCCATGTCAACGTCCTTACCAAGAAAATAGCACAGAAAGTTTACCAACTTGCCAAAATTCAGCACTTCCTGGACGAAAGCACGCTAAGGTTATTCTTCACATCCTATATTCAATCTCATCTCGATTATTGTTACACAGTCTGGGATGGTTGCCCTAAATCCAATATGAAACGACGTTGTTCTCTTCAAAAGTGGGCTATAGTCTAGTTTCTGGCACAAAACACGCTGTAAGTGATAATTTATATAAGCATCTAAGGCTTCTATCACTTCGAAAGCGATTCCTTTTTAACAAAGCCAAATTAGTGAATAAAGTAACATCTAAAAAATACCCCAGAGTATCTTCAACCATTGATTCATTCTCATGCAATGAACAGCAAGCGCTTAAATTTATTATATATACCAAAACCTAGATTGGACTTATACGAAACTTGCTTTGCGTATTTTGGTGCCCACTTATGGAATGACATCCAACAGATCTTAAAACTCTAATGAGTCTCTACACATACAACCGAAAACTCTTTTAATACTTACTCCATACCTACTATATGCCTCCATAAGTCACCTAGTGGTATCATTTTTCACTATGCATTTGTGTGTGTGTGTGTGTGTGTGTGAAAGTGAGTGAGTGAGTAAGAGAGGATGTAAGAGGGTGAGTAAGTGAGAGAGTAAGTATGAGACAAAGAGAGCGAGAGAGTGTGTATGTGTGTGAGAGAGTAAGACAGAGTGAGAGCGAGTGATTTTGTGTGTGTGTGTGTGTGAAGAGAGAGAGAGAGAGAGAGAGAGAGAGAGAGAGAGAGAGAGAGAGAGAGAGAGAGAGAGAGAGAGCACTGCATATTTCACTATGTTTATATCAATTACATTTACAATTGTACAATGTACAATTAATTATTGTACAGTAAATGAAGTGCGGTCAACTTAAGGAAACTCTTTATAAAACTACCGTAGGGGTTTACGGCACTGTGGATCATAAGAGGCAGGACTGGTTTGCGGCAAACAGAAGACTCTGCATCCCTTGATTGATAAGAAGAAGATAGCTCTCTTAAGAAACAAAGAAAGACCAACGCGTAACACTCTGAGTGAGCTAAGGCAAGCTAGGAAGGATGTGCAAAAGGCTGCCAGGCAGTGTGCAAATGATTATTGGATCAAGTTATGTGAGTCCGTTCAAATCGCAAGTGATAAGGGAAACATAAGAAGCATGTATGAAGGAATAAAGAAAACCTGTGGTCCAGTGATAAAAAAAAAATGCCCCATTGAAAACCTTGACTGGAGAAATCATCACTGATAAGAAACAGCAGATGGACAGATGGGTATAGCAATATTTGGAGCTTTACACAAGTGAGACCAAACTAGCGGATGATGCCCTCAACGCCATAGAGGCTTGACCACCTGGACACACTTCCCACCATAACTGAAGTTAAGTGTGCTATAAATGAACTTGCATCTGGCAAGGCTCCAGGTAAGGATGGGATTCCAATAGAGGTTATCAGGAGTGGGCAAGACACACTGACTCTACAGATCCACCAGCTAATAGAGCTATGCTGGCGAGAAGGACAAGTCCCACAGGATTTCAAAGATTCAAGCATCATAACACTGTACAAGAACAAGGGCGATCGGAGCGACTGAAACAACTATAGGGGTATCTCACTTCTGTGTATTGTTAGAAAAGTATTTGCCATAATTGTTCTGCGCAGACTTCAAGTCCTAGGAGATCAAGTCTACCCCGAATCACAGTGTGGCTTTCGACAGAACCGGTCTACCATTGATATGATTTCTCATTGCGACAAATGAAAGAAAAATGCCGTGAACAGAATCGACCACTGTTTATTGCCTTCATCGACCTCACAAAGGCATTTGATTTGGTCAGTCGTGAGGGTCTGTTCAAGGCACTAAAGAAGGTTGGCTGCCCACCAACTCTTCTGTCTGTGGAATCGTTCCACACAGACATGAAGGGTATAATCAAGTTTGATGGTGCAACTTCTGAGGAGTTTGAAATCAAGAGTGAAGTTAAGCAAGGTTGTGTTTAGTTTAGTTTAGTTTATGGATCAACATCACGGCACGCGGGTGCAACCCATAAGTGCTCCGTTCTCCTCCTAACTCAAACCTGAGTCTGGAGAAACTCAGCTCAGTGCACGAACTCCGTAGCACCGCTCCCACCCTCTTTGGAATATACTTTTCACTTCTACTGAAATATGCCTTTCATGATCAGGATGGTGGTATATACATTCACTCACGCTCAGATGGCGGCCTCTACAATGCTCAGAGATTGAAGGCCAAGACCAAAATTAGGAGGGTACTGATCAGAGAGTTGCTTTTTGCAGATGATGCTGCAGTTACGACCCACTCTGGGGAAGAATTGCGATGTCTACTATCTGCATTCTCCAATGCTTGTTCTGAATTTGGCTTAACAATTAGCAAAAAGAAGACACAGATTATGTCACAAGGTGCACATGGGGTACCATCAATCTTTATTGACGACGCCGAACTAGAGATGGTAGACCATTTTACATATCTAGAATCAGTGGTAAATAGCAAATTATCCCTAGATCAGGAAATAAACATCCGAATTGGTAAGGCAGCAACAACAATGAACAGGTTAAGAAAAAGAGTCTGGGAGAACAGGAAGCTTACTGCCAAAACAAAAGCCTTTGTCTTTAGTACTCTTCTTTATGGCAGTGAAACCTGGACAACTTACTCACACCAAGAGACACGTTTAAACAGCTTTCATATGCGGTGTCTGCGAAGAATTCGTGGCAAGACAAAATCACAAATACTGAAGTATTGGAAAGATCAGGTTGTGTGACGGTTTATTCCATGCTCAGTCTTCGTAGACTTAGATGGATATTACATCTTAGGAGGATGGATGATGGTAGAATACCAAAGGACATCTTTTTTGGTGAATTACAGATGGGTAAGAGATCTCAGGGTCGGCCTCTACTACGATACAAAGATGTGTGTAAGCGGGACATGATTGATGCAGGCATTGATAATGCACATTGGGAGCAAGTCGCCGCTGATCGTATTGCTTGGAGGGCAAACATCAGAAATGGAATAAAGACAAAGGAGAAAATTATTGCAGATAAGTTACACACCGAGCGTGTGAGACGTAAGATGGTGTATGATTGTGGAAATGACCATGTGTTCACATGCACCCGCTGTGAACGGACATTTACTGCGCGAATTGACCTTATCAGTCACATTTGCTACCGCCATAGGTAAAAGTTGTTATGCCTTTTTAAAGCACAGACTATCGTCTGTCAAGACGGCAAGGTGCCACAGAATGATATCAATTCCAGGAATTATATTCTTTATTCAATTGCATAACTTTTTCTTCGTTGCACAATGTATAACATATCATTTTCACAATTTTTCCATTTGGGGATGTCTGTGTGTGTGTGTGTGTGTGTGTGTGTGTGTGTGTGTGTGTGTGTGGGGGGGGGGAGATATATGGGTGGGTGGGGAGTTGTGTGGGGATGTGTGTGTATGGGGGGATGTGCGGGTGTGTGAGGATATGTGTGTGGACGAGGGACGTGTGGGTAGGTGATGTGTGTTTTAGGTGGGGACCTGTGGGTGGGGGTATGTTTCTTTGAGTGGCTAGGTGTGTGTGGGTGTTGGTTGGTAGTGGGATTTGTGTGTGTAGGTGGGAATGTGTGTGTGGATGTGTGTGTGTAGGTGGCATAGGGGTTGAGTGTATGTGGGGACGTGTGTGGGTGAGGGTGGGTGGGCGGGGGATGTATGTGTGGGTGGTGGGGTGTCTGGATTGAAGATGTGTGTGTGGATGGGGTGTGTGTGTGGATGGGGGATGTGTGGGTAGGAGATGTGTGTGTGGATGTGTGCGGGATGTGTGTGTGGGTGGGTTGGGAATATGTGTGTGGGTGGGGGAGCTGTGGTTCAGAGAGACGGCGATTGTTGGTGTTCGGGTGGGATTGAGATGTGTGGGTGGGTGAGTGTGTGTGTGTGTGTGTGTGTGTGTGTGTGTGTGTGTTTGGGGATGAGTGATGTATATGTGGGTGGGGAGATATGCTTCGGTGGGGATATGTGTTTCGGTGGGTTCGAGATGTGTGGGTGGCAAGAGATTGTGTGGGTTGGAGATGTGTGGGTAGGTGCGGAATGTGTGGGTTCTCGTTGAGTGGATGTGTTTTGTGTGTGGGTGTGCATGTGTGTGAGTGTGTGTTTATGCAAGAAGGGAGAGATAGTTGAGAGCAAGAATGTCATGTAACATGCAATTCCATATTTTTTGTGTATTCTCATCTTTCATATTATCATTTTGAATGCCACTTGATTCCATATTGTTTGTGTATTCTCATCTTTTATTTCATCATTTTGTATGCCACTTGATATAATCATGTATAATACGAACACATGCACATTACTGTAGAGTGAGTGAGAGATTTGGTGAGTGTGAGTGACAGAAAGGGAGTGATTGTGAGTGTGTGTGAGTGTGTGTGTGTGTGTGTGTGTGTGTGAGAGAGAGAGAGAGAGAGAGAGAGAGAGAGAGAGAGAGAGAGAGAGAGAGAGAGAGAGAGTTAAATTGCATCACTAATCTTTACGTTACACAATGTATATGTACAATTTTTCTCCATTTTTGACAACATTTGCGAGAATGCTCACGACAATCGTCAGTGTATATTTGTGCGTAAAGTGTGGGAGTTTGTTCATACTAGTTTCAGTGATAATGTGAGGCAGCTTGTAAGTGTCTAGATGTGAGGATGTGTGTGTGGGGGGCGGGGGGGGGGCGGGGGGGGGGGGGGTTACATGAGGGATCTGTGTGTGTGGGTGAGGGATGTGTGTGTGTTGTTGGAGGATAATTGGGTGAATGGTTGGAAGTGTGTTGGTGGGGGGGGGGGGGTTGTGAAAGTGGGGAATGTGGTTAGGTGGATGTGAGGGTGAATGGGTGTGTGAGGGATTGTGTGGGTTGAGGGACGGGTGTTGCGGGTTGGATGTGGGTATGTGAGTGTGGGTGGGGAGTATGTCTTTGTGGATGGAGGTGTATGTGGGTGGGTGGTGGGTGTATGTATGGGTGACGAAGGTGTTTGTAGTGGGGATATGTGGCTGGGTGGATGATGGGTGGGGAGATGAGTATATGGGTGGGGTGTTGTGTGAGAGGGAATATGTATGTGGGTAAAGAGTGTGGGGTAGGTTGGGGAGGTGTGATTGGGTGTGGAATGTGCTGTTGGGTAAAAGATGTATGTGAGGTGGGGTATGTGTGTTTGGTTGGATGGTTGGGGTGAGTGAGTGTGAGTTGGTAGGTGGTAGGTGGGAGATGTATGTGTTGATGGGTAGGTGGGAGATGTGAGGGTGTGAGTGAATGAGGGATGTGTACGTGATTAGATGGATGTGTGTGGGAAATGAGTGAATGGGTAGGGGATGTATGTGTGGGTGGGAAGATATGTGAGGGTGGGGGATGTGTGTGGAGGTATATGTAGGTGGTAGGGTGTGGGTGGGTGGGAGGTGTGTGTTTGTGGATTGGAGATGTGTTGTTGGGTGGGGATGTGTGTGTGAGGAATGTGTGTATGGTTGGGAAGATGTGTGAGTAGGTGGGCGTGTGTGTGGGTGGGGGATGTGTGGTTAAGGAGTGTGTGGTTAAGGGATGTGTGATTGGGGGAAGGGGTGGGTGGAGGATGTTTGGGTGGGTGAGTGTGTGTAGGTTGGGGGATGGTGGGTGTTTGTGTGTGTGTGTGTGTATATGGGGTTCGGGATGTGTGGGTGGGCTGTGGGAGATTGTGCGGGTGGGGATGTGTGCAAGTGGGGGAAATGTGGGTGGATGAGGGTTTTGTGTATGGGTAGGTGCGGAATGTGTGGGTGGGGGATGTGTGTGGGTTGGTGGTGGAGTATATGTCGTTTGGTGAGTGTTGGTGGGTGGAGGATGTGTTTGTGGGTTGGAAGATATGTGTAGGAGGGGGATGTGTGGGTTGGTGGGTGCATGCATGTGTGCCTGGGGGTGTGTGTGTAGGTGGGTATGTGTTTGTGGGATGTGTGTCTGTCCCTAGGGGTGTGGGTGGGTGGGGGATGGGTGGGTGGGTTGGTGATGTGTCTCATAACATGGTAATATGCATTTTATTTTGTTTACAACATCCTTTTGACAGTGCTTTTGTTTTTCCTATGTGAATGTATTATGCACTATTGATGAACGAAAGATGAGTGATTGGAAGGGCCGAATGTAAGACGGGTCTGCGTGCCCAATTTGTTACTCTTTGAAAATAAAGTTTGTTTGTTCGTTCGTTCGTTCGTTCGTTCGTTCGTTCTGTCTACCTCTGTCTCTGTCTACATTTTTTTCTAACTCTACCTCTCTCTACTCCTGTCTCTTTCTACCCTATCTCTGTCTACCAATGTCTCTGTCTACACCTGTCGCTGTCTACCCATGTTTCTGTCTACCTCTGTTTCTGTCTACCCCTGTCTCTGTCTACCGCTGTCTCTCTCTACCCCTGTCTCGGTATACCGCTGTCTCTCTCTATCAGTGTATCTGTATATCTCTGTCTCTGTCTATCCTTGTCTCTGTCTACCCATGTCTCTGTCTACCCCTGTGTCTGATTATCCATGTCTCTGTCTACCTCTGTATATCTCTCTACCTTTATCTCTGTATACCCCTGTCTCTGTTTTTCTCAGTCTACCCCTGTCTATGTCTACCTCTGTCACTGTCTACCATTGTCTGTCTACCCATGTCTTCCCCATTCTCTGTCTACTGCTGTCTCTATCTACCCGTGTCTCTGTCTATCTATGCCTAACTCATGTCACTATCTCTGTTTAACACTTTCTTTGTCTACCTCTGTCTCTGTCTACCCCTGTCTGTGTCTAACCATGTGCGTGTCTTCCTCTGTCTCTGTCTTCCTCTGTCTCTATCTACATTTGTCTTTGTCTAACTCTGTATCTGTCTACCCTGTCTTTGTCTACCTCTATCTATGTCTATCTCTGTTTCTGTCTACTAATGTCTGTCTACGAATGTCTCTCTCTACCCATGTCTCTGTATACCTCTGTCTCTCTCTCTCTCTAGCAATGTCTCTGTATATCTCTGTCTCTGTCTACCCCATTTTTCGAATAGCCTCTGTCTCTGTCTACCTCTGTCTACCCCTATCTATGTCTGTCTCTGTCTCTGACTACCTCTTGTCTCTGTATATCTCTGCCTACCTCTTTATTTGTCTACTCCTGTCTCTGTCCACCCCGTTCTCTGTCTATCCTTATCTACCCCAGTCTCTGTCTACATCTGTCTCTATCTACCCCTGTCTCTGTCTACCCTGCCTCTGTCTACCTATGTCTCTGTCTTCGTCTGTCTCTGTCTACCTCCGTCTTGTTCTACCTCAGTCTACCATTGTCTCTATCTAGCCCTATCTCTGTCTCTGTCTACCATTGTCTCTGTCTACCCTTGCATATGTCTACACCTGTCTCTGTCAATCCCTGTTTCTGTCTTCCTCTGTCTGTCTTCCTCGTACTCTGTCTACACCTGTCTCTGTCTACACATATCTCTGTAAGGTTTGAGCCTGCTACCTCGGCATCAGCACACCGGAAGTTTATCCATTCGCCCATGCTGACATCGGAGTCACGGAATTCGTGCTTTGTGAGACGCTGTCGGCAGGTCAACCTTTAGACAGAGACCGATCCATGTGGGATAAAACCCGGTGCAATGAACTCGAGCCTCTCGATGGTTAAACATTAACCTTCCTCATCAATTATATGAGATCACATTCTATCACTCTGTTGATACATTTCATTTGTCTGGTCCTGATGGTGAGTAATCTACTAATTCCCATAAATGTCACCGATGGGTCAGTGGTATGAAACAGACGTAGTGGTTGGGGGTTCATTGCGAAGGCTAATGAACGTTGCTTGAAAAAGGGGTCTGGCATATGAGGCTACGACTTTCATCATGAGAATGGAGGTGGAAGCAGTCACAGCGGCATTCCGGTGGTTGGAGGAGACCCCTGCAACACACATTGTATTCATTACGGACTCTCGGAGTAAGTTTAGTAAGGTGGAGAAATGGATGTTTCGTGTAGAATAGCTTGTCTCGCTACAGAGGTCATAGATTGTGAGAATTGTATGGATTTTATGTCCTTGTCGTGCCGGAATACGGAGGTATGAACAGGTTAATAGGGTGGCAGGGAATACACCTCTCTGTGGTAGATTGATGGACAAGAGAGAGGTGGTTGGGTGTCTGTCGTATATTCTGAAGGGTCTGGGTTCACTGCTGTGCCTCACCCATATTCTAATTTTAGAAGTTGGGCCCCATCCTCTTCCAATATGTAAATAAACCAAGAATACGACCCTTGATCTTTTACAGACTCATTTTTGTTGTTTTGTCTAGGAGTAAGTGGTCTGCTCTTGCTGATCCTTTGTTAAGTTGGGATTAATTTCCACATCCTTAAAGGTCTCTTTGGCTTGCAGTGGGTACTCGAATCCCATTGTTGATCCTTCTTCGACTTCAGTAGCCACACTCATGGCCATCAGATGTGCAGGTTCTGTGGTTGAGGGTCTTTCATTATATTTCTTCAAGAGGTTTATGTGAAATACTTTCATCTTGCCTTTGACAGAAATCTTGTAGTTGGTAGGTGAGATATTCTCCGTCACTACATAAGGTCCTCTCCATCCTATTTGCAACTTATTCTGACTGGTTGGAAGCAGCAACATCACCTTCTCTCCCACATCTAATTCTCTATCTTTTGCCTTGTGGTTGAAGTAACGAGCAATTCTTCGCCTGGCTTGACGTAGATTGACATTCGCTTGTTTCCAACTGTGTTGTAAACGATTCTTCAACTCGGCAACATACGTAGATGCAGTCACGACTGTATCATCTGTATGATCATCAGTCCATGTTCGAATTAACGCCTCGAGTGGTCCTTTGATCGGTCGTCCAAACAACAATGTGACTGGAGCAAAACCTGTTGAGTGATGGGGTACTTCCCTATAAGCGAATAGAGCTGCGGGTAAATACAAGTCCCAATCCTCTGTGTTCTCATTGGGCAATTTTGCGCAGGATACTGATCAATGTCACGTTTCACCGCCCCACAAGTCCATTTGATTGCGGGTAATATGGTGAACTAATGATATGGCGTGAATGAAAAAGTCTGAATGTCTCCTCCATAAGTTTACTACGAAACTGTGAACCGTTGTCCGTCAAGATTCTTTGTGGGAATCCTAGACGTGTGAATATTCCTAATAATGCTTCAGCAACGTGATTGGAGTCACAGCTGGGCATAGGAACCGCTTCGGCCCACATGTTCGTTGTGTCCACAAGCGTTAATATGAATCGATTTCGCCTCTTCGTTGCGGAGAGGGGTCCGATAATGTCTACAGCTACCTTCTCGAATGGTACTCCAGTTATGGGCAGATCACCCAACATTGCCGGTGGGGTCCGGTGTTTTGTTGATACTTTCAGACACTGTGGGCATGATTTTACAAACCGTTGTATATCTGCGTTCATCCCTGGCCAAAAGTAGTGAATCGCAATCCGCTGTGTAGTAGCGTTGATACCCATATGCCCACTAAATGGTAGACTATGGCCCATCTCAAGGATCTGGGCCCTGTGTTGAGTTGGTACAACAAGTTGGTTGAACTCTTGTCCAGCTCTACCTGCTTTTCTGTAGAGAAGTGCTGACTTCATAAACAGATCACCTTTACGTGGAGGTAAATGTGATTTAGGCAGTTTCCTGAAGCCGGGATCCAAGGTGCTATCGGCTTCTTGTGCCCTCTTCAGTTCCTCCTTTCGAGGGATTGGCTTAGTTGTTTCTGGAGTCTTTTTCGTCTGGGATCGAGTTGTCATCGTCGACATCGCCACAGGTTGAACAGGTTCTCCTAGAATTATAAATCTACAGCCAAGAATTACGGGATATATAGGATCTTCTAAGACTGCAGTCTTGATTGTTCCAGTGACATAACGAGAAGCTATGCTCACCTTTGCCACCGGAAGAGACATAGTTGTAGAGCTCTTCAGGGGTCCCTGTAATTCGACGATCTCCTCTGTCACCTGTTCCGGGTGAACTAAGGATGATGATACAACGCAGTCATACGATAACCCAGTATCGTAGAGACAGGTCGTCTTGAATCCATTCAGCAATATGGACTCGACAACCGGAAGATGAGATGCTGTGTCTTTATGAGGTGTCTGATTTGACGTTTCATCAGTGTTCACTCCTTTCTCTCTTCGGCTGGCCAAACAAGCAGCTGTGTGTGGAGGTGGCTTCTTTCTACAATTCTTCAATGTGTGACCTCTGATTTTACAATGTGTGCAGTATGGTTTTTCCCCCTTCGCTGTTGTTTGGGCTGTGTTTTGAGTGATGTTCTTGGATTTCCCATTTTTCTTGGTGGCTAAGTTGCCATCACCTTCCTTTGGATTTGAAGTTTTATCCTGAGGGGGAGTATTTGTCGAACGACCCTTGCCTCCGATTTCCTTCTGAGATTTTTCAAATCTCTCTGCCAGGATGATGATGTTTTCTAGTCGGTCAGCCCCGTTTTTTGTTAAAAATGCTTTCATCTCATTCGACATCTTGCCTTTTAGCTGATCTATGATGATCATCTCACGTAGTCCTTCGAAACTTTCATCGAACCTTCCTGGGCTTGCCCATCGTTGGATATAAGATTTCAGTCTTTCAACTAGTTGCGCGTAGCTTTCGCCCGGTTCTTTCCTTGCGGCTTTGAATCGAGCTTTGTAAGAATCACCGTCCACTTCAAATCGGCTCAAGAGTGCCGTCTTGAGTGTCGCGTAGTCCTGCTGTTCCTCACGGGTGAGTCTAGAAAACACGTCATACGCGGTAGACCTTAAAGCTTGCGATAATTTCGTTGCCCATCTTTCCTCGTCAAGACCACAGCTGACACACATCAATTCGAAGCGAGACAAAAAAGCCTCGACGCTGTCCGTCTGTTCGTTGAATGGTTCTAGAGGAAAAGACATCGCTCCAGAATTAAGGTGAGAGACATTAGAATGTTGTTCTGCCACTGGAAAACCTAATGAGTTTGAGGGGGTGGGGGCGATCCCTCCCTCTAATCTTCGGATCTCCAAGTCAGTCTCCATTCTCTTCAACTCCAACTGGTGTTGACAATCTCTTTCCCTATCCCTCGTTTCATCTTCTTGTTTTCTTTGTTCCAACTCGTAAGCCTGTAGGCGTTCCTTTTCCTTTTCAGCTATATCAGCCTGAAGTCTACTTTCCTTCTCAGCTATTTCAGCTTGAATTTTCTTTTGTTCCAACTCGTATGCTTGTAAGCGTTCTTTCTCATTCTCAGCTAATTCAGCCTGAAGTTTTCTTTCCTTCTCAGCTAATTCAGCCTGAGCTTGTTTCTCTTTGAGGGCTAGATCGGCTTGGAGTCGTTCCCTCCTGTCGAATTCATCTGAGACATATTTAGCCAGCTCAGGGTCATCTAAATTGCATTGTTTACCTATTTCCATTATCTGTGTCCGGAATTTAGCATTTTCAGCCATGCTTATTTGTTTAGTTTTTATTTACTTTAGAAAAGAAAATAAAGTGCAGTTTGATCTGATCCAGGTAAGCTTGTCACTCCTAGGATCTGCAAATATACAGCAAAGCATGCACAATATTAAACAAAGCAATCACTAACTAAATTCTGTTGACCCCAGGTAAAGGTATGTTAACACGATTGGTATCTGACCTAGAAATGGTACAACTTAATTTCTTGTCTATCTGTCTATGCTACACAAGCTAAGGACATAAGCACAGAAGTAACCAGAATAGTTCTACTCTTTCTAAAAGAATTCGAAATTTTGACAGAGTTTTCCCTACGCAGAAAGATTTTATCCGATCGGTCCAAATTTCTCTATAGAAAGACATCTTCTCTAAAAGAGAACAATGTTTATATGGTAGATTCACACTCCATTTCCTTCTGGAGTACCCTCTCTGAAATATAAACCTATTCAGGAGAGAAGATCAGTCACTAACTCTCATTGATATATAGATGTCAATCTTGTCATGTGACTGTCAATCAATACCCCAGATGATGTCTGTCTATTATCAACTCATCAATCGAAAATATTCAAATTTTGTAATTTGTGTACACCAATTTTTATGAAATGGTTTAACAAGTACAATGCATCATTTATAACTCAATGAACACTGTTCTAATCCATTGTCATTGATCCTCTAAGGTTTAGCATCCCTCGACAGATATCTATTCCCATTGTTTATCTAGGATAATAGCTATTTAAACTGTCTGCTGGGTTTCAAATATCCCGGGACGGGCACACAATCTGTCGTATATTCTGAAGGGACTGGGTTCACTGCTGTGCCTCACCCATATTCTAATTTTAGAAGTTGGGCCCCATCCTCTTCCAATATGTAAATAAACCAAGAATACGACCCTTGATCTTTTACTGACTCATTTTTGGTTGTTTTGTCTAGGAGTAAGTGGTCCTCTTATTGGGAAACAATGAACAAATAGATCTGAAAATGCCCTTTCCACCAGAAATATAATAGCTCTCGAACCCCCATTCAATCTATGAAAATGTCTAAAAAGATTTCCTCAGGATGAACCAGGTGCAAGGAAACATGGGTCATGAACAGTTAAAAGATTCAGAGTCTCCTCTTTACCCTTTTGTTATAGAATTCATTTTTGAGCTAGTTTGTCAGATACTTAAGTATTTCACAATCAATGAAAAACATTGATGACTTGTCCACACAAACAAGACAGAGATTTCAACAGACAGGATGGACTGTAATGAAATTGGGAACTTCAATAACAGTGTATAAATTTATTGACTGGCCTGATTTTCTTTTGGCCTATTGATTGATCATTACACATTTTGGCACATCAGTTCATGGTGATAGTTACACATGTCGCAATGCAAATCATGGTCAATAATCAGTCCATCAATAAAGCACAATAATCAAAATGATCACAATGTCTTATAGAAAAGCATCTTTATGTGAGACTAAAGTTTTCTAATCATTCTTAGTACTCTATAAAAAAGGTATGTGTGTGTTGTCATCAGTCCTCTGGGTGGTTTTAAGTTTAAACATATGAAAGGTCACCTATGAGTGGTTGGAGTGAGTGGAGCCTGGGTCCATCGACTGCTGGATCCCCTTCAGTCTGTGCCAAAGCTACTCTGAAGGCTTCTCATTCTTTGGTCAGGGCCTGAGGTCTCTACCATCTCATGTTTGGGACATCTTCTTTCATCTGCCTCCCTCTTCTGGTCTGGTTTCCACCGTGGACATCACTGTTTAAAATTTACAGAGGTATGTACAATCCTACCAAAGTAATTTTTGCAGCATGTCATAAGTATGAGAACAACATAACAGAAAGAATAAGATCAGAAGAAGTGTTATTGTGTTAATTTGTGTGGGGTCAGACATCATTTTACTGCATGCACCTGCCATCAGTTGGTACCTGCTGTATGCATTCTCTCAGTGTACTTTTGGTTCAGTAAGAAGGGTACACTCAGACAGAGATAAGAGTGAGGATGTGTTGTTCCTTGGGTCATTGAAGTCAAGCAAATAATGCAAGATCAAGACAAGGACAAGAGGCATTTTTACAAATGACATACATTACATCTTCATAATCTCCTTCAGTGTTGCATGGTGTGTTTAAATGTTTATCTGTACCTCCCAAATCAACTATTTGTCTTCTTCGTCCCATTATCAATCATGTTCCTGTTGTGGTTGTGGTGTTGGGTGGAGTGCTGTGTTGAGTAGTGTGTTGAGTTAACTTCTGTTGTGTGGGGTTTTCATAGTTTGTACCATTTCCCCCTCCATCTTCAGCAGTTAATATGAGTTTAACTCATCAATTGTGTTATTGTTATGCATGTCTGTCATACAGAATTTCTAATGTGTATTTGTTACCAAAGTAATCTATCCAAGATCATGACAACAATCCATTAGTAAAAAGGTTATTACTTAAAGTACCTCTCCTAATTCCCTCCTTCTCTTCGTCTTCATTTTAATCTATCACTACTATCACCAGTGCACATCATGTCCATTCTGTTGGCGATCACTATTTGACAATAGACTGAGGTTTTATTCACCTTGTGGTCTCGACAGATTAACAGGCCGTCTGTCACAATGGCGTCTGGTGAAGCGTATCCTGTTTCTAGGCAATGCGTTTAGTGAGTGCTTTGACTAATTAAAATCTGTCACATAAATACAATCAATTACACCAAATACTATTATTTCAATGCGTAAAGAGGAAAGAAAAGATATAATCCATCTCTCAGCTCCTTAGATTGCAAATAGACAGAAATATGTACGTTTTCAAGTGAGGCAGTAGTTAATGTGCTCAAACTGACTTGTCTGCAGAAACAATTTAAAGTGGTTTTTGATGTAATGCATTAACGTGCGTTTGAATTTTCACCTCAAACATTTTCCTGTGATAGATTGATGTAGTATGCATATAGTAAAGTCAATAGTTGTAGTGAAGAATATCAGAGTTTGCAGTTTTGAGAAAGTTTGAGATGTCGGTTTCGCCGGGGAAAAAGGCTCTGTGTAGCTAGAAGTGGCAGTCGTAAATTTTTACACTTCAGAGAGTTATTTTATCACTAATACACTTAATTTTTAACGCACAACACTGGATACCTCTGCTGCACATGTCTGGGTATCACACTGATATGAGGATTGTCAAGCTTACCTCAGGTTTTGAATCAAACTGCAGTCATTGAACTCAGAAAGGACAAGTCTCACAAACTATCTGACCGGTCGTCAGAGCTGAAGAAGTAGGAGTGCGCGGGTTTTGACAAAACTTGGGCCAAAATTAAATCACGTGACTCCTTCCTACCACTAGTTTTGTTAGTTGCAGACGCTGTAATTTCTATTAATAGATGACATCCGTCTATCTAATGTGTCAACTGGTGTTAGATTCTCAATAGTACGTTCAAGTGTGTGACTTCTCTGGTTCATTGTGCGAAATTGTTGACGCACTGTATAATGATGGTTAGTGAATATGTCACAGGCTGGCAGGGAATGCACCTCTCTGTGGTAGATTGATGGACAAGAGAGAGGTGGTTGGGTGTCTGTGGGACCAGGTTGAGAAAGAGGGGGAACAGACTGAGAACCCGTATGTGGAGAGAATGATTTAGCGGGGGATAGGCAGGGGTTTTGAACGAATCTCAAAATGGAGAGGGAAGACAAAGAGAACTTTCAATCAAATGCAGTTGCAACGATTAGCATTATGGCTCTTCACTGGCTGTTGAACGAGGGGACGGAGCGCGTGTCGGAATGTCCTGAGTGCAGTGATGTCGTTTCTTAGCTCAGGACGACTCAAACTGGCACTAATCTAAAGTTGGTTTTTCTCTCTGTCCACGACATTCTTGTCATACTTTACAAACAGCAACATCTTCATTGACTGCTTTCCTCATCATTTCATTTCTTATTATCTAATACTGACGCTATATGACCTCATATTGTTGACACAGACACACACATGTCAACAACTATATGACGTCATAATGTTGACACAGACGTACACATGTCACCTATTTCGCTTTAGCACAATCATCCCCAACACGTTTGAACTCAAAGATCACACCAACCCGAGGAAGCACTTTTAGGTTCTATAGCCCCTACACACGGCAGAGAGCGGCAGTATTTATTCTCCACAAAGAGCTTCAGAAGACGGCTGCAGAAAATGAAGATGCCGCGTAAAATAACTTCTCACTTGGCCGTCACGCTGGATCACGTTTCTGTCCAGATAGACATAATATTGACAGGGTCTCGAGTCAGGCGCCAGTAGAATACAGTCTCCTCACGATATAATTCACTTTAGTGGGATCTGACATTACAGAACAACTAACAGGGTTCTTCTCGCAGACCAGAGGGGGCGGGATGCAGCCTCGCTCCCTCGCTCAAATATAATGGAAAAAGATGCAATTCGATTTGGCTTCGGGAAGAAGAAAAAATTAAACTGAACGAACTTGCTGGACTATCTTTTCGTGTATTGATTTTCTGAGCTTAATAGCGCGAGGTAGAAGGACGATAGGAAGACGGAATGAAGAGTAGATACTATAACTGAGAAACAATAACAATTGATGAAAGAAAGTAAATAACGCTATCAGTGGGGACAGAATTACAATATTTATAGGACAAATGAAAGTCGGAAGGACAGAATGAGAAGAAGAACGTATGAATAAGAAATGACAAGGCAAGAAGTACGGACATTAGACTTCAGAAATATAAACAAAACGCTTGTATAATAGACACAACTAATCAGTACTTTAAGCGAGAAAACACTGAATAATTAAGACAGACACAGAGACAGAAGGATAGACAGACAGAGAGATAAACAGACAGTAAGTTAAACAGACAGGCAAGAGCAGGTCTAAGGAATGACGTGATGGTAGTGATTGACTGTCAGAGATATCTCTTGATGGTAGTGATTGACTGTCAGAGATATCTCTTGATGGTAGTGATTGACTGTCAGCGATATCTCCTGATGGTATTGATTGACTGTCAGATGTATCTTTTGATGGTAGTGTTTGACTGTCAGGGATATCTCTTGATGGTAGTGATTGACTGTCAGAGATATCACTTGATGTTTGTGATCGACTAGCAGAGATATCTATTTTTGCATGTGATTGGCGGTAAAAGGTATGTCCTAACCAGTATACCAAAAACCCCACAGCAACAACATATATCTAGCATCAACCTACTGTAGCTATTCGAAGTGTAACGGCCATACCGTCTTGGTAGATCTGTGTGCACAGGGGAATTGAGGCCAGTTTGTTTTTCCCTCTCGTAGTTGACGACGAGATATGACATTGGACTCTTGTCCTTACTAAAAGAAAACAACCATTTCTACGGTTACATGAAACATAATACAAATTTTTAAACCGTAGCAACCAGAACAGTATTGATTCCCACTGGATAAGCCTGCAAAAAAAAGCTGAAAGTCTATAAAGCAGTTGCATTGTCCACACTGCTATATGCTTGTGAAACCTGGACTGTTTATCAGCGACACGCTAGGAAATTAAACCACTGCCACACCGTCTGCAGGAAGCTATTGAAGATTAAATGGCAAAACAAGATCCCAGACACTGAAGTCCTAGAAAGAGCGTCTATGCCCAGTATCCACACTATACTAACAATGAAGAATCAGATTCGCTGGGCTGGTCACTTAACCCGTATGCCAGATCACAGGCTCCCTAAACGAGTTTTTTACGGCGAGCTGCGTTGTGGTAAACGCTCCCAAGGCAGCCAGAGGAAACGCTTTAAAGACACTCTGAAAATCTCACTGAAAGCTTTTGGAATTCATCTTGACACCTGGGAGACTGCTGCTGAAGACCTAATTCGTGGCGTGCATCATTACACAAGGGTGCAGTCACTTATGAAGCAACCAGGACTGCAAGAGCTGTGAAGAAAAGGTTGGACAGAAAAACTACTGCAGGAGATCCTCCTCCTGGAACGTCAAGCATTCTGTGCCCACATTGTCAGAGAACAGTTCGAGCCAAAATAGACCTTATCAGCCATCTTATAACACACGGCTCCATACTTTCAACCCCACTGCATGAAATGAGTGGTGATCATCATTCTTGTGGGCAAACAACAACAACAACAACAACAACAACAACAACAACAACAACAACAACAACAACAACAACAACAACAACAACAACAACAAATCCTGTAGTTGTAATTATGTGGTTCTCCATTTTTAGTCTGACCGAACTGTCTAAATAACATGGTTTTATGGCAGTATCATGTCCATCATCAAGCCACTTATGATTAAGGGAATGAAAAGTCGAATATCAAACCTGACACCCTACATTGTGCCAACGGCTTAGGGCCAATTGGGAGGGACAAGCCTTATCCTGGTACAAGGAAATGCAATCTAAAGACTAAATATCGGGGCAGGGCAGACCAGCCTCTAAGCCTTGGTTCGCAACTGGCCTAAGATCAAAGCTCCGACAGGCGGACAGTTAGAGCATTGCTTTGCTGATACAGCAGCTTCTGCAGCCTGTATTGTTCCAGATGTATTGGTGTTACCTGTCCTCTGGAGTAAACTAGGCAGGCCCAGAGAGTGATCGTGCTGCACAGGCAACACATGGTCTCTACAATTTGAAAGACTATGTAGCAAATGGTGGCACGGACTCCCTGGCGAAGGAATTAATTACTTTCTCCGTAATCCCGAATATCCACGTGAAGAACACAGCTGCGCGAGATTCGGCAGCGGATCGCGTCGAGTTGGTTACTTACGTAGTATGTGAGCCGATCGCTCAGAAAGCAATGGCAAACTACTAAGCGTAATAATTCCAAGAACATCAACAACAGCTGAAAAATGCTGTTGTTGATTGCAACGTCCTGTAAGGGATATGCAACTTTAAAAAAATGTAGCAAACTATCATCTGTCAAGACGGCATGCTGCTAGTAGTAGTAGTAGTAGTAGTAGTAGTAGTAGTAGTAGTAGTAGTAGTAGTAGTAGTAGAAGTAGTAGTAGTAGTAGTAGTAGTAGTAGTAGTAGTAGTAGTAGTAGTAGTAGTAGTAGTAGTAGTAGTAGTAGTAGTAGTAGTTAGTTAGTTAGTTAGTTAGTTAGTTAGTTGCATTTCCTTTTACTGGACGTCGCAGTCAACCCCGGCATGTTTATACTGTTTGTGATCTCTTGGCAAGAATGCGTTCAGTAGTTTGCCATAGCTTTCTGAACGACCAGCATCCATACCAAAAACACCAACGCAAGACGGGTTGCTGCCAAATCGCCCACAGCTGTGTTTCGAGCTCGGTATGTTGGTTTACGAAGTAGTAGTAGTATATACTACTATACCACACAGCACTATGCTTGTGAAACCTGGACTGTTTATCAGCGACAGGCTAAGAAATTAAACCGCTTCCACACAGTCAGCCTTAGGAAGCTTCCGAAAATTAAATGACAAGACAAGATCCCAGACATTGAAGTCCTAGAAAGAGCGTCCATGCCCAGTATCCATACTCTACTAATGAAGAATCGGATTAACTGGGCTGGTCACCTGCATGCCTTTCACAGGCTCCCCAAACGAATTTTTTAACGGCGAGTTGCGTTGTGAGTAGTGTAGAAGGCGGAAAGACCCCCCCCCCCCCCCTCACCATTTTGAGGTGCACATCTATATGCACCTCAAAGGGTGATAACTCGTTTTTTAAGTAGCCGTGGTCAGAGTAGGTGTTGCGAAGTGACTCATCAGAGTGGGTGTGGTGGTCAGAGTAGGTACTATAGTATACAACATTTAAAATAACAAACAAACGAGTCAAGTAAGGTATATAATAATTTTTAATAAAACATATAAAGTTCTAAATTTTTTTTTTCTGCGCGGGGAAGTGTGGGAAAATCTCGTGCGGGTGTGACGGCGGTCGGTTCATAACAGACGTGGAGGGGTGCATATGGAAAAGTCATTAAGTAACGGGTTGTAAAAACATTGTTGAGTGGTGTGTTAAAATATTTTGAACTGTTAGGGCATTGGTGGTGTACATTAGTACGAATAAAAGGTGCGGTGGGGATAGTAGTGGGTATGGGTTAGTGAAATTAGTTGATAAGGGTGGTTATTAGTGCTATGTAGATGTTCATAGTAGCTTATTCAATAACATCACATGTGTTACAAATGAAACCTTGAAAGCTAAAGATCGTTGATTGCCATGGATATGGTGTAGTGTCATTCGGTGGTAAGGGGTGGGTACCAGGTATTAGTGGTCAACAGATGGTCAAGTAGGGGTCAAGTGGTGTTCAAGTGAGGAAATCTTAGGGAAAATGGTTGTAATGATAGGGTGATGATTAAAGGGTGGTAAATTACTGGTCAAGCAGGGGTCAAGTGAGGAAAATTTTACGGGGAAGTGATTGTAATGATATGGTGATGATTAAAAGGGTGGTAAACTAGTGGTCAAGCAGTGGTCAAGTGAGGAAATTTTAGGGGAAAGTGGTTCTAATGATATGGTGATGATTAAAGGGTGGTAAATTAGTGGTCAAGCAGTGGTCAAGCAGTGGTAAAGTGAGGAAATTTTAGGGAAAAGTGGTTGTAATGATATGGTGATGATTAAAGGGTGGTAAATTAGGGGTCAAGCAATAGTCAAGTAGTGGTCAAGTAGTGGCCAAGTAGCGGTCAAGTAGTGGTTAAGTGGTCGAGTGACAACTTAAATTGTAAGGGAAAGTACGTGTAGTGAACCTGTGTTTGTTAAAGTGATAGATGACGTGGTCAAGTAGTGGTAAATGGTCAAGTGACTACTTAAATTGTCTGTGAAAGTAGGTATAGTGACATGGTGATGATCAACAGGTGGTCAAGTGGTGTTCAAATAGTGGTCAAGTAGTGGTCAAGTAGTCGAATGACCACTTAAATTGTAGGGTATGGTACGTGTAGTGAAACGGTGATGGTAAAATAAGTAATGACATGGTCAAATAGTGGTCAAGTAGTGGTCAAAGCGTCGAGTAATCACTTAAAATCTAGAGGAAAGTAACTGTAGTGAAACGGTGTTGGTTAAAGTGATCGATGAGGTGGTCAAGTAATGGTCAAGTAGCGGTCAAGTTGTCGAATGATCACATAAATTGTAGGGTATGGTACGTGTAGTGACATGGTGATGATTAAAGTGATCGATGACATGATCAAGACGTTATGTCGGCTGCTAAGTTCAGAAAGTAGTGTCCTTAGTATTGGTAATTTCCCCACCACGAGTGCCTCGAGCATTGATTTTGCATTAGTCAATAGCACCTAGTGGTACAGTCGACACACATGGACAATAGTTACAGCCGGGCAAAGATGGCGTCGCAACCTATCACACATGGGTTATTGCTACAACCAGACTACGTCTCATTCGCTTAAACTGGTCAAATATGGCGTCACACCCGGTCACATGTGTAATGGTACAGCCGAGACAAGGGCTCATTGGCGAAAACCAGTCAAAGAATTCCCTGCTTCAGATCACATGTATAAGGGTACAGCCACTACACGTGGCTAATGACTCAACCGGTCAAAGATGGCGATGCATCCAGTGACACGCATAACGATACACGTGTAACACGTGGCTAATAACCCAATCGTTCAAAGACGGCGTCGCATCCCGTCACAGGGGTAATGGTACATCTGAGACACGTGGTTAAGAGGGAAACTATAGAAAAAGGATTTTCTATCGGTTGTCGAGCCAGGGA
This sequence comes from Cepaea hortensis, assembly GCA_963921405.1. Lineage (NCBI taxonomy): Eukaryota > Metazoa > Mollusca > Gastropoda > Stylommatophora > Helicidae > Cepaea > Cepaea hortensis. Next base: position 254,338,504 of record OY992876.1, read on the forward strand.
AGGTAATCCATGATGATCACCGTGTATAGGCGTGAATACACTGCATCATCAACACTGCATCCGAAGGGTAAAATGGTCACCCTCTTCTCTCTCTCTTTTCTATAGCCGTGTAGTCCTAGTGTTACCGGGTTACACCAAAGGACACCCGGGCATCAACACAACATAAACTGGTCTCGAAAACCCCATACGCGCGTGTAAACAACTAATCACAGTTTCCGACTAAGTCTTTCTCATACTCATAGTACAGAGATGTGATCACCGATGCTAGTCGGGGAAGTCGTATCTGTACGTAACAACTATCGGGTCATACAACGACGAGTGGGTAGTGGATGCTAACAGATGCACACAAACACAACAAACTGCCCCGACTCAACCTTAGGCAATGCACGTAACATGACAGGTCACATGTCCCCCGTCATAACCAGCGACGTTATCAAGTAGCAAATTAGACATCCACACTTTCATTTCCTTTCTATGTGTCCATAGTGGCTTTACATCTTTCTTCAGAAAGCCATTTCCAAGACCAATATATGTTTTTTCAGTGTACCTGCTCAGTGCCACACTTCACAACCAGACAAAAGTACACCTTCTATGTACCATTTCAACCGTCAAATAAGAAAATATGTTAGACAAAATATCAAAATTATTGATCAAATACAGAAATATCTCGTCCAAACTTATAAAAAGTAGGAACATTTGTTAACCTATTGGGAAAAATATCAAGCAGGTAGGAATGTTTGTTAGTCAAATAGAAAAATATATTGACCACGTAACGCTATATCTTGTCCACACTTATGAAAAGTAGGGAAATGTGTTAGTCAAATGAGAAAAAAGATTGACCAAGTAACGAAATATCCCCACCAAACTTATGAAAAGTACGAAACTTTGTTAAGCAAGTACGAAACTTTGTTAAGCAAGTATGAAAATGTATCGACCAAACAGAGAAATATATCACCCAAACTTATAAAAAGTAGGAACATATGTTAACCAAATGGAAAATATCTTAGCCAAATAGGAAAATTTGTTAGCCAAATGGGGAAAATATTATCCAAGTAACGAAATACATCGTTCAAACCTACGAAAAGTAGGCAACTTTGTTAATTAATGGTGAAATTTTTTTTGGCCAAATTTCAACCAAACTTATAAATATTTCAACTAAATTTATAAAAAAAAGTAGGAACATTTGTCAGCCAAATGGAAAAAAGGTCGGCCAAATACAGAAATATCGCAACCAAACGTATAAAAAGAAGGAAAAGTTTGACCAAGTAACGAAATATCTCGTCGAAACTTATAAAAAAGTAGGAAACTTTGTTAACCAAAGGGGGAAAAACAAACCAAATATTGATCAAGTAAAGAAATAACTCCTCCAAATTTATGAAAAGTACGAAACCTTGGTACCCAAATCCGACAAATGTAGGCCAAATACTGAAATATCTCGTCCAAACTTATGAAAGGTAGAAAATTTTGTTATTCAACTGGGGAAAATATTACTCAAACTAAGAAACATGTCGACCGAAGTAGGAAATTACGTGAACCAAAGTAATAAAATTGTTGGCCAAATAGGAAAATGTATCGGTCAAACTTATAGATGTCTCGTTTAAACTTATAACATGTATGACAAATTTGTTAGGAAAAGGTGAAAAATATTGGCCAAGTAATGAAATATCGCATCCTAACTTATAACAAGTAAGAAAACATGCTAGTAACAGCAAGAAATATGTCGACCGAAGTAATACAATAGGCAAAACAAAGGGCAAACTTATAAATATGTCGACCGTTATAAGAAAATGTTACCCATATTAGGAAAAATATTGGCCAACGTATGACATTTCTCGACCAAACTTACAAAGAGTAGGAAAACATGTCGACCAAAGTAAGAAAATTAATTAGGCAAAGATGAAAAATAGTGCCCCACTACAGAAATATAGCATCCACATTTTATAAAATGTATGAAAATGTGTTAGCGAACGGTGACAACTATTGACCAATAAAGACATTTCTTGTCCAAACTCATAAAAAGTAGGCAAATTTGTTAACTAAATGTGAAAATTATCGGTCAAACTTATAAATATCTCATCCAAACTTATAAAAAGTAGGAAAATTTGTTAGCCAAATGTGAAAATTTTGACCAAGTAAAGAAATATCTCATCCAAACTTATAAAAATGTCGACTGATATTAGAAAATATGGTACCCAACGTAGGAAAACTAATGGCCGGGTTATGAAATAGCTCAACCAAACTTACAAAACTTAGAAAAAATATGTCGACCTAAGCAGGAAAATGTGTTAGCCAAGGGTGGAAAATAGTGGCCATGTAAAGAAATAGTGCATACTAACTTATAAAATGTAGGAAAATTTGTTAGCCAAATTGAAAAAACTGTTGACTAAACTTATAAATATCTGGTCCAAACTTATGAAAAGTAGAAAACTTTGTTAACCAAAGGTGAAAAATATTCTCCAAGTAAAGACATGTTTCAACCAAACTTATAAATATATCATCCAATCTTATAAAACGTAGAAAAATTTGTTAGCCAAATGGGAAAAATGTTGGCCAAATACAGAAATAGCTCGACCAAACTTATAAAAATCTAGGAAAAAATATTAGTCAAAACAACTAAAATGTTGACCAAAGTTATAAATATCACATCCAAACTTATCAAAAGTAGGAAACTTTGTTAACCAAATGTGAAAAAATATTGACCAAGTACAGACATATTTCAATCAAACTTATAAACTTGTCGTCCAAAGTGATAAAAACTAGGAAAATTTGTCAGCCAAACTAAGAAATAGATACGGAAAAGTAAGAACTATGTCGACCAAACTAGACAAACGTGTTAACAAAATTACGAAAAAATGTAACTTCTGTAGTTATGTCAAATGTGTCTAGAACTTTTATCTGAAAAGACATTTCGCAATACATAACCATCAACATCAGCACTTTCACGATTTTACATTACCGAAACCTCCAACCAACGATTCCAGCGTATCTGCTAAAGAAGCACTTATACAGACTAATCACTCATCTCTCCACACTCTTAGATTCTTTCTACCATAAAATATATCTGCCTTTCGTAGATAGCTTCAAAACTTTTCCATGTCACACCACTAAGAACTCCAAACCTTCGTTGTGCAGGAGGTCTAATGAAACACACATAACAACATTATGACAATGCAATTTGTGATCCACCTGGGATAGTTTGGATATCATCTGAGTATTCGTCAGCAAAGAACCATTTCCCATGGCTGCCATCTTCAACTTTCCATACCACAATGTCTGCTACACTAACCTTCCATTGTTCCAGCTTTCAACAAGACAAAACATGTTCTCGAAGGCTAGCTAACATAACATGTCTTACTTTGTCCACCTCTTTCACACGTTGTCATTTCACAACTGCAAAAGCGGCAAGTCTGCAATCAACCAACAGTGGCTGTTATGAAGTCAACCTTTCTTAAAACCATGTCTGCCTTATTGAGCCCTTGAATACCCTCTACCACACATTCTAACCGACTTTCAACGTTTCATACCAAATAACACTAACATTCTCTTTGAATACAGAACAACATATTTTCTGCTGACTAGGCACATTTTCCAACCTATTGGAGATATATCTTCTCTTTCCATAGCCTAGTAGGCCTTATTCGCGGCAACGAATATGATCATCGACCATCACCCCTAAGAAGAACTTGAAAAAACAACAGAGATTGGGTTCCTGAGACGAATGATTTTGAATTAATTGGACTACCAGACTAAATAACGATGATCGCATAAGAAAAACCCAATGAAAATAGAGCATTATATACATCACACACAACAAACTCTTTCTTATGACACATAGATATAAACCAGTGTTAGTAATGGAAAAAGTTAAATTTGTGTGGTTACATTTTAATTAAACTTTAAAAAATTATAAATACCAATTTTATTGCGGTTCACTTAACATACAGGAATAGGGTAGGTATAAGCTAGGTATAGGACAAGGATCGAGCTAATATCTTGCGCAATAAAATTGGTATTTATATTATATTGGTATTATAATTGGCAGATATATTTTATGGTAGAAAGAATCTAAGAGTGTGGAGAGATGAGTGATTAGTCTGTATAAGTGCTTCTTTAGCAGATACGCTGGAATCGTTGGTTGGAGGTTTCGGTAATGTAAAATCGTGAAAGTGCTGATGTTGATGGTTATGCATTGTGAAATGTCTTTTCAGATAAAAGTTCTAGACACATTTGACATAACTACAGAAGTTACATTTTTTTCGTAATTTTGGTAACACGTTTGTCTAGTTTGGTCGACATAGTTCTTACTTTTCCGTATCTATTTCTTAGTTTGGCTGACAAATTTTCCTAGTTTTTATCACTTTGGACGACAAGTTTATAAGTTTGATTGAAATATGTCTGTACTTGGTCAATATTTTTTCACATTTGGTTAACAAAGTTTCCTACTTTTGATAAGTTTGGATGTGATATTTATAACTTTGGTCAACATTTTAGTTGTTTTGACTAATATTTTTTCCTAGATTTTTATAAGTTTGGTCGAGCTATTTCTGTATTTGGCCAACATTTTTCCCATTTGGCTAACAAATTTTTCTACGTTTTATAAGATTGGATGATATATTTATAAGTTTGGTTGAAACATGTCTTTACTTGGAGAATGTTTTTCTACTTTGGTTAACAAAGTTTCCTACTTTTCATAAGTTTGGACCAGATATTTATAAGTTTAGTCAACAGTTTTGTCAATTTGGCTAACAAATATTCCTACATTTTATAAGTTAGGATGCACTATTTCTTTACATGGCCACTATTTTTCACCGTTGGCTAACACATTTTCCTGCTTAGGTCGACATATTTTTTCTAAGTTTTGTAAGTTTGGTTGAGCTATTTCATAACCCGGCCATTATTTTTCCTACGTTGGGTACCATATTTTCTAATATCAGTCGACATTTTTATAAGTTTGGATGAGATATTTCTTTACTTGGTCAAAATTTTCACATTTGGCTAACAAATTTTCCTACTTTTTATAAGTTTGGATGAGATATTTATAAGTTTGACCGATAATTTTCACATTTAGTTAACAAATTTGCCTACTTTTTATGAGTTTGGACAAGAAATGTCTTTATTGGTCAATAGTTGTCACCGTTCGCTAACACATTTTCATACATTTTACAAAATTTGGATGCTATATTTCTGTAGTGGGGCACTATTTTTCATCTTTGCCTAACCAATTTTTTTTACTTTGGTCGACATGTTTTCCTACTCTTTGTAAGTTTGGTCGAGAAATGTCATACGTTGGCCAATATTTTTCCTAATATGGGTAACATATTCTTATAACGGTCGACATATTTATAAGTTTGCCCTTTGTTTTGCCTATTGTATTACTTCGGTCGACATATTTCTTGCTGTTACTAGCATGTTCTCTTACTTGTTATAAGTTAGGATGCGATATTTCATTACTTGGCCAATAGTTTTCACCTTAGCCTAAAAATTTTTTCATACATGTTATAAGTTTAAACGAGACATTTATAAGTTTGACCGATACTTTTTCCTATTTGGCCAACAATTTTATTACTTTGGTTCACGTAATTTCCTACTTCGGTCGACATGTTTCTTAGTTTGAGTAATATTTTCCCCAGTTGGTTAACACAATTTTCTACCTTTCATAAGTTTGGACGAGATATTTCAATATTTGGCCTACATTTGTCAGATTTGGGTACCAAGGCTTCGTACTTTTCATAAATTTGGAGGATTTATTTCTTTACTTGATCAATATTTGTTTTGTTTTTCCTCCTTTGGTTAACAAAGTTTCCTACTTTTTTATAAGTTTCGACGAGATATTTCGTTACTTGGTCAAACTTTTCCTTCTTTTTATACATTTGGTTGCGATATTTCTGTATTTGGCTGACCTTTTTCCCATTTGGCTGACAAATGTTCCTACTTTTTTATAAGTTTAGTTGAAATATTTATAAGTTTGGTTGAAATTTGGCCAAAAAAAATTTCACATTTAATTAACAAAGTTGCCTACTTTTCGTAGGTTTGAACGATGTATTTCGTTACTTGGATAATATTTTCCCCATTTGGCTAACAAATTTTCTTATTTGGCTAAGATATTTTCCATTTGGTTAACATATGTTCCTACTTTTTATAAATTTGGGTGATATATTTCTCTGTTTGGTCGATACATTTTCATACTTGCTTAACAAAGTTTCGTACTTGCTTAACAAAGTTTCGTACTTTTCATACGTTTGGTGGGGATATTTCGTTACTTGGTCAATCTTTTTTCTCATTTGACTAACACATTTCCCTACTTTTCATAAGTGTGGACAAGATATAGCGTTACGTGGTCAATATTTTTTTCTATTTGACTAACAAACTTTCCTACCTGCTTGATATTTTTCCCAATAGGTTAACAAATGTTCCTACTTTTTATAAGTTTGGACGAGATATTTCTGTATTTGATCAATAATTTTGATATTTTGTCTAACATATTTTCTTATTTGACGGTTGAAGTGGTACATAGAAGGTGTACATTTGTCTGGTTGTGAAGTGTGGCACTGAGCAGGTACACTGAAAAAACATATATTGGTCTTGGAAATGGCTTTCTGGAGAAAGATGTAAAGCCACTATGGACACATAGAAAGGAAATGAAAGTGTGGATGTCTAATTTGCTACGTGATAACGTCGCTGGTTATGACGGGGGACATGTGACCTGTCATGTTACGTGCATTGCCTAAGGTTGAGTCGGGGCAGTTTGTTGTGTTTGTGTGCATCTGTTAGCATCCACTACCCACTCGTCGTTGTATGACCCGATAGTTGTTAAATAAAGATACGACTTCCCCGACTAGCATCGGTGATCACATCTCTGTACTATGAGTATGAGACAGACTTAGTCGGAAACTGTGATTAGTTGTTTACACGCGCGTATGGGGTTTTCGAGACCAGTTTATGTTGTGTTGATGCCCGGGTGTCCTTTGGTGTAACCCGGTAACACTAGGACTACACGGCTATAGAAAAGAGAGAGAGAAGGGGGTGACCATTTTACCCTTCGGATGCAGTGTTGATGATGCAGTGTATTCACGCCTATACACGGTGATCATCATAGATTACCTTCCCTAGCTCGACAAACGATAGAAAATCTTTTTTCTATAGTTTCCCTCTTAACCACGATCTCAGATGTACCATTACCCCTGTGACGGGATGCGACGCCGTCTTTGAACGATTGGGTTATTAGCCACGTGTTCCACGTGCATCGTTATGCGTGTCACTAGATGCATCGCCATCTTTGACCGGTTGAGTCATTAGCCACGTGTAGTGGCTGTACCCTTATACATGTGATCGGAAGCAGGGAATTCTTTGACTGGTTTTCGCCAATGAGCCCTTGTCTCGGCTGTACCATTACACATGTGACCGGGTGTGACGCCATATTTGACCAGTTTAAGCGAACGAGACGTAGTCTGGTTGTAGCAATAACCCATGTGTGATAGGGTGCGACGCCACCTTTGCCCGGCTGTAACTATTGTCCATGTGTGTCGACTGTACCACTAGGTGCTATTGACCAATGCAAAATCAATGCTCGAGGCGCTCGTGGTGGGGAAATTACCAATACTAAGGACACTACTTTCTGAACTTAGCAGCCAGCATAACGTCTTGATCATGTCATCGATCACTTTAACCATCACCATGTCACTACACGTACCATACCCTACAATGTAAGTGATCATTCGACCACTCGACCACTACTTGACCATTACTTGACCACCTCATCGATCACTTTAACCAACACCGTTTCACTACACGTACTTTCCTCTAGATTTTAAGTGATCACTCGACCCTTTGACCACTACTTGATCACTACTTGACCACTATTTGACCATGTCATTACTTATTTTACCATCACCGTTTCACTACACGTACCATACCCTACAATTTAAGTGGTCATTCGACTACTTGACCACTACTTGACCACTATTTGAACACCACTTGACCACCTGTTGATCATCACCATGTCACTATACCTACTTTCACAGACAATTTAAGTAGTCACTTGACCATTTACCACTACTTGACCACTACTTGACCACGTCATCGATCACTTTAACAAACACAGGTTCACTACACGTACTTTCCTTTACAATTTAAGTGGTCACTCGACCACTTAACCACTACTTGACCGCTACTTGTGCACTACTTGACCACTACTTGACTATTGCTTGACCCCTAATTTACCACCCTTTAATCATCACAATATCATTACAACCACTTTTCCCTAAAATTTCCTCACTTTACCACTACTTTACCACTGCTTGACCACTGCTTGACCACTAATTTACCACCCTTTAATCATCACCATATCATTAGAACCACTTTCCCCTAAAATTTCCTCACTTGACCACTGCTTGACCACTAGTTTACCACCCTTTAATCATCACCCTATCATTACAACAATTTTCCCTAAAATTTCCTCACTTGAACACCACTTGACCCCTACTTGACCATCTGTTGACCACTAATACCTGGTACCCACCCCTTACCACCGAATGACACTACACCATATCCATGGCAATCAACGATCTTTAGCTTTCAAGGTTTCATTTGTAACACATGTGATGTTATTGAATAAGCTACTATGAACATCTACATAGCACTAATAACCACCCTTATCAACTAATTTCACTAACCCATACCCACTACTATCCCCACCGCACCTTTTATTCGTACTAATGTACACCACCAATGCCCTAACAGTTCAAAATATTTTAACACACCACTCAACAATGTTTTTACAACCCGTTACTTAATGACTTTTCCATATGCACTCCTCCACGTCTGTTATGAACCGACCGCCGTCACACCCGCACGAGATTTTCCCACACTTCCCTGCGAAGAAAAAAAAAATTTAGAACTTTATATGTTTTATTAAAAATTATTATATACCTTACTTGACTCGTTTGTTTGTTATTTTAAATGTTGTATACTATAGTACCTACTCTGACCACCACACCCACTCTGATGAGTCACTTCGCAACACCTACTCTGACCACGGCTACTTAAAAAACGAGTTATCACCCTTTGAGGTGCATAT
>OY992876.1:254355355-254357855 GCA_963921405.1 Cepaea hortensis
AAGATATACTCTCCCAAAAGGAAGATATACTCTACCTTGAGGATGTTATACTTTCTCGTGAGGAAGTTATACTCTACCCTGAAGAAGTTCTGCTCTTTCTTGAGGATGTTATACTCTCCCTTGTGAATATTATACTCTATCGTTAGGAGCGGGCATCCTGGCCTAGAGGTTAGCGACCTTCTCCGAAATCTCGTATACTCTCGTAAGTAACGTGACGACGGTGAGAATCAGCAGTGGTTCAAATCGCATCGGTAACTTACGGGGTATGTGAGCCGGCCGCTCAGAAAGCAATGGCAAACTACTGAGCGTAATCTTGCCAAGAAATCAAACAATCAGCTGAAAGATGCTGATGTTGACAGCAATGTTCTGTAAAGGATATGCAAACAAACATCGTTAGGACGTTATAATTTCCCTTGAGGAAGTTATACTCTTCCTTGAGGAAGTTATACTCTCCCTTGAGGATGTTTTACACTATTGTTAGGAAGTTATACTCTATCTTGAGGAAGTTATACTCTATTTTGAGGAAGTTGTATGTTAGTTGATTCTGATTTAATTGCGCCATAGTACATGTATACTGAACGCATAATATAAGCTCTAGTAATACCACTGAAATGTAGAATGACATATCTGCTGTGATAGACATCGACGTCAGTGTCTGCTACAGAGAGATCGTCTGAAGACCAGGAACTATAACTGTAGTCTCAGTAAATGCCCCGACACAGATTTTACTTTGTCTTTTGTCGAGGTTTAAACTTAGCACGAGCCAGTCTTTGAACGCCCGATGTCTTGTTAGACAGCCAGTGTTTCTATCTTAGACAGTAGACATCTGATACCTGCTAATTTCGATCAGAGAAACATGAAAGTCCTGGGAAACGGCAAATCGAGCAGACGTCGAATGTTGTTTAAAAAGAAATGGTTTTAAAATATTTCAATGTTGTGACACACTAAGCGGACACGATGACTGTGTAGTCACGCTGGGTGAGAGAAAGAAATAAACAATCATGGGAGACTTCATGGATGTACTGATACGGATGTCATTGCAGATTTGCCGGAAGTCATTAGTCTCGGGAGTTGTCTCAATATTGCTGGCCCCGTCTTCACGTTGAAACATTGCATTACAATTTCTCTTGCCTCTGTGTCTGGGCTTTTCTGCACATCATATATGGTTTTTCGGACGCTCTGTTGACTTAAACATTCTAGTTCCACAGTTTGAGTTGCTATGTTTTGAACACACAGAGAATACGATAACACACAGGGAATATGAGAACACACAGGGAATATGAGAATGCATGGGGAATATGAGAACACACAGTGAATATGAGAATACACAGGGAATATGAGAATGCACAGGGAATATGAGAACAAATCGGGAATGTGAAAACACACAGGGCATATGAGAACAGAAAGACTATGAGAACAGAGGGAATATGCGAACACTTGGAATATGTCAACACACATAGACTATAAGGATATACAGGGAATATAAGAACATACAGGGAATATAAGAACACACAGTGAATATAAGAACACACGGGGAAAATAAGAACACGGGAATATAACAACACGGGAATATAAGAACACACAGGGAACATAAGAACACAAAGGGAATATAAGAACACACAGGGAATATAAGAACGATCAGGAATATAAGAACATAGCAGAATATTAGATCACACAGGCAATATAAGAACACACAGGGAATATAAAGAACACACGGGGAATATAAGAACACACAGGGAATATAAGAACACACAGGGAATATAAGAACGATCAGGAATATAAGAACATAGCAGAATATTAGATCACACAGGCAATATAAGAACACACAGGGAATATAAAGAACACACGGGGAATATAAGAACACACAGGGAATATAAGAACACACAGGGAATATAAGAACGATCAGGAATATAAGAACATAGCAGAATATTAGATCACACAGGCAATATAAGAACACACAGGGAAAATAAAGAACACACAGGGAATATAAGAACACACAGGGAATATAAGAACACACAGGGAATATAAGAACGATCAGGAATATAAGAACATAGCAGAATATTAGATCACACAGGCAATATAAGAACACACAGGGAATATAAAGAACACACGGGGAATATAAGAACACACAGGGATTATAAGAACACACAGGGAATATAAGAACGATCAGGAATATAAGAACATAGCAGATTAGATCACACAGGCAATATAAGAACACGCAGGTAATATAAAGTACACACGGGGAATATAAGAACACACAGGGAATATAAAGAACACACAGGCAATATAAGAACACACAGGGAATATAAAGAACACACAGGCAATATAAGAACACACAGGGAATATAAAGAACACACGGGGAATATAAGAACACACACAGAATATGAAGACATACAGGGAATATGAGGACACACAGGGAATATGAGGGACATACAAGGAAAATGAGGGACACACCGGGAAAATGAGGGACACAGGGAAAATGAGGACATAAAGGAATATG
>OY992876.1:254362855-254430355 GCA_963921405.1 Cepaea hortensis
TTTGGGCCGATGTTCTCACAGAGGACACAGACACAGAGAATGACAAGGCTAGTAGATGAGTGATGGAGAGTTCATGAAGGAATGCACACAGCAAGATCTGATCCTGAACAGCGATGGTACAGAACAGGGTGATGGTGATGGCATACCATTCATATAAACTCATGTTACCAAATCAGGGTTGCCTCATATGTTTAGTCTGCCTAGTTTCACTTCCTGGTTATTCTTTCTTACTTCATCTGTCATTTCCTTTACCTGCCTCTTCTAACACTAGGGTGATATATTTCATGTTAGTTAGTGTTGATGATGCATGAAAGCATATTATGTGTTTTACCTTTACTTACTTTCCCAAGCAGGGTTGTGTTTTTATAAACTGACCTTACACATGTTGGATAGCAGCAATAATGTATGGAAACACACAATGAATATTCTCCTGTACTCGCTTTCCTAAACAGGGAGGTGATTTTACATACTGACACTCCACATGTTGGTAGAAGCAATAATGTGCAGAAGCATATAATGAATACCCTCATTCATAAGTTGATATAATTATGGTCATGTATAGAATGAATATTAAGGTGCAGGTGAAGTGCTCATTGTATCATCTCACACCGCCTCTCATTCATTGGCAACAACATATATACATAGAGATAGAGAGATGAGATGACAAGTACAGCTCATTCTCTCATTCTAACACCAATCTTCTTCTTCTTCGTTCACTGGAGTGCCTGGAATGGGTTGTTAGCCTGACTTCGGTTCAATCAGAGTGCGAGATACAGTGGTGATCATTTCACAACTCGTTTGAATATATCACAGCAGTTTAAAACGCTGGACCCTTCATCAATGCTAATCAGTCATGCAACGCAATCTTTCTTCACACGAAGGATATATAAAGACAAGAGGAAGAGATAATTCCTTCCTCCTTTTCTCATTCACGTGCGTTGAAGATGGGCCATGGATTAAAAAGAGGACAGCGGTCCCCACAGAAGTCATATCTTGTCTTTTACTAAACCAAGCTCTGAATTAATCAAGAAGCTATAAGGGTTTAGATTAGAATAGAAGTCTGGGATTAAACCTGAATCTTCTCACAGCTTAAGATTTAGTGTACAGTACAGCACTTATTTTTGAAAACAGAAGATAAGGACGGAGTAAGATTCTAGACAGTGATGGTGGAATCAGCCATTGCCTGAACAGAGAGAGAAGTGGCGGCGATCTCCAAATTGAAGAATATATTTTCTTTCGTGCTGGAACCTTCACACACAGATCACACATACACAAAGCTTTACCTGACGCATATGTCAGTTACGTATCCGTTTTACAGAGGCATTCTGACCTGAATCAGGCGAGGGACACACAAGTTTAGGATACTCCATACGAAAAACACAACCGGCTTCCATGAATATCTAACTGTATGTGGCTTTCCAAGGCTCTTTCCGACCCAGCAGTCCTTGCAACGACGGTACCAAGGTTAGGTCAACCAATAAATGGGTGAGATTCGAACACCTGACCTGTCCATCATCGAGTGACATCTTTATTTTTAGACGTGATACAACATTCCTGACATTCCAATGCGCTTTAGCGTAGGCACCGTGTAGAACAATGTGTTTTATATCAGTGGTATGCAGCGGTGTAATGAACTTAGGTGCGCAATATGCGACAGTGATCCAAGTCCGTAGAGAAGATAAGATAGAGAGGAGATATGTGATCCGTGTTCTCAGTGAAGGTAAGGTTGATACGAGATATGTGAACCGTGCCTCCTGTGAAGGTAAGGTAGATACGAGACATGTGAGCTGTGTAACCGCTGAAGGAAGGTTAAGAATTGGGCATGCAGGCCCTTCTGACATTATAAATACCTAAGGTAGGTGAAACGTACCATACATATGGTTTATTAAACAAGCTGTCATTTGAGGTAGTTTTTATTATCATTATTTTTTGTTTGTTTTATTTAGGGGCATGTAGTCTTTACTGAGATAGTGTTCAAACAGATTGTGACTTTATGTATTGTGATTGGTGGCGTCTGATTTTTGTGTGTGGAAGATTGTTCTACAGTTGAGTTGAATTGAGTTGAGCTAACAACCGTCATCACTGCACCCATTTGCTCTCCGTCTCCTAGTTTAACAGCCGGAGAAGAGTCATACTACTAATCGTTCCAACCGGTTTCTGATTGAAAATTCCAGAACCCCTGCCATATCATTGTTTCCTCATACGGGTTCTCAAACTGTTCCTCCCTCCCCGCTTCCCCTCCCCCTCCCAGCCTTCTCCACCTGGTCCCACAGGTGCATGACCATCTCTCCCTTGTCGATAGGCATTCTACTACAAAGAGTTGCATTCCCTGCCAGCCTATCAGACTGTTCATTCCTCCGCACCCCGGCATGGCCAGGGTCAAAATTCCATACAATTCTCACTATCTGTGACCTCTGAAACGAGGATAGCCATTCCACATAAAACGTTCCTATCTCCACCTTACTTAGCATACATACTCCTTGAATGGAACGGAATGCCGCTGTTACTGCTTCCATCTCCATTCTCATGCTGGAGGTCGTAGTCTCATATGCCAGACTCTCATTTTTCAAGCATCGTCCATTAACTTTCGCAAACTTGAAACCCCAACCACTACGTCTGTTTCTCACCACTGACGCATCCGTATAAATCACTATGTCACCTTGATGTATGTTTCTCTGGATCGTTGAACCTCAACCTCTGTGTAGCCTGCTGCCCATTCTCTAAACTCACGACCCAGTGTTACTATGACATCTGAGAGGCAGAGTACGCTAAGCTTGCTTTGTATAAGTCTATCCTATGTTTAGGGACATGAAGTATGTTTAGTCGTTCGCTCTGTCTAGCGTTATATTTAAACAATGGCCATTCTTCCGAAGTCGGAGAGTGTCTGCCTGCACGGCGAGGAACCACCAGTCTGCACACCAATAAGTCAGACATGGGACAACGGATACTCACGCAAACCTCAAGTCCTGTATGACATCACACTGATGTTGGACAACAGGATGTCTTCATCCGACATACAGGACTTCACGCTTGAGATCAAAGCCAGCGAACACAAGCAAGCAAGCAAACAATGGCCAAAGGTAGGGTGAAGCATTTTGAAATAGGATTTTGTGAATTAGTTTGGCCTTATCAATAAGTAATCATTTGTAAAGTGGCAGTAACTGAAGACGCTCATGTAGGTGGAGAAGGTTGGGGAACAGATTGAGACCCCTTTTGTGGACAGGATGAGATTGCGCGGATTGGCAGGGGTTCTGGAAGAATCTCAAAACTGAGAGGGAAGACCAGGAGAACTTTCAATCAGATAGCGGTAGAAACGATTAGTAGTGTGACTCTTTGCTGGCAGTTGAACGAGGGGACGGAGTGCGTATGGGAATGTCCTGAGTGCAGTAATGTCAGTTCTTAGCTCAACTCAACTCAACTTGTGGAGCAATAGTCAATATGTGTTTGTATGTGGGAAGTATAGAATATCTTATTTGTGTTTTCATCAAGGACATTTTTACTTTTGGCATGTTGGTATCCTTTATTTGCTATTTGTATAACGAGAGCGTTACTACTGTCCACAAGCTATAAGATACTATCCGCAGTATTACCAAATAGACTAAAACCATATTCAGAAGACATATTAGGTGACTACCAGGCGGGTTTTAGACAAAACAGATCAACAATAGATCAGATATTTATCTTACGACAAATAGCCGAGAAACATTGGGAATATAAAAGAGATCTCCATAACATTTTTGTGGATTTTAAAAAGGCTTATGATAGTGTCCATAGGAATAGTCTATGGAATGCTATGCAGGAATTTGGAATACCAAGGAAGTTAATCAACATGACCAGACTATGCAAGGAAGATACTTATAATATAGTAACATATAAAGGCAGGAAATCAGACCCCTTCCAAATAACATCTGGCTTGAAACAGGGTGATGCACTATCGCCGCTACTCTTCAATCTGGCTCTAGAGAAAGTTGTAAGGAAGGTAAAGGAGGAATGTCATATTGGAGGAACATCCAAGCTGCTTGGTTATGCAGATGATATAGATATTATAAGGCAAAGTGAACAAAAGACATTGGAAATATTGACTCACTTAAAGGGAAAAGCCCAACAGATGGGGCTGGTTATCAACCAAGATAAGACAGAATATATGGTAATTTCAAGAGACGGAATGGCTAGAAACTCTGGCCACATACAAATAGATAATATGACCATTAAAAGAACGGAAACATACAAATACCTGGGTACAATCTTCAACTGCTCCAACATCATAAGGGAAGAAATACAAACTAGAATCAACTCTGGAAATAAGATATACTATGCACTACAACATCTACTAAAATCAAAGGCGCTATCTCGTAACACCAAAATCACAATATAAAAAACACTGATCAGACCAGCTGTGCTGTATGGCTCTGAAACCTGGAGTACAACGAAAGGAGACGAAGCCTTGTTACAAACCTTTGAGAACAAAATTTTAAGACGCATCTTTGGACCCATTAGGGATACACAAAGTGGAGAGTGGAAAAGAAGAAGTAACAAAGACATTTATGATCTGTTTAAGTCCCCGCTAATCACTGGTATCATGAAGGCTAATAGACTAGAATGGCTGGGGCATATAGAAAGAATGGAAGATAATAGGGAAACAAATCTCGCTTACACTCAGGAAATAAATGACCGTAGACCCCGAGGTAGACCAAGAAGGCGGTGGAGAGATAATACATGTACAGACCTACAAGCACTTGGAATCAACGACTGGCAAGAGAAGGTCCACCAGAGAGACGAATGGAGACGGATTGTATTTGCAGCAAAGAACCTCAATGGCTCGGAACGCTGAAGAAGAAGAAGATAACGAGAGCGTGAACATGGGAATCTTCTTCTTCTTTGCGTTCATCCGGAGTGATTTTTTCAGATGTGATTGCGGTGTGTCTGGTTAGGCACCCTCGGGTCGAAACCCTCAGGCCAACACATCCGACTTTTAGCGTGCATTTTTGACCAGGTTAGCAATCCTGGGAGACTCTCACTTTTGTGGTACCGTCCACATCTCAGCTGGTCTAGTTGGAACAGTCGAAGACTACACGGTCATCCCTCAAGTGAAGGCAGGGACAGTCCATAGCATTTTCCGCCATCCTGGGTGGCTTCCATAATTGCAGAGCCGGCACATAACGCTCTGGTGCTGGGTTTACCGAGGGGATCGTCACGTCCTGCTCATGGCTGTTTTAATTCCTCACTTCAATATATTGGGCATTTCGCTCGCCCTGGGCCGTTCCTGCACAAACCAGTCAGCTCTGCGGTTGGTTTCCACTAAGCGAGTTTTCGGACATGTGCTTGTCCCTGTACCCATCAGAGCTGTTCCAGGCACGGCGGACATTCGGAAAACTACCTAGTCAGAGCTGTTCCGAACAAGAGCGGCATTCGGAAACTAGGTAGTCAGAGCTGTTCCTAGCACGGGAGACATTCGGACGAGACATTTGACTCGGACGTAAATGCGGAGTGTCAATTTTTAGTTTGCCACCCGTAGGACGACACTTCCGACTTCCGGCGGGCATTTTTTAGTGAGGTTAGCCTTCCTCTGGTTTCGAGACACGTTAGACTGTTGTAATGTCACCCACATCTCAGCTGGTCAAGATAGATCGATCAACGATATCGTGGTCTGCCCTCAAGGGAAGGCAGGGGCAGACCATGGGTATTATCTCGCTATCCAAGGAGGCTTCCATAATTGCAGAGCCGGCACATATTGCTCTGAGACTGGGCTCACCCAAGGAGTTTCCACGTCCTGCTCATGGCTGCTTTAGTTCCTCACTTCCATGTGTTGGGCATCCCACTTGCCACTGATCGCTCAATCACACACCAGGAGCGGTCAGACTGCGAATGACATCCACTCGGTAAGCTTTTGCTTGTGACTTCAGACCAGGCAATAGGTTCGCTCGCCGTGCGTTCCATTTTGCGTTGATGAGACATTATTTCACTTTTGTCTACACTCTCTATGAGTTAGATACAGACAGTTTCCGTAACCCTTCGACTGGGGCACTTTTCTGACTTTTTTGTACTCGCTCACGAGGTAGGCTACATGTGCTGCCGGCTCAGCACCTTACCTTCGTGCAGCAGTGAACGGGAAACGGCCAGGCCCCTTCATCCGGGAATCTCTCATATCCCCCAGCTGGGAGCCTTCGAACATGTATCAGACCTGAGCATGTAGCTTGCTCAGTATCATGTTTCTATTTTCCGGTAGACGGGTATCAGCCTGGCTCTAAGATCCGAGGGTTTGTGGCTTAGAGGCGTTCAGCCACAGCCCTCGACAGGGAGCCTTAAGAGTTTTGTCCGAACCAATAAATTCTGCCTTTGTGCACCTCATTTAAATTTTGACTGCTATCCTCAGTCTATGCCTGCAGAGCAGCAGGTTGTGTCTCTCTTAGTCTGGTCCCTA
Organism: Cepaea hortensis; assembly: GCA_963921405.1. NCBI lineage: Eukaryota > Metazoa > Mollusca > Gastropoda > Stylommatophora > Helicidae > Cepaea > Cepaea hortensis. Next base: position 254,369,277 of record OY992876.1, read on the forward strand.
TCCCATAAGCTGTCCGATATGTAATTTTTCACCCATCGGCAAGCATATGGGGTCTATGGGACACGCAAGCTCCCCCACCACGTCAAGGTGGAGACACATCGGGGGAGGAACATGGGAATTAAAGGTTAGATTTCAATCAACGATAAGACTTGCTTTGTTACTTTGTGCTTGATAAAGAAGATACGAGATACAAGGTATGTAACAGTCTCCCCAGTGAAGGTAAGATAGATACGACGTATGTGAATCGTGTCCTCAGTGAAGATAAGATAGATAAAGATATCAGGTAGTATTCCCAGCGCATGTTAAGTAGATACGCGGGCTGGCGTGAGGACTAACACCCGGGTGTGTTCACAAGTCGCAGTCGTTGGTCTAACTGGACCTGTGAAATATCTGTGTTGGGGTAGGTCAATTAACTTCCGTCGTGTGATCCCCGAGGAACGTTAGTGCCACACCGTAAGCCAGGCAGTCTGCGTGACATAACTCATAGTTGACCCTAGCCCCCCGACGTCAGATCCTGGGACAAGACGCTCCCCCAGACACCCATCCATCACAAAGCTTCGCTGACCGGGGCATCACATCTTCGCATTCAATCACTACATCACTTGCCGTCTCCACGATGAAAATTGACTGCAAATGGTCTCAGCCAATCGTTATGCCCAGTTTGGTAGTAAAACCCAAATGATAATAATTCATCTTTCTTTTTTCTTGTTACTGGAAGGCCCCGTTATACGTCGCTCGGGTTACGTCGTTTCGCTATAACGTCGTTGTCACATAGGGGACTAACTTCACTTTACGTCGCTACGTTTCGCAATAACGTCGTGATGAGGCTGGCGATCGGGCTGTTGATATCAGTAAAGTCCATGGTTTACCTCCAACCACGGTAAAGACAATTCATGCAGGTGCTGACAAAATCAATGGGGTGCTAAACACGTAACCCCTTTGAGTGCTTCCAAGATCGCTCGTACCAGAAGTACTCTTATGGAGAACATGGAAGCACTATTGACTGTCTGGATTGAACAACAGAACCAACGGAATATGATTGAGAGCAAGAGAAAGCAAAGTCTCTCTATGAAGATCTAGCTAAGAAAGCGGGTGGGAGCAGTACTAGTAGTGCTGATGATAGTTTTGGAGCGAGTCATGGTTGGTTTGAGCGCTTTAAGAAGCGTTCACACCTGCACAACATTCAGACAACAGGTGAAGCGCCGAGTGCTGATACTGCAGCTGCAGAGACCTTTCCCTGCAGAGTTAAAAGCCATGTTTGAGGAGAGTGGTTAATGTATAGCAGACATTGGACACATTTTTTGTTCAAGCAAAGAAGAGATAGGAAAAGAGACAGGAAGAGGTTACAGTTTCATCCTCAGATGAAGAGGCAGCATTTAATGCCTCTACGACCCAATAACTCTACCATTCGCCCTCCAACCCACCTTTATTTAGCCAATAAATATAAACAACCATCGAAATAAGCATTACATAATACACTCTAATTCATTTAATTCTATGTGAAATAGTGTTTCGCTAGACGCCGTTTCACTTAAAGTCGCGTTTTCCAAGAACGTAACCCCGAAGTTAACCGGGGCCTTCTTGTATTTCCCCATCTGTATTGCTTCTTTTCATCATCCAGTGCCTTGCCGGCTGGCGTGAGCGATCATGCCTCTCCACAAAATTACGATCTCCGTGGTCATGGATCAAATCGTGTGTTGACTCCCTTCCGTGCCATGACACAAGACTGTCAAGAATCTTCTCACGCTGTCTTCCTCTATCTCTCTTTCCACAAATCTTTCAGGTTGTCACAACATGTTCCAATTTATGTCTTGTCATAATGTTGCCAAAAGGCGATGACTGCCTCTTTCTGCTGTTAGTAATAAGCTGTCTTTGCGATTCACAGTCCTGATTGCTGATTTTGGTTGTCCAATTAATTTTCAGCATTCCTCTATACAACTATATCTCTAAGGCTTCCGTGGATTTTTTTTCGCCTGTTTACTAATTACCCAAGATTCTCAGCCGTATGTTAAAACTAGTTCTATGTAACATCCATCCATCATGTGCCATGCCGATAAGCGTGGGCGGCCATCTCACTCGATCACCAGAGTCGTAGATCAGCTACGTGTTCCTGTCTCCACCATGCCAAGTAGCCAAGCCATCCAGGTATTTACTTCTCGGTCTTGCCCTTGATCTCTTCCCTTCAATCTTGAAAGTTGTCACCAAGTTCTCCAATTCATTTCTTCTCATAACATGCCCAAAATATTTTGGCTGTCTACGTCTAATGTCTCTAATCAGTTTACGATCTTCATTTGTTTCTTGAAGGACTTGTTCATTGGTTTTTCTGTCAGTCCATGGTTTTCTTTGCAATTTCCTCAGAAACCACATTTCCACAGCCATCAGATGTTTTTCAGCTTGACTGCTCATTGTCCACGTTTCACATCCATACAGAAGTGTAGGTTCTATGTAGCACTCCAGCACTCTTTTTCTCGTTTCAATTGATATCATTTTATTGGTCAGTATGTTTTTCATCTTGCAAAAGGCTATCTCTGCAATGGCAATTCTTGTTCTAATCTCTTCAAGGCATCTCCCATCAAATGTTATGACTGTTCTGAGATAAATGTACCGATTCACTTGCTTAAGAATATGCCCATTTACTCGCATATCCCACTGTGATATTTGTGTCAGGTCTTAGTCAGATATGACTGAGCTAACGTATGACAGTAGACGTTACTACCTGCTTTCTGTTTGCGCCGAACGTTGGGCGGTGCTTACGAAACCCGACACCCCACATTGTGCCAACGGCTTCGGGCGGAAGAACGCAATTGGGACATCTAGTTTACTTCTATAGAACGTTAAATTACTGTTCTCAGTATATACGCGGCATTTACTGTACCCTTGCCTTCTACAAACACACATTGTTCTTCTCCTATTTCGGGTTGTATTTTCTTCCTAACTCTTTGCATGATAATTCTCAGCAAAATCTTCGTGATGTGGCTCATTATACTAATTGTTCGATGTTGATCACATTCCAAGGCTCCTGATTTTTTCGAGATTGCAATAAATATAGAATTACATAATTCAGAAGGTAAATCTCCAGTATCGTATATTGCGTTCAGCAGTCTGGTGACTTGGACTATTCCATATTCTTCTGGCATTGATCATTTCTAGTGTGATGTTATCTGTACCCAGCATTATGAACTTCCATCTTCAAAATTGATGGTCCTTCATTATTATTCCAATTATCATGTTGTTCTTCTCTTGTATTATCATAAAGGTCTTTCACATAATATGACCACGCATGTAAGATCTTATCTTTATCTTTTATGATTTTGTCATCTTTGGTCTTTAGGCAACCCGTTGATGTGTGTGTTCTTTTGTTAGTGATGTTATTAATTCTTTTGTGCATTAATTTGGTATTCCGGGTGTTGTGTTGGTTTTCAATTTCCTTGGAATTTTCCTCAAGCCATGTTCCTTTTGCATCTTTGTATAGCTTCCTAATTTTCCTGTGAATTTCTTCATATTTTTCCTTGTTATTTTTGTCATTTCTTCTTATTTCCGTGAGTTTTAAGATTTCTTCCGTCATCTATTTCTTGCGTCCTATTATTTTTTTTAAAGACTCTTAAAAGTCCTCAGGGTTGACTTCATTACATCGTTGTTATCCCGTATGGCTCAGTCTCTTTCCGCAGTGCGGAAAGCGTCGCACAAAGCACGAACTCCGTAGCTCCAGCGACGACCCACAGGAGTCTCCGTAAAAAATGCACTCGTAAACCGAAGGACACGGCCCGGATTCGAACCCTCGGAGCCCAAGGCAGACGGCTTGACCACTTAGTTACGGAGACTCCCGTGCGTCCTATTATGTTTATTTTTGGGATTGTTGTTTCTGCAGCTAGGTTGACTGATTTCTTTAATATTTCCCATTGGTCACTGACGTCTTGAAATAATATTTCCATATCGGACAATGCATCGGATCTGTTCTTTACCTCTACGTTGAGTTTATCTTTTATCTCCCCACTCTTCAGTGCCTGTACATCAAATTTTGTTTTTCTTGGTGAATATTAGACTTTCTTTAATTTTATATGTAAATTGCTTAAGATTAATCTATAGTCGCTGTAGCAGTCAGCGCTTTGTATAGTTTTTGCGACTTTTAAGGCATTTCGAAATCTTCTGTTGATGAGAATGTAATCAGTCTGATTTCGTATCTTATGATCAGGACTCCTCCATGTCCATAATCACCCTTTGGTGATGTTCATACCAGGTGTTTCCAAAAATCACATCATGCTCTTTTGCCCACTGTACAAGTCTGCAACATCTTTCAATCCGTTCCTCTGGTCCATACTTGCTTACTGAGCATCCGTCCTGCTGATTTCCATCTTTGGCATTGAAATCACCAATTATGATTTTTACTTCAGAATTCTTGCATTTCTTTCTGGAATACCACTACCCCGCCACCCATATGTAACATATGTTACCAATGTAACATGCAGGAACTATTTTTCAAACTTTCAAGGGAAGTGACTTATTGCACAAATCGTTGTTCATTTGATAGAATGCATTTTTTTTTTTTTTGCTTTTCCTATTCTGCTCTAGGGTAGCGGGGTAGGGGTATCCCCTATCAAAGGAGAATTAAGGCGCCTCCTTCCCTCCGCTAGCCTACGGGACACCCTTGGGAAAGGTGGAGTACCCGTTTAGCCCCCCGATCAGGGTTACGTGAAGCCATGGGTGCAGGTGGTGGATGAAGATGCAGAGCAGCCGACAGATAGTTGTAGGTTATGGTCTTCACCTTCACGACGGTAGGCAGAGGATCTCTTTTTTGAGGAGACAATGGCTACGGTCACTGACCAGTATGGTCACTGCTAGGAAGGAAAGCAATGGCAAACTACCTTCTTTATAAATGCCAAGAAAATCATGTTGTGTGGACTCATCGATAATCAGAAAAACGGCGTAAATGGGTGCTCCATAGGAGCAGCCTCGCCCGGTATGGGCAGTCATGCGCACCAGGTGACTCCAGAACGTCAACAGGCTACTAGGTGCAAAAGATTAATATCATTGAAAGTAGGAACTTGGAATGTTAGAACAATGAATGCAGATGGAAAATTAGAAAACATCAAACAAGAAATGGAGAGAGAGAAGATTAACATATTAGGAATATCGGAAACGAGATGGAAAGGGGCAGGGATAATGACAGGAGATGATTATAAGATTATTTACTCTGGGGGAGATGAACACCATAGAGGTGTAGCCATTATATTAGATAAACAAACATCAAATTCTGTCAAAGGATATAGGGCTGTTTCAGACAGAGTTCTATTAGTAAAATTAAATGGAAGACCTTTTAAAATAAATATCATTCAAGTATATGCCCCTACAAGTGAATGCAGTGAAGAAAGTATAGAGGAATTTTATAACGACATGGAGTCTGCTTTGAAGAACTGCATAAAATCAGAAATAAATATCATAATGGGTGATTTCAACGCAAAAATAGGAAAGCAAGGCGATGGGTGCAGTGTAGGCAACCATGGTTTGGGAGAAAGAAATGAAAGAGGATACAGACTTGTAGAATGGGCAAAAGAACAAGAAATGGTTGTAGGAAACACCTGGTTTAAACAGCATCCTAGAAGATTATGGACATGGAGGAGTCCAGACAGCAGGATTAAAAACCAGATAGATTACATCCTGATTAACAGAAGGTTTCGAAATTCGTTAACAGTCGTAAAAACAGTTCCAAATGCAGACTGTTACAGTGATCACAGATTAATTACAGGCACATTGAGGGTAAAGTTAAAGAAAGTCAAGTATATAGCAGGAAACCCTAAATATGACTTGTGCAAATTGAAAACTGACAAAGAAATACAAGATAATTTTAACATAGAAGTAAAGAACAAATTTGATTTATTGTCTGATCTAGAGATCCTATTTCAAGATGTAAATGATCAATGGGAAATGCTGAAGAATTCAATCAGTTGTGCAGCAGAAAAGACTATTCCAAAATTAAAGAAAGTGGGCCATAAGACATGGATGACTGAAGAAATTTTACAACTAATGGAAACAAGAAGACAGAACAAAAATAATCCTAAATATGAAGAAATTCACAGAAAAGTAAGAACCTTATGTAGGGAGGCAAAAGAAACATGGCTTGAGAAAAATTGCGAAGAAATTGAAAAACAACACAACAGTAAAAATGCGAAACTAATGCACAAAAGAATCCAGGAGCTTACTAATCAAAGAACACGTACATCAGCAGGCTGCCTAAAGACAAAAGATGGAAGAGTCATAATAGAAAAAGATCAGATATTACATGAATGGTCAGATTATGTGAAAAACCTTTATGACGACAACAGAGACGAACACTACGATGTTCAAAATAATAATGAAGGACCAGCAATTTTGAAGATGTAGGTTCAAAATGCTCTTAACCATATGAAATCTGGCAAGACCCCCGGTTCAGACAGTGTCAAAACAGAAATGATTAATGCTTTAGAAGAATATGGAATAGATAAAGTTGCCAGTCTGCTTAATACAATATATGATACTGGAAATATACCTCATGAATTATGTAATTCTGTATTTATTGCAATCCCAAAGAAATCAGGAGCCTTGGAATGTGATCAACATCGAACAATTAGTATAATGAGTCACATCACGAAGATTTGCTATGAATTATCATGCAAAGAGTTAGGAAGAAAATACAACCTGAAATAGGAGAAGAACAATGTGGGTTTGTAGAAGGAAAGAGTACAGTAAATGCTGTGTTTTTACTGAGAACCGTAATTGAACGATCTATAGAAGTAAACAAATATCTACACCTTTGCTTTATTGACTACACAAAGGCTTTCGATAAAGTGAGACATGTCGACATGATAAGGATGCTTGAAGATCTACAAATTGATGGAAAAGACCTTAGACTTGTAAAAAACATATATTGGAAACAACAAGCTGCCATAAGAGTTGATAATGAAGTAGGCCAATATCAGCTTATTAAGAGAGGTGTGAGACAGGGATGTGTAATGTCTCCAGATCTGTTTTCCCTATACAGTGAAAATATTTTCAGAAATATTGAAGATATGGAAGGAATCAACATTGGGGGGCGATGCATCAATAACATTAGATATGCAGACGATACAGTCTTGATTGCAGACAATGAACAGGACCTGCAACATTTAGTAGATGCAGTTGTTACACACAGTGAACAACGAGGGTTAGAATTAAATTGTAAAAAGACACAGATTATGGTTGTCACTAGGAAGAACGAAATACCACAATGTAATATACAAGTAAATGGGAATATTCTTCAACAAGTGAATAGGTACAATTATCTCGGAACAGTAATAACGTCTGATGGGAGATGCCTTGAACAGATTAGAACAAGAATCGCTATGTCTTAGGTAACCTTTAGCAAGATGAAAAACATACTGACCATTAAAAAGATGTCAATTGAAACTCTAAACATCCACTGGACAGACTTCAGAACCAATTCGCAAATAAGACAAGAGACTAAGCAAGATACAGTATCCAATTTCATAAGAAGACGCCGTTGGAACTACATCGGCCATGTACTCAGAATGGACAAGTCATATGGTCACCAGTAGGGAAAAGAAAACTGGGAAGACCAAGAGAGACTCTGCGTAGAACCATCATTAGAGAAGGCTCATTCAATGGCCAAGAGAATATCCAAGATCTACAACAGGTAGCAGCGAACCGCCAAGCATGGAGAGACAGGACTTCTGCCCTATGCGCCGCCTTAGGCTCAAGAGGAAAGACTAACTAACTAACTAAATTGAAACGAGAAAAAGAGTGTTGAGGTGCTACATAGAACCTATACTTTTATATGGATGTGAAGCTTGGACAATGAGCAGTCAAGCTGAAAAACATCTGATGGCTGTAGAAATGTGGTTTCTGAGGAAAATGCAAAGAATACCACGGACAGCCAGAAAGACCAATGAACAAGTCCTTCAAGAAACAAACGAAGATCGTAAACTGATTAGAGACATTAGACGCAGACAGTCAAAATGTTTTGGGCATGTTATGAGAAGAAATCAATTGGAGAACTTGGTGACAACTGGTAAGATCGAAGGGAACAGCCCAAGGGGAAGACCTAGAAGCAAGACCTGGATGGCTTGACCTCGTGGCATGGTTGAGACAGAAACACAGAGCTGATCCACGACTCTGGTGATCGAGTGAGATGGCAAAACATGACCGCCCACGCTTACCGGCATGGCACATGATGGGTGGATGGATTCTGCTCTTTATCTCAGTGATGCATCTTCCAACTGATGTTATCCATGTGCCTAGATATCTGAATGTCTGCACTTGCCCCAAAATAACGTCCTCAACTTTAATTGCACATTTAGGCACAACATTTTTCTATGATATCACCATGCCTTCTGCCTTTCTATTATTAAAACTAAGACCCATGTTTTCACTTTTCACTACCACTGTGTCTATCATTTCCTGTAGAACCGACTGACTTGTTGCTATCAAGACTGTGTCATCAGCATAACGTATGTTATTTATATTATGTTCACTAATCAGGATTCCTGACATATTTTCTGTAGATCTCATTATGTATTCACTGTACAGTGAGAACAAATCAGGAGACAATACACAACCTTTTCTGACGCCCTTCTTTATACACTGAAATGTTCCTACAATGTTGTTGATGTTTATGGCTGGTGTTAGCTGCGATTATATCTTCTTTATTATTCACAGATCTTTGCCGTCAATGTTCAGCTGCTCTAGTAATTGTTTTATTTCTTCATGCTTCACATTGTCAAATGCTTTTGTGTTGTCTATGAAGCATAAGTAAAGATCTGTTCTTACTTCTATAGCTCTTTCCAATAGTGTTTTGAAAATATATACAGCGTTGTTTGTGCCCTTTCCATCCACAAATCCATACTGATCATCACTAAATTCTGGTTTAATCTTGTTTCTTTTTTTTTTTTCTTTTTTTGGATAATTATTCTCAGTAACAGCTTCTTTTTTCCTGCTATGTTGTAGGCTCTGTGGCGAAAGATTGCGAACGTAGTTCGTAATCTTGCATACCGCGTTCGAAACTCATTTGCGGGCAATTTGGAAGCAGATCGCCTATTGATGTTGTGTATACAATGGTGTTAGTGCCGGTCGTTCAGAAAGCAATGGCAATCTACTGAACGTAAACTTACTAGGAAATTAAAAACAGAAAAACACAAGCAGCTCAAAAATGCAAGGGTTGACTTCGACTTCCTAGAAATGATATGCAACTACGAGAGGGCTTCAAATCAAAATCTGCATCGTGTGATATAAATTGCAATAACCATGCCATTGTCTTGTAACCTGTCAATAATGTTGTTAAGGATGTCACGAATGTTACGCACACGACATCACGGTGCAGACGAACATAATGACATCATAAGGAGAGTTTAAAGATATCAGCCCCACTTTTGACATGCACCAAAGAGGAGCAGCCTTCTATTATCCGTTATGTGTTCAGTGAAGGGTTGAAACCTACAGAAATTCTTCGTCGAATGAAGGTCCTATATGGTGATTCATGCCTGTATGTCCAGCAAGTGTATGAGTGGAGTTGGAAATGTCAAAACCTTTCGGTCCGATGAAGAAATACAGCAGGAGGTGCATGAGTGGTTACACACACGACCAAGAGAATTTGTTTCTACAGGAATCCAAACACTTTATCGGCGCTGGAGGACTTGTATTAAACGCAGTCGTGACTACATCGAGAAATTATACATTTGTCCTTTGCTTTTTCAGAATGAACACACATATTAAACAATTTTTAAAAAAAATAATTAGGTTTTCATTTGAAGCCCCTAATAACTTGTTTTGTTTTAATATATTGGAGCATCGGCATCATGTATTGCTGTCTTAGCTGGTATTCTCGTGTTGGTGATTGTTTAGGTCTAATTCTAATCAAACTTCCAAAGCAGTTTATTTGAAGATAATGAGACCCAACTTTCCAGCAGCCATTCCCCCAAGAAAGATGCTCAAACGATGCCAATGTTTGCGTTGGAAAGTGCTGTAGGAAACTGGAAATTACAGAACCAATTGTCAAATGTCCAGGCATGAAAGCCCATGAGGCAGAACTGGGGTAAATGAATATACACAAAGGATGCGACAAATTATGGAGGCGTGAAGACTTGTTGCATGAAATTGTCATCTAAAAATATGTCATCGACGTGCGCTCTTTTTGAGTTTAACGCAGATAATTTGGTTTTTGTAATTCTGCCTGAGTAGTGGGCTAGTCGGCCTACAGTTTATGATTTTAAAATGAGTGTGGTTTTAACGAGGAGACTTGGGATTAGTACCTCGGGTCAAGGGACGCATGTTAGATATAACATTCCTCGGGTCAAGGGAGGCACGGGAGATTTAACATCCCTCGGGTCAAGGGAGGCTAGGGAGATCTAACATTCCTCTGATCAAGGGAGACACAGGAGATATAACATACTTCTGGTTCTTGTTTAATTATTTTTTCCTTCGCTCACATTCAACTCACACGTAGTCCATACACATGTTACTACTGCTAATAGTTGCCACTATTGGGGATTCCACTGGGCTGATGTTTGCGTATGGATTAGCGTTCCCTATTGCCTGTGTCCCTCGCCATCAGGCGAGTTCACTCCGACTTCTGAAGAACTTGTAATTTACGTCCCCAAGTCAAAAACGAGAATATCTAGTTAGTTAGTTAGATAGTTAGTTAGTTAGTTAGTTAGTTGGTTGGTTGGTTGGTTGGTTGGTTAGTTAGTTAGTTAGTTTGATAGTTAGTTCGTTCATTAGCTAGATAGCTATCTAGCTAGTTAGTTAGTTAGTTAGTTAGTTAGTTAGTTCGTTCGTTTAGTTAGTTAGTTAGTTGGTTGGTTGGTTGGTTGGTTGGTTGGTTGGTTGGTTGGTTGGTTGGTTAGTTAGTTAGTTAGTTAGTTAGTTAGTTAGTTAGTTAGTTAGTTAGTTAGTTAGTTAGTTAGTTAGTTAGCCGCGGTTCCAACTTCACTGCAAAGGGTCACTCCATTATGTCACGTTCCCGCGCTAGTCAATATCACACAAAATGCTCCTCACTGCCCCGTGTGAAAAGTGGAACAGACAGGAGTCTCGACAAACCAACAGACCGCATAGGTATATTATGCATAATGCCAGTGCCAGAATGTCAACACAAATGTCCGCCATGAAAAATATAGTCATCGTCGATGGAAGCGGCAGTCTCTAGAAAATCAGCAGTCACACATTAGTGCATAAGACTACCCAGTTAGTTCAGCGACCGGCAGGCCACCATTCTTCTGAACATGCGGTTCACGCTACAAACAACCACGGACAGATGTAAAAGCACTCCACACAAAATTCACAGCTATAGTGTTTTTTATTTTTTGTTACCTCAATATAAAATTCAATATCTCAGTAACCAACTGAGGGAAAATGATGAGATTTAGTATATAACCTTATCATTATGTCCACCCAAGAAAAAAACTTTTGTTCTGGAGATTGTACAGCAGATTTCAATTTTTGCTTATATGCGGTATATATTTTACGGCCCCGCCATTAATGCCTTAATTTTAAGAGTATTACAGCTCCAGCAAGACATATTCGCGCTATTTTTAAAATTGTCTGGCGGTCTTTCGTTTTTGCACAGACAGTGTTATAGTTCAGAGGTGTCGTCAAACTGTGGGTTCTTTCATGAAACGTGATTATATAAATAAAATAGCTGGCTCGGCCCGGCTCCAGGCGGGGATCTATCTATCTATCTATCTATCTATCTATCTATCTATCTATCTATCTATCTATCTATCTATCTATCTATCTATCTATCTATCTATCTATCTATCTATCTATCTATCTATCTATCTATCTATCTATCTATCTATCTATCTATCTATCTATCTATCTATCTATCTATCTATCTATCTATCTATCTATCTATCTATCTATCTATCTATCTATCTATCTATCTATCTATCTATCTATCTATCTATCTATCTATCTATCTATCTATCTATCTATCTATCTATCTATCTATCTATCTATCTATCTATCTATCTATCTATCTATCTATCTATCTATCTATCTATCTATCTATCTATCTATCTATCTATCTATCTATCTATCTATCTATCTATCTATCTATCTATCTATCTATCTATCTATCTATCTATCTATCTATCTATCTATCTATCTATCTATCTATCTATCTATCTATCTATCTATCTATCTATCTATCTATCTATCTATCTATCTATCTATCTATCTATCTATCTATCTATCTATCTATCTATCTATCTATCTATCTATCTATCTATCTATCTATCTATCTATCTATCTATCTATCTATCTATCTATCTATCTATCTATCTATCTATCTATCTATCTATCTATCTATCTATCTATCTATCTATCTATCTATCTATCTATCTATCTATCTATCTATCTATCTATCTATCTATCTATCTATCTATCTATCTATCTATCTATCTATCTATCTATCTATCTATCTATCTATCTATCTATCTATCTATCTATCTATCTATCTATCTATCTATCTATCTATCTATCTATCTATCTATCTATCTATCTATCTATCTATCTATCTATCTATCTATCTATCTATCTATCTATCTATCTATCTATCTATCTATCTATCTATCTATCTATCTATCTATCTATCTATCTATCTATCTATCTATCTATCTATCTATCTATCTATCTATCTATCTATCTATCTATCTATCTATCTATCTATCTATCTATCTATCTATCTATCTATCTATCTATCTATCTATCTATCTATCTATCTATCTATCTATCTATCTATCTATCTATCTATCTATCTATCTATCTATCTATCTATCTATCTATCTATCTATCTATCTATCTATCTATCTATCTATCTATCTATCTATCTATCTATCTATCTATCTATCTATCTATCTATCTATCTATCTATCTATCTATCTATCTATCTATCTATCTATCTATCTATCTATCTATCTATCTATCTATCTATCTATCTATCTATCTATCTATCTGTTGTTGGAGAGTGAATGAGTGAGAGTGAATGAGTGAGCGGGAGAGTGAATGAGTGAGAGTGAATGAGTGAGTGTGAATGAGAGACAGAATGAGTGAGAGTGAATGAGTGAGAGTGAATGAGTGAGCGTGAGAGTGAATGAGTGAGCGGGAGAGTGAATGATTGAGCGTGAGAGTGAATGAGTGAGCGGGAGAGTGAATGAGTGAGAGTGAATGAGTGAGCGGGAGAGTGAATGAGTGAGAGTGAATGAGTGAGCGTGAGGGTGAATGAGTGAGCGGGAGAGTGAATGAGTGAGCGTGAGAGCGAATGAGTGAGCGGGAGAGTGAATGAGTGAGAGTGTCTGTGTGTGTGAGTGAATGAGTGAGAGTGAATGAGTGAGCGTGAGAGTGAATGAGTGAGCGTGAGAGTGAATGAGTGAGCGGGAGAGTGAATGAGTGAGCGGGAGAGTGAATGAGTGAGCGGGAGAGTGAATGAGTGAGCGGGAGAGTGAATGAGTGAGCGGGAGAGTGAATGAGTGAGCGGGAGAGTGAATGAGTGAGCGGGAGAGTGAATGAGTGAGCATGAGAGTGAGCGGGAGAGTAAATGATTGAGCGGGAGAGTGAATGAGTGAGCGTGAGAGTGAATGAGTGAGAGTGAATGAGTGAGCGTGAGAGTGAATGAGTGAGAGTGAATGAGTGAGCGTGAGAGTGAATGAGTGAGCGTGAGAGTGAATGAGTGAGAGTGAATGAGTGAGCGTGAGAAGGAATGAGTGAGCGTGAGAGTGAATGAGTGAGCGTGAGAGTGAATCAGTGAGCGGGAGAGTGAATGAGTGAGCGTGAGAGTAAATGAGTGAGTGTGAGAGTGAATGAGTGAGCGGCAGAGTGAATGATTGAGCGGGACAGTGAATGAGTGAGCGTGAGAGTGAATGAGCGAGCGTGAGCGTGAATGAGTGAGAGTGAATGATTGAACGGGAGAGTGAATGAGTGAGCGGGAGAGTGAATGAGTGAGCGGGAGAGTGAATGAGTGAGCGTGAGAGTGAATGAGTGAGCGGGAGAGTAAATGAGTGAGCGGGAGAATGAATGAGTGAGCGGAAGAGTGAATGAGTGAGCGTGAGAGTGAATGAGTGAGCGGGAGAGTGAATGAGTGAGCGTGAGAGTGAATGAGTGAGCGGGAGAGTGAATGAGTGAGCGTGAGAGTAAATGAGTGAGCGTGAGAGTGAATGAGTGAGCGGGAAAGTGAATTAGTGAGAGTGAGAGTGAATGAGAGAGAAAGAGAGTGTGTGTGTGTGTGTGAGAGCGTACGCATGCGTGTGAGTGTGTGTATATGAAAGAATACAGAGAGAGAGAGAGAAAGAGTGAGAGAGAGAGAGAGAGAGAGAGCTGAGCAGATGCATGTCATGTAACACGCATGTTATGTAACACGCGAATCCATATGTTTGTGTATTCTCATCTGTCATATTATAAGTTAAATACCATTTGATTTTATCATGTATAATCTAAACTTATGTTCATTACTATAGTTTGAGTGAGAGAGTGAGTTAGTGTGAATGAGAGACAGAATGAGTGAGCGTGAGAGTGAATGAGTGAGCGTGAGAGTGAATGAGTGAGCGTGAGAGTGAATGAGTGAGCGTGAGAGTGAATGAGTGAGAGTGAATGAGTGAGCGGGAGAGTGAATGATTGAGCGTGAGAGTGAATGAGTGAGCAGGAGAGTGAATGAGTGAGAGTGAATGAGTGGGCGTGTAAGTAAATGAGTGAGCGGGAGAGACAGAATGAGTGAGCGTGAGAGTGAATGAGTGAGCGGGAGAGTGAATGAGTGAGCGGGAGAGTGAATGAGTGAGCGGGAGAGTGAATGAGTGAACGGGAGAGTGAATGAGTGAGCGGGAGAGTGAATGAGTGAGAGTGTGTGTGTGTGAGTGAATGAGTGAGAGTGAGAGTGAATGAGAGAGAGAGAGAGAGAGAGAGAGAGAGTGTGTGTGGTGTGTGTGTGTGTGTGTATGTGGGACGCGCTGGCATCACTACTTTTACGTCACATACTTTTTATGTACACATTTTTCTCCATGTTTAGCCTTGTTTATGTTTACAACATTCATTTCACAATGTTTATTTTTCTTCCTATGTAAATGTATAATGCTCTTGATGAACGAAAGACGAGTGATTGGAAGGGCCGAATGTAAGACGGGCCTGCGCGCCCAATTTGTGACCCTAATAAAGTTGATTTGATTTGATTTGATTTGATTTGATTTGTCTGTCTGTCTGTCTGTCTGTCTGTCTGTCTGTCTGTCTGTCTGTCTGTCTGTCTGTCTGTCTGTCTGTCTGTCTGTCTGTCTGTCTATCTATCTATCTATCTAATCTACCTATCTACCTGCCTGCCTGCTGACCGACCGACCGACCGACCGACCTACCAATATCTATCTATCTATCTATTTATCTATCTATCTATCTATCTATCTATCTATCTATCTATCTATCTATCTATCTATCTATCTATCTATCTATCTATCTATCTATCTATCTATCTGTCTGTCTGTCTGTCTGCCTGCCTGCCGGCCGGCCCACGCACCCACCCACCCACCCACTCACCCACCCACCCATCGACCGACCGACCGACCCAGTCAGCCAGCCAGCCAGCCATCCAGCCATCCACCCACCCACCCACCCACCTACCTTTCTGTCTACCTACCTACCTACCTACCTACCTACCTACCTACCTACCTACCTGTCTGTCTGTCTGTCTGTCTGTCTGTCTGTCTGTCTGTCTGTCTGTCTGTCTGTCTGTCTGTCTGTCTGTCTGTCTGTCTGTCTGTCTGTCTGTCTGTCTGTCTGTCTGTCTGTCTGTCTGTCCGCGCTATTAAATATTGATAAAAGTTACTGGAAAAAACGTCAGGACCATGTGTTGAAGGAGGAAGAGGACTATGGAGAAAGGATGGATTCTTTCATTGCACCCACTCCCATACGAATCCGGATACGCCTTTGTGTGTCATCTGGATTTGCAGGTCCACATTACCGTAAACATAACTTTTTTAGCGAGAAATCACTAGTTGTTGAGCAAAACATCAATGGAATGTCGCCGCTTTCAATGATTTAAGTTGTTTTTGGACCTATCAAAGACATATTCCTTGGGTGAGGGTAAATATAAGACGGCTGGAAAAATTTCATAACGATGCAACAGACAGTTTTCAAAATAATTGGTCGTGAATGAAGGCAAACAAATGTGGACATACTATAACACTGTCGCTCCACGCACTCAACTCAGTAGAAGGGTGGCGGAACCGGAGAATGACTAGTTAGGATTCTTAATTGTTATAATCCTCGGGTCAATGGAGGCGAGGGAAATATAACATTCCTAGTGTTCACAATTTCAAACTCCCATGTCAACTGAGGCGAGGGAGATATAACATTTCTCAGAGTTCTTTATGCTATAAAATTCCAGCAGGATCAAACACCGCACGATCTGATTACAGATTCCCACAAGATTAAAGTCAAACAAGGGACGGATATCGTCTTCTTTGACGAGTTTTTAGCTCTATCTGAGAAGTGATTTTGATTCAGCGCCTTTGCTTCCGACGAGGAGCATGCATGGCTATTTTATTGTGAATGCCAGGATGTGGTTAACACACATCACATTACTCCTGCATTGTGAACCCTTCGGATGTGGTTTAACCACATCATGTTAGTCTCTTATTGTTGTCCACCTCCCTGCCTATATGTGCTATGCACGGCTGTTTAGTCTAGTCCACCTCTCTGCCAACATTTTATACACTCTAGTCCACCTCTCTGTCGACATTTTCTACATTCTGGTCCACCTCTCTGTCGAAATTTTCTACATTCTGGTCCACCTCTCTGTCGACATTTTCTACACTCTAGTCTACCTCTCTGTCGACATTTTCTACATTCTGGTCCACCTCTCTGTCGACATTTTCTACACTCTAGTCCACCTCTCTGTCGACATTTTCTACACTCTACTCCACCTCTCTGTCGACATTTTCTACACTCTAGTCCACCTCTCTGTCGACATTTTCTACATTCTGGTCCACCTCTCTGTCGACATTTTCTACATTCTGGTCCACCTCTCTGTCGACATTTTCTACATTCTGGTCCACCTCTCTATCGACATTTCCTACACTCTGGCCCACCTCTCTGTCGACATTTCCTACACTCTGGCCCACCTCTCTGTCGACATTTTCTACATTCTGGTCCAAATCGCTGCCAACATTTCCTACACTCTGGTCCGCATCTCTACCGACATTTCCCACACTCTGGTCTAAATCTCTGCCAACATTTCCTACACTCTGGTCCGCATCTCTACCGACATTTCCTACACTCTGGTACACCTCTCTACTGGCATTTCCTACACACTGGTTGAAACCTCTGCCGACTTGTCCTACACATGGATATTTATTCTGGTCCTATTCTCTGCTAACATGTCCTACACACGGTTGGTTATTCTGGTCCATATCTCTGCCGACATGTCCTACACTATGGTTCAAATCTCTGCCGACTTGTCCTACACATGGCTATTTATTCTGGTACTATTCTCTGCTAACATGTCCTACACACGGCTGTTTAGTCTGGTCCAAATCTCTGCTAACATGTTCTACACATGGCTGTTTACTCTGGTCCATCTCTCTGCCGACATGTCCTACACTATGGTCCAGATCTCTGCTAACATGTCCTACACATGGCTGTTTACTCTGGTCCACCTCTCTGCCGACATGTCCTACACATTGCGTTTGTCGTTTCCGTATCGTTTTAATGAGTGACTTAGAAACCGTCACTGTAACCCACTGGATAGTGAGAGGTTCAGTTGTACAAACCACGAGGAGGTGCTGTTTGTCACGCAAGGCTGTGCTTTCCATTCTCTACCACGGGGAGTTGTAATTTATGACACAAGGTTGTGTTTCCCATCCTCTACCACTACATTTTGTCACACAAGGTTGTGCTTTCCCATCCTCTACCACTACATTTTGTCACACAAGGTTGAGCTTTCCCATCCTCTACCACTACATTTTGTCACACAAGGTTGCGTTTCCCATCCTCTACCACTACATTTTGTCACACAAGGTTGTGCCTTCCCATCCTGTACAACGAGTAGCTGCAGTTGGAACATTGCCTTGGACGAGTTGTTTGGAATGTAGAGTTGACAAATATGCTTCCTGAATCGATACGGTCCATTAGATATACGGATCAAAGCAACACAAAGCCGTCCTCTTGCATGCAGGTCCTCTATCGATGTAATCGATTTCTATGACAGTGTTCCCATGTCTGGCTGGTGTGAAACCGATTACAAGGCCGCTAAAAATATGGCGGCAATGACAGCGCGTTTCCGTTGTTAGCATAACAAGTCACGCCAAGATGATTCTGTATTTGAACATTTACGCTATCAATCAATCAATCAATCAATTGAAGCGTTCGATCCATGCAACACCCCGCGCTGCCATGATTATTGTATTCTGTTCCTGACTGACTGCAAGCTGATATTTCACCTCAGTTGTATGTCTTAACCGACCATCGACCAGATTTTGGGTCCGGCATTTCGAAATGCCGCGTTTTTGAATTGGCAGTATTCGTTAACCGTTATCGCTGGCTCTGATGTGAAGGGGTTACGAATACGTAATCCCGCACACCGCGTTCGAAACATAGCTGCGAGAGATTTGGCAGCAGTTGGTTTTCATACAATGGTTTAAGTGCCGATCGTTGAGAAAGCAATGGCAAACTACTGACAGTAAACTTGCCAAGAAATCACAACCAGGCAAAACATTATAGTGTTGACTGCGATGTCATGTAAAGGATACGAAACTAACTATTATCAGATGTTTAGTTTGTCTATGCCCAGCAATCACGTTAGATTAAAGATTTAGAGATCGATACGAGTCATGGACCATTCGGCAACACGAACGTGGTTTTTGAATTTAAATATTACAGAAGCATTCTTAGAAAATCTCATCTCATCTTGTTCCTCTTGTACCTTGCAGTGTCGAGGTGAAGCATAAACAGCAGGAGAGTACCCGTTTATGGGCTTCATATATCGATATTCCCATGGACTCTGTTATCCCCTCTGTCCATCGTTGACATAGTCGGTCTCTTCTCCTGGTTCCATTTCGTATGTGCATTGTTTACAATATCCGTCTCTTCATCTGGTTCCATTTCGTATGTGCATCGTTTACATGGTCGGTCTCTTCATTTTGTTCCACTTGGTCTGTACATCGTTTGCATGGTCGATCTCTTCGTCTTGTTCTACTAAGTCTGTACATCATTGCTGGTTGGATATCGTGGATTTAAAAATAAATAAATAAATATTAACATTATACAAAGTGGAAGAAATCTGGCCGCTAAACGGCGTCATGTCTCGGAGACTGACCAACATTGGTCACATTAAATGTCACAGAGTTTTAGAAAGGGCATTGATGGAAGGTTCTAGAAGAAGAGGAAGGGATCCACTATCACTAAGGTGGACACGCGACTGTAAAGGCTCCCCGTGCCTGAAAAAGCAAGGCAGGAGAACTATCTTCTTCTTCTTCTGCGTTCATCCGGAGTTTCTTTTTTTCGGATGTGACTGCTTTGTGCCTGTTTACAGCAGAGCTGTGTTCTTCCGCCGTTAGGCTGACACATCCGACGTCTGCGGGCATTTGTTGACCGGGTTAACCTTCCCGGGGGGAGAACTATCTGAAAACCATGAGTCCATGCAGCATTAAGTACCCTGGCTGTTCTTGACCCCATTCCCGTTATAACCATGCTTTGCACTCATCATCGTGTGCCATGCCAATAAGCGTGAGCGGTCATGTTTCGCCATCTCACACGATCACAAGAGTAGTGGATCAGCTGCATGTTCTTGTCGCGACCATACCACTTGGCCAGGCCATCCAGATATTTACTTCCTCTCCTCTCCTTCCCCTTGTTCTTTTCTCTTTAATCTTTTCTTTTTAATCTATCCAGTTGTCACCAAGTTCTCGGACTTATTTCTTTTCATAACGTGTCCAAAAACTTTACTAAACTTGACTATTAACGGCTAATTTCTCAAATAAGTTTACAGTTTTTATTTGTTTCGTGTAGAATTTGTTGACTGATGTGTTCTTCTTCCCATCCCCATCCCCCATCTGTCTCTGGTAGTCTTTGCATTTTCACAGTCACTTGTGAAGCAACCAGGATTGCAAGAGTTGTGAAGAAAAGGCTGGACAGAAAAAATACTGCAGGAGATACACCTCCTGGAATGTCAAGCATTCTTTGTCCACATTGTCAAAGAACATTTCGAGCCAAAATAGGCCTTATCAGCCATCTTAGAACTCACGGCTCCATGCTTTCCATCCCACTGGATGAAATGAATGATCATCATCATTCTTGATGGACAAACAACAACAACATTTCCAACATTATGTGTTGTCAACGTTTCTCTAGGTCCAACATTATGTGTTGTCAACGTTTCTCTAGGTCCAACATTATGTGTTGTCATCGTTTATATAGGTCCAACATTATGTGTTGTCATAGTTTATCTAGGTCCAACATTATGTGTTGTCAACGTTTCTCTACGTACAACATTATGTGTTGTCATAGTTTATATAGGTCCAACATTATGTGTTGTCATAGTTTATATAGGTCCAACATTATGTGTTGTCAACGTTTCTCTAGGTCCAACATTACTCTAGGTCCAACATTATGTGTTGTCATAGTTTATCTAGGTCCAACATTATGTGTTGTCATAGTTTATCTAGGTCCAACATGATGTGCTGTCAACGTTTCTCTAGGTCCAACATTATGCGTTGTCATAGTTTCTCTAGGTCCAACATTATGTGTTGTCATAGTTTATCTAGGTCCAACATTATGTATTGTCATAGTTTCTCTATGTCCAACATTATGTGTTGTCAACGTTTCTCTAGGTCCAACAGTATGTGGTGTCAACGTTTCTCGAGGTCCAACATTATGTGTTGTCATCGTTTATATAGGTCCAACATTATGTGTTGTCATAGTTTATCTATGTCCAACATTATGTGTTGTCAACGTTTCTCTAGGTCCAACATTATGTATTGTCATAGTTTCTCTAGGTGCAATATTATGTGCTGTCAACGTTTATATAGGTCCAACATTATGTGTTGTCATCGTTTATATAGGTCCAACATTATGTGTTGTCAACGTTTCTCTACGTCCAACATTATGTGTTGTCATAGTTTATCTAGGTCAAACATTATGTGTTGTCAACGTTTCTCTAGTTCCAACATTATGTGTTGTCAGCGTCTCTCTAGGTCCAATATTATGTGTTGTCAACGTTTTTCTAGGTCCAACATTATGTGTTGTCAACGTTTCTCTAGGTCCAACATTATGTGTTGTCAACGTTTCTCTAGGTCCAACATTATGTGCTGTCATAGTTTCTCTAGGTCCAACATAATGTGTTGTCAACTGCCAACGAGCGATTTCCAACGTAACTAGGGGTATTGAGATGCTGCTGCGTTGACACTCTTTATGAAATACACACTGACACACCGTGAACATAACTCGTTACCACAGAGTGATAGAATGCCATCATGTATTGTTTCTATGCGACACAACCACTGGTATATTCCATGAACAAAGCGGTTCAATATTCTATATTCAATGTTATATGTACACCCACTACATTGGTTCACACACCTATTGTAGTACGTCCTGCTATTCAGGCTATCTAATCAACTACCATGGTCTACACATACACAATTCTAAACCCTACTTACAGTCCCGTTAAACATGGCCGCATGGCGCTTACATTCACAGGCCGGCAACCTCTGCCCACGGCACACCACTCGACTCCGTGCTGTAGAGTCAACGTGTCCACCCGCCTGGTCGCGGCAACGCTGTTCTCAGCCATCGGTACACGCTTGACATATCTAGCGCACACTCAGTTACTTGCCGTCAATGTCGCTCGACATTTCATTCCGCCAGTCGAGATTAAGTTCCCGGCTCCTGGTCGTACGGTGTGTGTCTCATCGTCTTCAGCTCCCCGACTGCCGTCTTTGTTTCACTTTCTCGAACTTTTCTATCACGTGGCCTAATCCTCGCAATCCTATTGGCCCTTACGAATAACCGATCTCCGGTGTCTTTATTTCCTCAGACCACCCATGACAATTTATCCTACCGTTGTTCTATAGTAATCTGCTCAACCAGACTTTACTTAACCAGACTCATGGCATATGCCCCCCTCAATTTCAAAAGTGTTCTAACATTTTTGGGTTCTGCCTTATCTCTACACTTGACATGAGTCAGCTTGGTCGCACATGCCTGTCCCCTGGTCGCACATATCTGTCTACTGCCTCATGCCTTAGAGCTTGCTTCTCTGTTCCCTTTAACTTCCCTCTGTGTTACATTGATATTCTGCCATACCTTCACACAAATTATAATGTCGGACACGAATATCCGTCTATTCCCAAATAGACCTCGTGTGGCCTCAACCCCCTTTGTGTTCGGCAAGTTGATGACCAACCTACTATGAGTCCCAATGTCCCACCCCGGACATTCCCATAAGGTTCCTCATGTATACCTCGGTATAAGCAACTGACACCCTCCCCAGCCCTTAAGCCCTGGGTTCAGGAACGTGTGTATTGCAGACATATCAATTTCACACATATTTTGTTTAAGCTCTTTCTTGCTTCTGAGTAGTCTATCTTACGACTGTGGACCTTCTTGGTGCGAGTACATATGACTCTTGTATTTATCTTGTCAACGTGTGTGTGAGGTCGGCTGCCATTAGTTACCTTTTGCTGTGGTGTTCGCTTGTGCTCTATGGCTTTCTCTATTTATTCCTGGTATCCTTACTAGTAACTTTCCCTTGTCGTGTTCCTAATACCATGACCCTTATGTACATCTACTACCATGCCAAAGTACTTCATGTTAAAATATTATCTTTACAAAGTAATACCACTTGGTACTATTATCAATGGTAATACTAATAATCCTACTCCACTATCCTTGTATTCTTTCTTTCACTTTCACTTGCACTCTGTTCTTTTTCTCTCTTTTATTCTCACTCGTTCATTTCATTATCCTCCCTTTCTTTCATCTTCACTTGTGCTATGTTCTCTCTCTTTCATCCTCTCTCTTCATCCTTTCATCGTTTGTCTCTCTCTCTCTCTCTCTCTCTCTCTCTCTCTCTCTCTCTCTCTCTTTTAAATGTTATGGATGTCATCTGTGATGTATCGTGGTTTTAGACCCACTGTAAACCTTCCTGCTTTAGTCGATGTCGATTCTTCTTTTCTTCCTTTGCGATCATTCATCAGTTTCTACGAACATCTCATTTTATACGTTCAGTGTTACAATTAGGTACTAGCACAATCAATAATGGTACAATTATTGTTACAATTACATGCATACTGTTTATGAATATACATGGCATGATGATTATGATCGTAAGAATGTACTGATGTTTATGTATGTAGTTATAAGCCATTAAAATGATATTATTTATCTCTATATGTATTATGAGTTTTGTCTATTGAATGGTAGTGAATGTTATTAACTATTACTCCCTTGGTTGGTTCTGGCTGGTATCTCGCTGACTGTATCTTCTACCAATCAGATTCTCAATCTTCACTTGCGCCTGTCAGTCTCAGCCTCTTCAGTCAGCTAGTGAGGTAACATCTTTGAGGTACCTTCGACACTATCTCTTCTGCTCAGTCATTTACACCCCTTATCTATCTGAAATTAATAATAGCCTTGGGTGTATATATATCCATACATCCATATGCCCATTTACATATTTACACATTTGCAATTGTATATTATATTACTGCAATCATATATCTAACCTTTATGCAATCTATACAGTATCTACAATATACATATCTATACTTACATTATATCACAGTAATTACATGTCAATTCGTTCATGTATTTCTAATGTCTTTCTATAGTCTACTCAGTAAATCTGCAAGGTTGTTATCTTTGCCTGGTATGTGGCAAATATCAAAGTCATAGTCCTGCAGAAGTAAGGACCACCTGTGTATCCGAGAGTTTTTTGGATGGCCCTCTTTGAATACCTTTAATGGTTTATTGTCAGACAATACAATGAACTTTTTCCCCAACAAATATTTGGAGAATTTCTTAACACTTTCAACTAGCGCTAAGGCTTCCAGTTCCGTGATGGAATAGTTCTTTTGGGTGTCTGTAAGTTTCCTACTATAGTAGAGTATGGGGTGTAATCGTCCATGATGGTACTGTAGCAGGATAGCAGAGATTGCGTAGGAGCCCGCATCAGTTTGAAGAATGAAGTCTTTTGAGATATCTGGCAGTTTTAAGATAGGTTGTCTACTGAAGAGTGTCTTAATTTCCCCCAATAGTCTGCTGTGTTTGTCTGTCAAGTTTACCTTTGTCGGTTGACCTTTCTTCAGTAGTTCGGAGAAAGTTGCAGTCATATCGGCGAAGTTCGGTATGAACTTCTGATAATAATTAATAAGCCCTAAAACGCTCCTAACCTCTTTCTTTGTGGTTGGAGCTTTAATTTGCAAAATCTGTGTAACCACAGTCGGGTCGGTTTTCCGAAACCCGTTGGAGATTCTGTGTCCAAGGAACTGCACTTCCAAATACCCTATCTCGACCTTACTGGGCTTAGCTTTCAGCCCATGGTCTTGTATTCTCTGAAACACCTGCTCCATGACCTCGGTGTGTTTTTCTATATTCGTAGTATGGATGCATATATCGTCCATATACGTGGCTACGTTTCCAATGCATTGCAGTAACCTGCGCATCATTCGCATGAATGTGCTTGGTGCGTTCTGTAGACCAAAAGGCATATAGGCCCATTCATAAAGGCCTAACGGCGTAGCGAAAGCCGTGATATGCATGGACTTTTCTTTCATAGGGATTTGCCAGTATCCCTTGGTTAAATCGATTTTGGAGAAAATTTGTGATTTGGCCATGCCGTCTATGAGATCGTCGATGTTTGGCATGGGTTCCGCATCTAAGAGGGTTAAAGTGTTGATCTTTCTATAGTCAACGCATATCCTCAGGGTGTTATCTTTTTTCTTTACTATGACCAAAGGTGAGCAGTAATTTGAAGTGGATTTCCTAATGATACCACACTGGTCAAGGTCAGATATTTCAGATGTTATTTTCTCAAGGAAGTGGACCGGAATAGGATACGGTTTCACCCTTTTTGACACATTATATAATAGGGTGATTTTATGAGTTATGAGATCAGTGTTGGAAAATATGTGTCTAAATTTAACAATAGACCTTTCCAGTTTGGCTTTGGCTTGTTTTCCTAATTCCGGGTTTAACTGTATTCCTCTCCAGCTGTCATCGTTTCTAACGTCAGGTGTTAGAATTTCATCCCCCACCGCGTCGTTTTGCTGTTCATTAATGACCCAGCATCCAGAGGCAGGTCTAAGACTTTCACCTTCTTCTACTGTTACTGTCTCGACTGTCTTTCTGTCTACGAACGGTTTCAGCATATTGATGTGGTAGATCTTTTTCTTATTGCCCACCTGCACCTGATAATCTACATCACTAATTCTCTGCAATACTTGGAATGGTCCCTGCCATGATACAATGAGGGAGTCTCTGGGGTCTGGGAGGAGCAACAAGACTTTATCTTCTTCTTTCAAGACTAATGTCTTGGCCTTCCGGTTGTCATGCTGTCTGGTAATCGCATTGCTTTATGCCTTACTATAATCCCATGTCCGGGCTTCCTCTTCAGTACAATCTTTTGCCCCCGGTATGTTACCTATCATAAGTCCTGCACATGGGCTTGGTAATACCGCCACTCGTATTCTCCCTTCATAGTATGGGCAGGATATATGAACCCATGCTATAGCATACTTTTCCTTTGTGCCGCCGAAGGTACGGCATGTCACACTATCTCCCGTGTATTCACTGTTCAGTACCAGACTCCGATCCACACCTACTATCAACGCCCCAGTATCTCTAACGCAGGTTGTCAACTTTCCGTTCACGAGTGCTTTGTGGACTTTCAAAGACCCGTTGTGAATGTTGGTCGCATTCGCCTCTCTTGTAGGCACTGTGTGCCTACACGTGGGGTTACTGAAATCTTGTCTCTTATTCACGTCTGTCGCTATGTCTCCTACGTCTCCGTCTCACTCTCTGGCTACGTGGCCCAGACTGTTACAGACCCAACATTTTCGACTGTTTATGTAGTCTGCGTACCTCTCGACTCTATTAGAAGGACAGTTTCTGATGTACGAGTCGTACTTAGGGTTTCTATTTCCTATATCAACAGCCCCATGTTGGCGACCACAATATGTACATTCACTTACTCGCTTTGATCGAGCTACCTTAGCTGGTCTCTGTAGGGCCGGTCTATATTGAGTAGTTTGGTGATCTCTACTCTTGGGTCTATTCTGTTGGTCTTTACCTTGGTTATCATTACGTTTCTGAAGATCTGTACTAAGCTCTTTCACTGTCAACCCACATCTCCCACCTAAAGTTATGAAATCTGTTCGGTGATCTCTACTCTTGGGTCTGTTCTGCTGGTCTTTACCTTGGTTATCATTTCGTTTCTGAAGTTCTGTCTTAAGCTCTGTCACTGTCAACCCACACCTCACACCTAAATCTATGAAGTCTGACCATATCGGCATGGTTATATGATGTATCTACTGAGTGGGATATCTATTACTATCTGTACACGCAGTCAGTGTTGCTGCTGATCTTGTTTTGTTAACCTGTAACCTGGAACAAAAGAGGTTCTCTAACTAACATCATCCCTGTGGGAGAACAATCTAATTCATCAGGCTGATCGCACAATATCATACAAAGGTTCTGGTAGCTCTCTGTAATTGAGCAGTACACATAGAAAATTAGTTAGAATTAACTTGCCCTGTATATATCCAGCGATGATGTTTCCAGTGGCTTGATCCCGATGCTCGGTTCACTTACGCTTGCTTCCGGGCTTGATACAAATCAGCGTAGCCGTCCCCGTTTCACTCACAGGCCGACAAGGATAAACTTGGTCACCAGGTGCAGCTCCTCATCAGCGGTGTATATATCTCCTAGGGTACTACTCACTGTCCTGGAACACATTTCTGGAACAGATACTAGTTTTGACATAATTAGTCTATGCCGGCACTCTAATGCATGCAGCCCCCCGAATACGGCTTCACACTGTTATTCTTGTGGCAAGATGCCATAATGTTTCCGTATTTCTATTTTTCGGGATTTCCTAATATTAAAGTGTTGTCGCTTATGCCCAACGCCAAGTTAATCAGAAATAGTAGCGTTGAGTATCGACGTAGGTTCCGTTGTTTGTATTGCTGCTACTCATCTTCTTAGCTTTTGCAGAATGGCGGCTGACTGATCCATTGTACTTTGCAACATGAATGTTAACTTTTTTGATGATACCCCACTTTAAAACCATCACATGAATCAAGTTGCCACCTATCCTTACTTATGCTTTTCAATGTTGTTTAATACAAACGATTACTTTCCTGAGCTGTTGAACATCGCTCACCGCGAGTTACTTTCTTGTACATACACTCAACCGTCCAATGTTCTACATCTAGCCATGGTTTTCTGTTATCTATAATTAATGTGCTTGTACTATTATCTTGTTGGTGTACATAGCCTTAACTGTTTATGGTTTATTGAAAAATCTGTAGCTGATAATACATCTTGTTTACTACCATGATAACCATTGCAACTTCACATAGTTTGTGTCGGCGCACATCATTTGGTGTAATACTTTGAATCATTTGTAATAATCTGAAGTTAGCAATCCTTTACTGAGCTATTGACGCTGACTATCGCTCACTGTGGGTTCGATTGCCATTTTCCTCAATTTTGCCGAGTTCTTTTTAAGGACGTAGACCCCCAAGTTGCCAACGAGCGCTTTCAAACGTAACTAGGGGTATTGAGATGCTGCTGCGTTGACACTCTTTATGAAATACACACTGACACACCGTGAACATAACTCGTTACCACAGAGTGATAGAATGCCATCATGTATTGTTTCTATGCGACACAACCACTGGTATATTCCATGAACAAAGCGGTTCAATATTCTATATTCAATGTTACATGTACACCCACTACATTGGTTCACACACCTATTGTAGTACGTCCTGCTATTCAGGCTATCTAATCAACTACCATGGTCTACACATACACAATTCTAAACCCTACTTACAGTCCCGTTAAACATGGCCGCATGGCGCCTACATTCACAGGCCGGCAACCTCTGCCCACGGCACACCACTCGACTCCGTGCTGTAGAGTCAACGTGTCCACCCGCCTGGTCGCGGCAACGCTGTTCTCAGCCATCGGTACACGCTTGACATATCTAGCGCACACTCAGTTACTTGCCGTCAATGTCGCTCGACATTTCATTCCGCCAGGCGAGATTAAGTTCCCGGCTCCTGGTCGTACGATGTGTGTCTCATCGTCTCCAGCTCCCCGACTGCCGTCTTTGTTTCACTTTCTCGACCTTTTCTATCACGTGGCCTAATCCTCGCAATCCTATTGGCCCTTACGAATAACCGATCTCCGGTGTCTTTATTTCCTCTGACCACCCATGACAATTTATCCTACCGTTGTTCTATAGTAATCTGCTCAACCAGACGTTACTTAACCAGAATCATGGCTCTAGGTCCACATTATGTGCTGTCAAATGTTACCTAGGCCCACCATTATGTATTGTCAAAGTTTATCTAAGTACAACATAACCTGTTGTACTGATCATCGTATCTCATCTTAAGATCATGTCTTCCTTGTAGCAGAAGTCACGTGATTGAGTGTCGGCTTGCGGGGGTATTCTATCACAATGATGACGTTGCCTCAGACGTTGATTAAAGCAGTCTTGCAGTAGATAGGTGGCCGCCATGTTTGCTTGTGTCAGAAATTGACCGACAGTAAAACACTGGCCTGTGGTTGGCGACAATGGGGTCACAACATGGCATGCCTGATTCAAATCTTAGCTCTCTCATATACTGATATGGAGTATGCGCTGTAAGTAACGTAAAGTGTTCAGTCCCTAGCAATGATGTGTATTGTGTATATGATACAAGTTAAAACGTAATGGGTAATGCTACACACCCAGAGTTGTATTGTGTATATTATAGAAGTTAAAAGATGATGGGCAATGTTACACACCCATAGGTGTATGGTGTATATGATACAAGTTAAAAAGGTAATGAGCCATTTTACACGCCCAGAGTTGTATTGGGTATTTGGTGCTCGTCCCATGTTCTTATATATCAGTCAGAACTTGATGAGCTATGCGGTCAGTATCACATATGCCGTATTTGCTTCCCAAGACATTCTCTTACATCCATTGTGGACAAGGTTAAGCTGAAAATCTAGGTAGATGTTGTTTTAGGTCTCGACAGAAGTTGGCCACTGGACCCCGTGCCGGCAGACAAGCGTGGAGCCTCGTTCGGATGACGGTCTCTCCGGTAGCTAACGCTAGATCAAAGTACAGCTGGCTACACTCTTAGCCAAAAAGGCCGAGAAGCGAGTGATTTCTTCTGACTTCCATTTCCCAATAGAGCAATAAAAAGATGTCAATTGAAACGGGAAAAAAAGAGTGTTGAAGTGCTACATTGAACCTATAATTTCGTACGGATGTGAAACGCGAACGATGAGCAGACAAGCAGAAAAACATCTAATGACAGTTGAAATGTGGTTTCCGAAGAAAATACAAAGAATAAATACCATGGACAGACAGAAAAACCAATGAGCAATTCCTGCGAAAAAACAAATGAAAATGGCAAATTGATTAGAGAAATTAGACGTGGATAGTCAAACTTTTTGGGCACATTATGAGGAGAAATAAAATACAGACCAAGAGTGAGGGGAAAAGAACGGCAAAGAATGATGATAACATATGATGATGATGAATGGCGCAATACGAGTAGCTACCTGGCTACGGCCAGATTTGGACAAGGGGGCGCTGAAGAGACAGGAAACAACTTGTGAACACGGACAGACGCCACGCATGGTTACTGGTTGAAGTGTTCATGTCACATCGACAGTGCTGACGTGGTCACACCGCAGCTAGTGCGAATGCTCACCACCGACCTCCACCTTTTCGTTCTTCTTCTGTCTTCTCCCCATCTTCCTCCTTCTTCTTTCTCTCTTTCTCTATCTCCATCTCTCTCTCTCTCTCTATATATCTCTCTTTCTCCATATTTCTCTATCTCTCTTTTTCTATCCCTCTGTGTCTCTTTCTGTCTATCTCTCTATCTCTCTCTATATCCCGCTATATATCTCTCACTATCTATATCTCTCTATCTCTCTCAATATGTCTCTGTCTATCTTTCTATTTCTCTCTCACTCTTTATCTCTTTCTCTCTATCTATCGCTATCTATCTTTCTTGCTATCTCTCTCTCTCGTTGATTGCGTCACACACACACACACACACACACACACACACACACACACACACACAAACCGCCGCTCCCAATAGGTCAACTTGTCTGACTACGTCTCTTTCAACATGCCACAGTTCCGCTGAATGTCAATCATCTGCCACTGTGCATGCCAACTTCCTGCCTCTAAGAGTCCACTCCTTTCAGCCGAGTGAGGCCCATGTTGCTGCACGCTTGAATGGATGTGAGCGTTTGCCACAAGCCGCACCAAGACGTCACTAACCAATTAGAGAACATTCACTCGACTCTCCAGACACACCCAAGCACCACTAGACGCATGGTCGTATGACTTGTGTGGTAAAAGCTGCCTCTTCTCTTTTGCCCACAGTCTATGCCATAAATCCCTGTTCGTTATGTTTGTCCACTGCCTCCTGTCTCCAGTGTTGTCAATTCTATGCAGACGTTTCTATGTATCACAATGGCACGCTGTCTTGCAATTTGTCTTTATGTTTCTCTCTCTCTCTTTCTCTCTCTCTCTCTCTCTCTCTCTCTCTTCTCTTACTATCTACCTATTTCTATCTCTCCTCTCTCACTCTCTCGCTCCCTGTTTCTCTCTTTCTCCCCATCTCCTTTTTAATCTCCTGACACTCACTCTCCTCACGCTCTCTCTTTCTCTCCTCCGCCGCTTTCTCTTTCTCTCCTATCCCTCCTTCTTCCTCTTCTCTGTCCCTTCTCTCTCTCCCCCTTCTCTCTCTTCCTCTTTTTTTCTCTCCACTCTCTCTCCTATATTTCTCTCCCTCTTTCTCTCTCTCCAATATCTCTCCTCTATCCCTCCTCCCTCCCTCTCGTCTCTCTCCCTCTTTCTCTCTCTATATCTCGATTTCTCTCCTCTCCCCCCCCCCCCTGTTTCCTCCCTCTATCTCTCCTCTCTCTCCTCCCTCTCTCTCTCCTCTTTCTTCTCTTCTCTCCTTCCTTATCTCGCATTTACCAATGACCTATTCTCAAAGTACATTCAGCATTGTGGAATGTCTTGTGTATCGTCAGCAACAGTTCACAGATAGTGCCCTTAGGAAGCACTATTGAAGCATCAGTCACCCTCCTCCAATTAATGCTCCATGAATGCCTCACTAATATCTGTGGTCAAAGAGTCACGCTAGGGCAGTGGCTAGCGCTCTTGTCCCCTGTTCTCGTGGGCATATTCTCGAATCTCATTCGAAGTTTCATCATCACGGCTTGCAGAGAATGGCGCTGCATGGAGTGACTAGACTAGAGGATCTGACAGAACCCTTAAAACTCAGAGGAAAGACCAGATAGACATATAATAAGACAGCTACTGGCACCATTAGTATTTGGACTCTTCGCTGGCTATTGATGAGGACAGAGTACGTATGAAAATATATCCCGAGTGCTATGATGTCGGTTCTTGATTAAAATCAACTTAGCCTAACTCAACTCAACACAATTCAACTCAACTCAACTCATTTCAACTCAGTTTAACTCATCACAACTCAACTAACTCAACTCAACTCAATTCAACTCAACACAACACAACACAACTCAACTCAACTTAACTAAACTAACTCAACTCAACTCAATTCAACTCAACTTAGCTGGGCTCAACTCAACTCAATTCAGCTGAGCTCAACTCAACTCATCTCAATTACCCCAAGTCAACTCAGCTCAAATCAACTCAGCTCAGCTCAGGTCAACCAACTCAACACAAATCTTTGAGGAAAGAAGAAGTGGGGGGAGAGAGGAGGAGGTATTTTTTTAAAAAAAAGCATAGACGTGACCTCCCGGGTGGACCCAGCCTAACATGGAAGTGACCTAACGGGTGGACCCAGCCTAACGTGGACGTGACCTCCCGGGTGGACCCAGCCTAACATGGGCGTGAACTCCTGGGTAGACCCAGCCTAACATGGACGTGAACTCCCGGGTGGACCCAGCCTAACATGGGTCACAAAAATGTGTTTGGCGGTAAAGGCGGCTGGCGTGATACTGTCCATACCACAAGCCAATACAGACTGGTCTATACACTTGGCACGAGGGCTATATACACAATACACCTGAAGGCATGGGGCCAAAACCGTTTACTTCTCTTTTGAACTATTCAAGTTCATGGGTCTTCTATACAGGTGTTAGGACATGGCTCATATATTCGTTATGACTTGGCTCATATATTCGTTATGACATGGCTCATATATTCGTTATGATATGGCTCATATATTCGATATGACATGGCTCATATATTCGTTATGACATGGCTCATATATTCATTATGATATGGCTAATATATTCGTTATGACATGGCTCATATATTTGTTATGATATGGCTCATATATGCGTTATGACATGGCTCATATATTCGTTATGACATGGCTTATATATGCGTTATGACATGGCTCATATATTCGTTATGACATGGCTCGTGTATGCGTTATGACTTGGCTCATGTATGCGTTATGACTTGGCTCATGTATGCGTTATGATATGGCTCATGTATGCGTTATGATATGGCTCATGTATGCGTTATGATATGGCTCATGTATGCGTTATGATATGGCTCATGTATGCGTTATGATATGGCTCAGATATGCGTTATGACATGGCTCATGTATGCGTTATGATATGGCTCATGTGTACGTTATGATATGGCTCATGTATGTGTTATGATATGGCTCAGATATGCGTTATGACATGGCTCATGTATGCGTTATGATATGGCTCATGTGTACATTATGATATGGCTCATGTATGTGTTATGATATGGCTCATGTATGCGTTATGACATGGCTCATATATGCGTTATGATACGGCTCATGTATGCATCGTTCTTTGTCCGTCAAGAATGATGATGCCCATTCATTTTATCCAGTGGGGTTGAAAGTATGGAGCCGTGAGTTCTAAGATGGATGATAAGGCCTATTTTGGCTCGAAATATTCTTTGGCAATGTGGACAAAGAATGCTTGACGTTTCTGGAGGAGGATTTCCTGCAGGGGTTTTTCTGTCCTGCCTTTTCTTCACAGCTCTTGCAGTCCTGGTTGCCTCACACGTGACTGCATCCTTGCGTAATGATGTACGCCACGAATTTCGGTCTCTGGCTGCAGTCTCCCAGGTGTCATGATGAATTCCAAAAGCATTCAGTGAGATTTTCAGAGTGTCTTTAAAGCGTTTCCTCTGGCCGCCTTGGGAGCGTTTACCACAAAGCAACTCGCCGTAAAAATTCGTTTAGGGAGCCTGGAATCTGGCATGCGAGTTAAGTGACCAGGCCAGCGAATCTGACTCTTCATTAGTACAGTATGGATACTGGGCATGGACGCTCTTTCTAGGACTTCAGTGTCTGGGATCTTGACTTGCCATTTAATCTTCAGTAGCTTCCCAAGGCAGACTGTGTAGAAGTGGTTTAATTTCCTAGCGTGTCGCTGATAAACAGTCCAGGTCTCACAAGCATGTAGCAGTGTGGATAATACAACTGCTTTGTAGACTTTCAGCTTTGTTTGCAGGCTTATTCCATTTCTGTCCCATACATTCTTGTACAGTCTGCAAAGGCCACGCTGGCCTTGGAGGTTCTTGCATTCACTTCGTCGTCAATTATGGCAGCTTGTGACAGTGCTGCCAAGATAGGTGAATTTGTCCACAACACTTAGTCTTTGATATTCGACACAGTGTGATTATTCCCTGGAGCTGGCTGGTACATAACTACAGTCTCCTGCAAGTTGATATTGAGCCCAAAGTTGGCATAGGCATGTGAGAAAGCTGAAACATTGTGTTGCATGTCTGCCTCTGAGTTGGCATACAGAGCGCAATCATCAGCAAACAGGAGCTCTCTGACGGTGTCGCTGTTAAATTTTGTTTTAGATTTCAGCCTTCTGAAATTGAATAACTTTCCATCCATGCGGTAGTTGATGTCTATTCCAATGTCATTGTTCTCGAAGGCATTCGTCAACATAGCTGAAACATGAGGCTGAACAGTGTTGGTGCCAGGACACATCCTTGCTTCACCCATTGGTGACAGGAAAGAGCTCAGACAGTTCACCATTTTCCTGTACTCTTGCCTGCAAACCATCATGAAATAGCCGCACTATTTGGACAAACTTTCGTGGACAGCCATATTTTGCCATAATCTTCCACAGTCCTTCTCTGCTGACTGTATCAAAAGCCTTGGTAAGGTCAAGGGGAACATTTCGCAGTTCTGTTCCTGACATTTCTCTTGCAGAGAAAATCATGTCAACAGTTCCTCGTTCTTTTCTGAAGCGACGTTGGATGAAGAATGAATTGCGCGATGAATTGGATTAAAGTGAGGAAGAGTTGCGCAATCCGTCGACCTCACTCTCTCGCCAGAGTCCATCTGAGTCCAGTGGCAAGAAAAGTCAAGACAATTGGAGACGAATACAGGTGCAGTGGATGACCAGGGCGCTCTACGTGCCTTGTCGTGCTTATTACGTTCCCCAACGCTTTGCAGGTAAACGCCGTCTTGCCCGTTGAACCAGGAATGATTTCTTCCGCGCAGTCTTCCGAATCCTGTCTTCAATGCTGGGTAGGCATACCCTAATTCACCGATCAGTTTGACATCAAATCAGTTACCCACACCTCGTTTAGCCAGCCTGTCACAGCTGTTGCCCGGGGGGTGGGGGTGGGGGGTGGCCGCTATATGCATTATGACATGGCTCATGTGTGCATTATGACATGGCTCATGTGTGCATTATGACATGGCTCATGTGTGCGTTACTTCTGTTGGCCGGCTATAGGTTTGACAGAGTGCGTCCTCATGTTGTCCTGGCTCAGGAGAGTTGACATTGTCAGGGTACAGAATTTCTGACTATCTTTGAGTTCCTGTTTATCATTCAGTAGCTGATGGTATCTTTAAGTAGCTGATTATTATTGGTACAAGAGTTAGTACCTGTCATGAACAACACTTTGAGTGACTGGTTAGACCAGTGTTTCCCAACCCTTTTGTGCTATGCCCCACCTAAGCCTTTCTAACATTCTTATGCTCCCCCCCCCCCCACGCCCCCCCCCACACCCCAACATATACATAATTTTGAATATTCAAAAATTGAAATGTTCACTAAAGAAACATGAATGATAGGTTTTAGGAAGAAATCACTAGGAAATTATTGAGCAAACACAGTAAGTAAATTTTTAAATTTACATGGTGTCCGAAATTTAAATGGAGAACTGAAATTCAAGTACAAAATAATTTTAATGAAAGATTTATCTATATTATTTTAATTATTAGTAATTATACATTATTTAAATTTAGTGAGATCCTTGCGCTTGATGCTTGATGCAAAGAGATTTTATGTCAGGTTCCAATTTATTTAACTTCAGTCTCAAATCTGGGGAGTCTCTGTGGCGAAGTGGTCAAGCCGTTTGACTCGTGCTCCGAAGGTTGTGGGTTTGATTCCGGGCCGCGCCCTTCGGTTTACGAGTTAAATGTTTCGGAGACTCCTAAAAGCTACGGAGGTCTTGCTTTGTGCGACGCTTTCCGTGCTGCGGAAAGAGACCGAACCATATGGGATACAATCCGGTGCAATGAAGTCGACCCTGTCGACTTTTAAGCGACTTTTTTTAAGTCTCAAGTCTCCCCGTTATGTCCAGCCGATTTCATTTTTTTTTTTTTTTTTAGCAGCAAATCATTTGTGGCACTAAATCCACATTCAGCTAAATATCAAAATGGAACCGGTAACAATAGTTCTCTTGCACATTTGGTTGCATTTTGATATTTGATTTCGGTTTCCTTACAAAGCCATGCCAGCACTCCTTTTATATTAAATAAAGTTTTAATTGACTCATCATTTTGCATTTCTGCGTGTTCTTCTTGATACTGCATATTTGAAATATCAGACAAATCCATTAACATTAGCTGCATCATCCAAGTTTTGAAATCAAGTGAAATCTAAGTAATGTTTTAGCTTACTGTATATATCTTTAGAGGTAGTGATGCTTTCTAATGATTTATAGAACAACATTTCTACAGCAAAATCACCTTTATCAATATATCTTACGTAAGTTATAAGTACGGCCTCACTTACTTTCAAAGTTGACTCATCCATTTGCACCAAGAATTTTCTTGTTTTCAGCTTTTCAACAAGTTGTATTTCAATATCCTTACTCATTTTGTCTATTCTTCTGCTAACAGTATTGTTACTTAGTGGTATAGCTTTAACGTCTTTGTCATCTTTTTCCAGAACCGTTTAAGAAATGATGATATTGATAGTTTGATTAAATTCTCCCTTATAGTATGACTTTTCCCAGATTTAGCGATCCATCCAGCATCCATCCATCATGTGCCATGCCGGTAGGCGTGGG
Organism: Cepaea hortensis; assembly: GCA_963921405.1. Classification (NCBI taxonomy): domain Eukaryota; kingdom Metazoa; phylum Mollusca; class Gastropoda; order Stylommatophora; family Helicidae; genus Cepaea; species Cepaea hortensis. Next base: position 254,405,824 of record OY992876.1, read on the forward strand.
CGGTCATGTTTTGCCATCTCACTCGATCACCAGAGTCGTGGGTCAGCTCCATGTTTGTGTCTTGACCATACCAGGAGATCAAGCCATCCAGGTATTTGCTTCTAGGTCTTCCCCTTGGTCTGTTCCCTTCGATCTTACCAGTTGTCACCAAGTTCTCCAACTAATTTCTTCTCATAACATGCCCAAAAAATTTTGACTGTCTACGTCTAATGTCTCTAATCAGTTTACGATCTTCATTTGTTTCTTGAAGGACTTGTTCATTGGTCTTTCTGGCTGTCCATGGTATTCTTTGCATTTTCCTCAGAAACCACATTTCTACAGCCATCAGATGTTTTTCAGCCTGACTGCTCATTGTCCAAGCTTCACATCCATATAAAAGAACATGTCTATGTAGCACCTCAACACTCTTTTTCTCGTTTCAGTTGACATCTTTTTATTGGTCAGTATGTTTTTCATCTTGCTAAAGGCTACTTTTGCCATGGTGATTCTTGTTCTAATTTCTTCAAGGCATCTCCCATCAGATGTTATTACTGTTCCGAGATAATTGTACCTATTCACTTGTTGAAGAATATTCCTATTTACTTGTATGTTACATTGTGGTATTTCGTTCTTCCTAGTGACGACCATAATCTGTGTCTTTTTACAATTTAATTCTAACCCTAGTTGTTCACTGTGTGTAACAACCGCATCTACTAAATGTTGCAGGTCCTGTTAATTGTCTGCAATCAAGACTGTATCATCTGCATATCTAATGTTATTGATGTATCGTCCTTCCATATCTTCAATATTTCTGAAAATACTTTCATTGTACAGGGAAAACAGATCTGGAGACATTACACATCCCTGTCTCACACCTCTCTTAATAGGCTGATATTTGCCTACTTCATTATCAACTCTTATGGCAGCTTGTTGTTTCCAATATATGTTTTTTACAAGTCTAAGATATGTTCCATCAGTTTGTAGATCTTCAAGCATCCTTATCATGTCGACATGTCTCACTTTATCGAAAGCCTTTGTGTGGTCAATAAAGCAAAGGTGTAGATCTTTGTTTATTTATATAGAACGGTTCTCAGTATATACACAGCATTTGCTGAACCCTTGCCTTCTACAAACCCACATTTTTCTTCTCCTATTTCAGGTTGTATTTTCCTCCTAACTCTTTCCATGATAATTCTTAGCAAAATCTTCGTGATGTGACTCATTATACTAATTGTTTGATGTTGATCACATTTTCAGGCTCCTGATTTCTTTGGGATTGCAATAAATACAGAATTACATAACTCATGAGGTATATTTCCAATATCATATATTGTATTAAGCAGACTGGTAACTTTATCTATTCCATATTCTTCTAAAGCATTAATGATTTCTATTGTGACGCTGTCTGAACCGGGGGACTTGCCAGATTTCATATGGTTAAGAGCATTCTGAACCTCCATCTTCAAAATTGCTGGTCCTTCATTATTATTTTGAACAGTAAATAGAGACTTTAATATTACTCTTTTATCAAAATGTTTCTTTAAAGTTTCAAAGTAATTCAAATCTGAATTAATATGAGCATTATGTTTCGCCTTCAAATGTGCCTCAAGATGACCTCGTTTCATTGATTCGTTGGTCAAGCATTGTTGGCATAGACAAAAAGGTGACCGTTCATCGTGGACAGCGGGTATGAAACAAAATTTTAAATATTCCTCCGAATACTGACACATTTTTTTTATTGCTTGCACCACTCATTTCACTATCGGCTGAAAGAAAGAAATACAAGATCAATTAAAAACTTGTACAAAAAATAAATAATATGAATTGAAGTAAATGTAGACTAAAAATGCATATTTAAATATGTATAGCACAATTACCCCACCGCAAAAAAACATACTTTTTCATTTGACAATTTTGCAAACATCATAGACAACATTACATACATCATGGACAACATTACATAACCATGGGCAACATCGCAGACATCATGGACAACACAACAGACGCCATGGACTACATGGTAGACATCGTGGACAACATTACAGAACCATGGAAAACATCGCAGACATCATGGACAACATCACAGGCATCATGGACAACATGCAGACATCATTGACAATAGTACAGAACATTGGACAACATCACATACATCATGGACAACATCACATACATCATGGACAACATCACAGGCATCATTGACAACATTGCTAACAAGCGTTAGCAACAAGCTAAGCTGCCCGGTTAGCTCAGTCGGTAGAGCATCAGACTTTTAATCTGAGGGTCAAGGGTTCAAGTCCCTTATCGGGAGGAATATTTTTTTACTGTGAGCTGTGAATTTCGCGTGGAATGCTTTTACCTCTGTTCGCAGTTTGTAGTGTGAACTGCATGTTCGGAACGGTGGCGGCCGGCGGTTGCTAGATTGACTGGTTTGCCTTTTCGGTTCACGAGTGCATTTTTCAGGAGACTCCTGGGTCGTCGCTGGAGCTACGGAGTTCGTGCTTTGTACGGCTCTTTCGGCGGGTCGCCCTGCGGAAAGAGACCGAGTCATATGGGATAAAGTCCGGGTAAATGAAGTCTTTCTGGTGACTGCCGTTTCCATCGACAATGAATTGTATTTCTCGTGGAGGACTTTTGTGTTGGCATTCTGGCGGCGGCATTATGCACAGTGTACCTGTGCGGGCTGTTGGCTTGCTGATACTCCTGTCTATTCCATTGTTCACATTGGACAGTGAGGAGCATTTTGTGTGATATTAACTGGCACAGAAACGGAGCATAATGGTGACGACCCGTTGCCGTGAAGTTGGAACCGCGACTGATTGACTGACTAATGGACAACATTGCAGACATTATTGACAATAGTACAGAACATTGGACAACATCACATACATCATGGACAACATGGTAGACATCATGAACAACATTACAGATATCATGGACAACATCACATACATCATGGACAACATGGTAGACATCATGAACAACATTACAGATATCATGGACAACATCGCAGACATCATGGTCAACATGGTAGACATCATGGACAACATAACAGACTCCACGGACTACATGGCAGACATCGTGAACAACATTACAGAACCATGGACAACATTTCAGACACCATGGACAACATCGCAGTCATCATAGGCAACATTACAGACATCATATACAACATTGAGGACATCATGAACAACATTACATAACCATGGGCAACATCGCAGACATCATGGACAACATAACAGACTCCACGGACTACATGGCAGACATCGTGAACAACATTACAGAACCATGGACAACATAGAAGACATCTTGGACAGCATCTCAGGCATCATGAACAACATTGCATACATCACGGACAACATGGTAGACATCATGAACAACATTACAGATATCAAGGATAACATCACAGACATCATGGATACCATTGCAGACATCATGGCGAACATCGCTGACATCATGGACCACATCGTAGATATCATGTACAACATCACAGATATCATGGACAACATTTCAGACACCATGGACAACACTTCGGACATTACGACCAACATTTCAGAAAACACGTAAAACATTTTAGACATCATGGACAACATTTCAGACATTATTGACAACATTTCAGACATCAAGGACAACATTTGAGACATCATGGACGAAAAATGCAGACGCGATGGACGAAAATTGCAGACATCATACATTACAGACGCCATGAATAACATTGCAGACATCATGGATAACATTGGAGACATCATAGATAACATTGCAGACATCATGACCAACATTACAGACATCATGGACAACATCACAGACAACATGGCCAACATGTCAGACATCATGGACAACATGTCAGACATCATGACCAACATTACAGACATCATGGACAACATTTCAGACATCATGGACAACATTTCAGACATCATGGACAACATTTCAGACATCGTGGACAACATTTCAGACATCATGGACAACATTTCAGACATCATGACCAACATCACAGACATCATGGACAACATGTCAGACATCATGACCAAACTTACAGACATCATGACCAACATTACAGACATCATGACCAACATTACAGACATCATGACCAACATTACAGACATCATGACCAACATTACAGACATCATGACCAACATCACAGACATCATGGACAACATGTCAGTCATCATGGACAACATTTCAGACATCGTGGACAACATTTCAGACATCATGGACAACATGTCAGACATCATGATCAACATTACAGACATCATGGACAACATTTCAGACATCATGGACAACATTTCAGACATCATGGACAACATTTCAGACATCATGGACAACATTGCAGACATCATGACCAACATTACAGACATCATGGCCAACATGTCAGACATCATGACCAACATTACAGACATCATGGACAACATTTCAGACATCGTAGACAACATTTCAGACATCATGGACAACATTTCAGACAACATGGACAACGTCACAGACACCATGGACAACATCACCGTCACCATGGATGTCAGCATGCCTACATAGATAAGAGCGCTCGTGTTTAAACTTCCGGTGTTCTGATGCCGAGATAGCGGGCTCAACCCCTCCGCCGGAAATTTGGACTTAAATGTTGTCTTCTCGGTCTTGACATGGGGATATACATTACAACCATCTCAGAAGTCGGAGTGGGTTGGTCTGATGGTGAGGAACACTGGTAATAAAGAAATCTAATTCACAGTCGAAAATCAGCCCAGCAAGGACTACGCTCGAGTTCAAAAGGAGCGAACGGAAACAGTATTCCGCATTTTTAACTTATTATCTCATCTAAGTAATCTCATCTGTATTGTCCCATCTATATTATCTCATCTATATTATATCATCTGTATTGTCCCATCTATATTATTTCATCTGTATTATCTCATATATATTATCTCATCTAAATTATCTCATCTGTATTATCTCATCTATATTATCTCATCTATATTATTTCATCTGTATTGTCCCATATATATTATTTCATCTGTATTATCTCATACATATTATCTCATCTATATTATCTCATCTGTATTATCTCATCTGTATTATCTTATCTTTATTATCTTATCTGTAATTCTCACCTGTATTATCTCATCTATATTATCTCATCTGTAGTATCTCGTCAATATTATCTTACCCTTATTATCTTACATATGTTTTATCTTATATGTAATTCCCATCTGTATTATCTCATCTGTATTATCTTGTCTGTAAATTCCATTTGTATTATCTTATCTGCATTATCTCATCTATATTATCTCATCTATATTATTTCATCTGTATTGTCCCATCTATATTATTTCATCTGTATTATCTCATACATATTATCTCATCTATATTATCTCATATATATTATCTCATCTGTATTGTCCCATCTATATTATTTCATCTGTATGATCTCATACATATTATCTCATCTATATTATCTCATCTGTATTATCTCATCTGTATTATTTTATCCTTATTATCTTATCTGTAATTCTCACCTGTATTATCTCATCTATATTATCTCATCTGTAGTATCTCGTCAATATTATCTTATCCGTATTATCTTACATATGTTTTATCTTATATGTAATTCCCATCTGTATTATCTCATCTGTTTTATCTCATCTATATTATCGCATCAATATTATATTATCTGTATTATCTTGTCTGTACTTCCAATCTATATTATCTCTTCTCTATTATGTTATCTGTATTATCTCTGTCAGCGTCTTACATCGCACACAGGCACTCTAGCTTCTTCATACACACTCAAAGAAACATCAGTCGTGCGTATGGTACGTCTATCATTTATTTCAGGCGAACCTGATATAAATATAATTACAAGGTATACACAGGCGGTGGCTGCCTTACATACATATACAAATGCCGCCTTACATACGATTATAGCACACAGTCAATTACACAAGTCCTACACTCGCTATCCTCAAACTAGCACTCTCGCAAGCTAAGCATTTGCTCTCGAAAACACAAAGCGTCCTCCCCTGAAACTGTCTGGGTCCCGTCTGACGTTCTCAAGCTGGTTGGCTGGACTTGTCGCACTTGACCCCGTGCTGTCCGTAAACCCCGTGCTGTCCTAGCAGTCTCGTTGTACTGCAGTCCGTTCGTGCTAAGCTGGGTTATTCGGTGTACTGACGTCAAGTCCGTTCAGGGCAGTGTCCCGTGAACTGGCGTCCCCTCCTAACACCCGGTCTGGTCCTGCCGGTGTCCTGTCTCTGACACGTCTGTGTCCCCACCTAAGTCCTGTCTCCACTTTATCTACTGTCCTGTAGATGTCCTGTCTTATGACCACTCTGTGTCTTGACTTGTGTCCTGTCTCTACTCTGTCGCTATATTGTAGATGTCCTTATCTATGTCCTGGATGTCGTTATCTAAGTCGTTCTACCTCTATTCTGTCCCTTTGTCCTCTCTATGTCCTGTACCTACCCTTCAACACTCTGACAATCTCATCTGTAGTATCTTATGTGTATTATCTCATTTATATTATCTTATCTGCATTATCTTATCTGTATTATCTTATCTGTAATTCCCATCCGTATTATCTCATCTATATTGTCTCATTTATATTATGTCGTCACTATTATCTTATCAGTAGTATCTTATCTGTATAATCTTATCTGTAATTCCAATCTATATTATCTCTTCTCTATTATATTATCTGTATTATCTCATTTGTATTATCTTATCTGCATTATCTTATCTGTATTATCTCTTCTGCATTGTCCCATCTATATTATTTCATATGTATTATCTAATATGTATTATCTCATCGACATTATCATATCTATAATATCTTACCTTATTTGTATTGCCTCATCTGTGTTATATCATCTGTATTTTCCAATCTATAATTTATAATATGTATTATTTTATCTTGTCTGTATTATTGCATATGTATTATCTTATCTGCATTTTCCAGTCTGTATTTTCTCATCTGCATTAGCTCATATGTATAATCTTATCTGTAGTATCCTATCTGTATTATCGTATCTGTGTGATCTCTTCTGCATTCTCCCATCAGTAAGATCTAATCTGTATTATCTTGTCTGCATGTTATGAGAAGAAATGACTTGGAGAACTTAGTGACAACTGGCAAGATCGAAGGGAACAGACCAAAGGGAAGACCGAGAAGTAAATACCTGGATGGCTTGACCACATGACATGGTCGAGACAGGAACACTGAGCTTACCCCCGACTCTGGTGATCGAGTGAAATGGCGAATCCTGACCGCCCAAGCTTTCCGGCATGGCACATGATTGATTTATTGATTTACTAGCTGACCCTGCCCGGCTTCGCCCAGACCCTGGTGGGGAGCATCTCATTTAATTCATATAAGTAGTCATATAAGTTCCCGTTCCCGTTACCGACTATCTGTCTGTCTGTCTGTCTGTCTGTCTGACCCGGCCCGACATCGCCCAGCTCCTGGTGTGAAGCATCTCATCTTATATATAAATTAGGATGTCCGTATCTCTGTCCGTATCTCTGTCTGTATGTCTGTCTGTATGTATGTCCTTTATACGCTCGCGAACGGGCCCATCCGATTGAGATGAAATTTTCTACACGCCTTCCTTTCATTCCAGAGATGCCAACTGTCGTAGTTTTTTTTTCTTCTTCCTCCTCCTCCCTCCTCCCTCCTCCCCCTCCCAAAATACGTACGTCCAGGAAATGGTCTTCTACATAGACACTTCTCTCTGAGGTCCGCGATAACATATTAACCTGTTGGGATGGCAATCAATCATCCTACTACCTCCTCCCTCCTCCTCCCTTCTCCCTCTTCCTCCTCCCTCTTCCTCCCTCCGCCTCCTCCCTCCTCCCATTCTCTACTCCTCCTTCCTCCTCCCTCCTCCTTCTCCTCCCTCCTTCTCCCTCTTCCTCCTCCCTCTTCCTCCCTCTTCCTGCTCCCTCCGCCTCCTCCCTCCGCCTACTCTCTCCTCCTCCTCCTCCTCCTCCCTCTCCCTCCTCCTACTCCCTTCTCCTCCTCCTCCTCCTCCTCCTCTCTCCTCCTCCCTCCTTCTCCCTCTTCCTCCTCCTCCTCCTCCCCCTCCTCCTCCACCCTACTCCTCCCTCATCTTCCTAATCCCTCCTCCTCCCTCCTATTCCTCCTGTCTCCTCCTCCCTCCTTCTCCCTCCTCCTTCTACCTCTTCCTCCCTCCTCCTTCTCCCTCCTCCCTCCTCCCCTCTCCTCTCTCCTCCTCCCTCCTCCTCCCTCCCTCCTCCCTTCTCATCCTCCCCCACCTACGTTCTCCTCCTCCCTCCTCCCTCCTCCCTCCTTCTCCCTCCTCCTCCCCCTCCCTCCTCCCCCTCCCTCCTCCTCCTTCACCCCTCCTACCTCCTCCTCCTCCTCCTTCACCATCCTCCCCTCCCTCCTCCTCCCTCCTCCTCCTCCTCCTCCTCCTCCCTCCTCCCTCCTCCCTCCTCATCCCTCTTCCTCCTCCTCCCCCTCCTCCTTCTCCCCTTTCCCCCTCTTTCTCTTAATCCCTCCTCCTCCTTCTCCTCCCTCCTATTCATCCTACTCCTCCTCCTCCCTCCTCCTCCTCTCTCCGCCTATCTCTTCCTCCCTCCTCCTCCCTCCTTTCTCTTCCTCCTCCCTCCTCTCTCTTCCTCCTCCCTCCTCCTCCCTCTTCCTCCTCCTCCTCCCTCCTCCTTCTCCTGCTCCCTCCTCCTCCTCCCTTCCCTCCTTCTCCTCCTCCCCCTCCTACCCCTCCCTCCTCCCCCTCATCCGTCTTCCTCCCTCCTCCTTCTTCCTCCCCCCTCCCTCCCTTCCTCTCCTCCCTCCTCCTTCCTTCCCCTTCCTCCTCCCCTCCTCCCCTCCTCCCCTCCTCCTTCTCCTTCCTCTCCTTCCTCCCCTCCTCCTCCCTCCTCCTCCCTCCCTCCCTCCTCCTCTCCCTCCTCCTCCTCTCTCTCCTCCCTCCCTCCTCCTCCCTTCACCTCCTCCTCCTCCCTCTTCCTCCTCCTCCTCCTCCTTCCATTCCCTCCCTCCCTTCCTCCTCTCCTCCTCCTTCCTCCTCTCCTCCCTCCTCCCTCCCTCCCTCTCCCTCCTCCCTCCTCCTCCCTCCCTCTCCTCCTCTCTTCCTCCTCCCTCTCTCTCCTCCCTCTCCTCCTCTTCCCTCCTTCCTCCCTCCTCCTTCTCCCTCTTCCTCCTCCCTCTTCCCTCCCCGCCTCCTCCCTCCTCCCACTCTCTACTCCTCCCTCCTCCTTCTCCTCCCCTCCTCCTCCCCTCTTCCTCCCTCTTCCTGCTCCTCCGCCTTCCTCCCTCCGCCTACTCTCTCCTCCTCCTCCTCCCTCCTCCTCCTCTCCCTCTCCCTCCTCCCTCTCCTCCTCCTCCTGCGATCTCCTCCTCCCTCCTTCTCCCCTCTTCCTCCTCCCTCCTCCTCCCCCTCCTCCTCCACCCTACTCCTCCCTCCTCTTCCTAATCCCTCCTCCTCCCTCCTATTCCTCCTGTCTCCTCCTCCCTCCTCCTCCCTCCTCTTCCCTCCTCCACCTCCCTCTTCCTCCTCCCTCATCCATTTACCCAAGACAGACAGACATACAGATAGTCGGGAACGGGATCTTATATGACTACTTATATGATTTAAATGAGATGCTCTCCACCATGGGCTGGGCCGGGTCAGACAGACAGACAGACAGACAGACAGACAGATAGACAGACAGACAGACAGTCGGGAACGGGAGCTTATATGACTACTTATATGAATTAAATGAGATGCTCCCCACCAGAGTCTGGGCGAAGCCGGGCCGTGTCAGCTAGTTTAATTTATATAAGTAGTCATATAAGTTCTCGTTCCCGATGTTATCGCGGACCTCAGAGAGAAGTGTCTATGTAGAAGACCATTTCCTGGACGTACGTATTTTGGGAGGGGGAGGAGGGAGGAGGGAGGAGGAGGAGAAAAAAAAAAAACTACGACAGTTGGCATCTCTGGAATGAAAGGAAGGCGTGTAGAAAATTTCATCTCAATCGGATGGGCCGTTCGCGAGCGTATAAAGGACATACATACATACAGACAGACAGACAGAGATACGGACATCCTAATTTATATATAAGATTATCTTACCTTTATTATTTTATAGGTATTCTTTCGTTTGTATTATCTTATCTGTATTGTCTCATCTGTATTACCTTGTTTGTATTATCCGATCTGTATGATCTAATCTCTGTTATCTCATCTGTATTATCTTATCTCTATTAACGCATGCATATTGTTTCATCTGTATTTTCTGTTGTGTATTATTCCATGTGTGAAATCAAAAAGACATCTTGTTTACATATAGCTTCCATAAGAAACGTGCACATATCCCGCTGCGTTAATGCTGAATCCTCTGTATAGGATGTTTTTGTTCTTGTTTCCTTCCAGTTTTCCTGTATATAGATTCTAATCACCACAGACTTTTTGTTTTTGCCTTGCGTTCTGTTAATTAATTTGCGATTCAATAGCCAGATTTTCACAGAAAGATAAGCAGAATGAATTCCAATGAGCTAATTAAAATGGTTTGCAATTTTTTTTTAGCCGAAATGCGCAAAACTGTACATGCCCTGTGGCAAGATCATAATCACGTGCAATGCCGAGCAGCGCAGGAAATCGTGTTTTCATTTATATGTTTTATATGTGCTAGGTTATTTCAACAGCTCCTTGTCAATCGTGCCACTCCCCCGAACCAATCCCCTGTGTAATAAAGTCTATCATCATCATCATCATCATCATCATCATCATCATCATCATCATCATCATCATCATCATCATCATCATCATCATCGTCATCATCATCGTCATCATCATGTGCCATACCGATAAGCATGGGAGGTAATGTTTCAATATCTTACACGATCACCAGAGTCGTAGATCAGCTCTGTGTTCTTGTCTCGATCATACGATCATGGTCAAGTCATACATATATTTACTTTTCTGCCTTTCCCTCGTTCTTTTCACCTCAATCGTGCCAGTTGTTACCAAGTTCTCTTATTTATTTCTTCTCATAACGCGCCCAAAAGATATTGACTGTCTGTGTCAAATTTCTCCATTACGTTTACGGTTTTCATTTGCTTCTTCTAGGACTTGCTCGTTGGTTTTTCTGTCTGTCCATGGAATTCTTTGTATTTTCTTCAGAAACCACATTTCCACAGCCATTAGATATTTATCAGCTTGACTGTTCATTTTCCGTGCTTCACATCCATACATAAGTACAGGTTCTACGTAGCACTTCAACATGTTTGTAATGGCAATCGACATCATTTTATTTGCCAGTATAATTTCCATCTTGCAAAATTCTACTTTTTCCATAGCGATTCTTGTTCTAATCTCTTCAAGGCACCTCCCATCATATGATATGACTGTTCCAAGATAGTTATACCGATTCACTTGTATAAGAATACTACCATTTACCCGTATATTACATGTGGGTGTTTCTTTCTTCCTAGTGACGACCGTAATCTCTGTGTCGATCATTGCACCTTTAAAAACCTTGTATCTATGTTCTAATTTCCTTATATTTTATTCAATGTCACCGGCGTAAGGTTAGCCGCGGCTTCAACTTCACTTCATAGGTTCACCTCATAATGTTCCGTTCCTATGCCAGTGAATATCACAGAAAATGCTTCTCACTGTCCCGTGTGAAAAGTGGAACAGACATCAGCCCCGACGAACCGACAGCGCGCATACGCATACATGCATACGGCCTCAGGCCTCGCCTACTTCATAAAGTCCTAGGGAGTCTCTGTGGCGAAGGGGTCAAGCCGTTTGACTCGTGCTCCGAGGGTTGTGGGTTCGATTCCGGGCCGCGTCCTTCGGTTTACGAGTTAAATGTTTCGGAGACTCCTGTGGGTCGTCGCTAAAAGCTACGGAGTTTGTGCTTTGTGCGACGCTTTCCGTGCTTCGGAAATAGACCGAGCCATATGGGATAAAACCCGCTGCAATGAAGTCGACCCTGTCGACTTTTAAGCGACTTTAAGCATAAGGCCGCTGTCAGAATGCCAACACAACAATCCGCCCCTAAATTGACAGTTCGTCGTGGATGGAAGCATTTCTTTATGTCTTTTCCTCTCCCTCTAACACCATCAAACGTCCTGAATGTCCCCGACAGCCACAACCTTTTCCAGCCTCCTATGCTCCCATAACGTGACCAGAGTCATGACGACATTCGTATCCTGATGTGGGCCACAAGCTGATTGGCCATTGCGCCTCACGTAGGTATTAAAATAAAATTGGCTAAACAGCAAATTGATGGGAAAGACATTAGACTTATAAAAAACATATATTGGAAACAACAAGCTGCCATAAGAATTGATAATGAAGTAGGACAATACCAACCTATTAAGAGAGGTGTTAGGCAGGGATGTGTAATGTCTCCAGATCTTTTTTCCTTATACAGTGAAAATATTTTCAGAAATGTAGAAGACCTAAATGGAATCAGCATTGGAGGACGAAACATAAATAACATTAGATATGCAGATGATACAGTATTGGTTGCAGACAATGCACAGGATCTGCAACAATTAGTAGACGCTGTGGTTGTACACAGTGAGCAGCTGGGGTTAGAATTAAATTGTAGGAAGACACAGGTTATGGTCGTCACTAGGAAGAACGAAGTACCACAATGTAATATACAAGTAAATGGGAATATTCTTCAACAAGTGAATCGGTTCAATTATCTCGGAACAGTCATAACATCTGATGGCAGATGCCTTGAAGAGATTAGAACAAGAATCGCCATTGCGAAAGTAGCCTTTAGCAAGATGAAAAACATTCTGACCAATAAATTGATGTCAATTGAAACGAGAAAAAGAGTGTTGAGGGGATACATAGAGCCTGTTCTTTTGTATGGATGTGAAACTTGGACAATGTGCAGTCAAGCTGAAAAACATCTGATGGCTGCAGAAATGTGGTTTCTGAGGAAAATGCAAAGAATACCATGGACAGATAGAAAAACCAATGACCAAGTACTACAAGAGACAAATGAAAATCGTAGATTGATTAGAGAAATTAGACGTAGACAGTCAAAATTTTTTGGACATGTTATGAGAAGAAATGGACTGGAGAACTTGGTGACAGCTGGCAAGATCGAGGGGAACAGACCAAGAGGAAGACCGAGAGGAAAATACCTGGATGGCTTGGCCACATGGCATGGACGAGACAGGAACACTGAGCTGATCCACGACTCTGGTGATCGAGTGAAATGGCGAATCATGACCGCCCACGCTTTCCGGCATGGCACATGATTGATTGATTGAAACAGCAAGATGATCGACTTCATTGCATCGGATTTTATCCCATATGTCACGGTTTCTTTCCGCACTGCGGCCTCCCGAAAGCATCGCGCAAAGCACGAACTCCAACCCTTATAGAGATGTGGAGAGCGGAGAACTTTGCTGCCAGTCAATCCACATCTGTGTCCAGAATGAGAGACTCTGAAGCAAGAATTTGCACGACCAGACACTAGAGGCACCTCGGGAGAACGATGGGCCTTGTCAACCAACACAGAAGTGACACTATTAGCCGCTGGCCGCTGATGCATATGTTGAGAGAGAAAATAAAGTGAAAAGGGGGGGGGGGGGGAATTATGAGCACCTATAAACTTGTCCAGAGGGCAAGGATAATACCACAACCGATAACCAATAACTAATAATCATACCGCCATATCTTGCGTGTCTGCATTCCCGCTCTCTTTCCTCGCCGGAATGCAAAATTATCCCTCTGCTCACGAAATTATGGGATAGAACTACCAATAAGTAATCTACTACTATTGTCTGCACAGTGTAACCAAGCGTATGATACAGATACTTTTACAGCAGCCCAGAGCTGGACGAAGACGATACGCAACGAGGTAAAGTAATCACACACTGGCAAACTCGATTATTACACTTTAGTGAATGAATTCTGATCCCGACACGGAGTCATAACTCAAGTTATTAAGTACTGAACATCTGTCAGACTGGGCGACTTGCCGCACGCACATATGCAAATCTATTTCTCCCCCATTTCTGCAATGTCTACTTTTATTTATGTATGTGGCTGTACGGCTCCCGCGGACTTTGAGCGTAATTGAATGTGCAGCTGCCAGATATTGGGTATTGCCATAGCATCCCAACATTCCGGGCAGGCATATTTGCCGCTCTGTCTCTCAGACCTGATGTTGTAAGGTCTTAATTGTAATCTTTCCCACGACACAATGGATGTCTGTGGGAGTTCCGCTCTTGTGATTGAGCTACCGTTTAACAGTAGACGGCACTACCTGTTTCTGTTGGAGCCGAATGTTGGTGAGCGCCGCCCAACATTCGGCGCCAAAGAAAGCAGTTAGTACCGTCTACTCTGATACGGTAGCTCAATCATATCTGACTAAGACTTGACAACCCAACATTCGGCGCCAACAGAACGCAGGTAGTACCGTCTCTTGTCATGCGATAGCTCAGTCATATCTGTCTAAGACCTGACTTTTGGTGACGATGATAAGAAAACGGGGGAAAAACAACCCGTTACTGGAGTCTGCACGAACTTCCCATACACTCTTCTCCTCCGTAATGTCGAGCTGTTGTGAGAATTCAATATACTCAATGGATTCTCACCATTGCCTCCCAGCAAAAGGAGTTCCCACGCGAACAGTGAGGACAACAAAGTCACGCATGCATGAGCGCAATAGAAAACGCCTCAATCACATTAGGGGTCAATGCTGTGTGTGCGTGTATACGCGCGAGTGCGTGCGTGTGTATGTGTGGTGTGTTAAAACGAAATACAATTCGGCTGTGGAAGTGATACGCACTTTAGGAGATTCAAGTACCGAAAACAATAAAATTGCACGAAGAAACTAAATGTAAGTAATAACTTTACCATGCACTAATGTTTCAAACCAACATGTTTTCTTTCACGAAAACCCACTCAGAGATAAAGAGGCCAGCATGCATGGAGAGATTAAATTCCTGTATGTGTGTGAGTGAGTGTGTGTGTGTGTGCGCGCGCGTGTGTTTGTGTGTGTGTGTGTGTGTGTGTGTGTGTGTGTGAAGAGAGAGAGAGAGAGAGAGAGAGAGAGAGAGACAGAGAGAGAGAGAGAGAGAGAGAGATGGGGTGTTTGGTGGAGGATCATATTATGAACAGAATGTAAATTATTGTACCCTATATCAAATAATCCATTACTCACTGAACCAACCAAGTGGCGGTCAGCATGGCTGAATGGATAAGAAGGCTCGTTCCTCAACTTTCTGGGTTCTGATGCCAAGGTAGCGGGTTCAACCCCTACACCGGTCAGTGGAACTAACATGTTGACTTCTTGTCATTGACTTGAGTGCATACATTACAAGTATCTGTGAAGTCGGAGCGGGTTCGCCCCATCTCGCAGGACACTAGTAATAGGGACAACTAATCAACACGCAAAATTCAGTGTAGTGCATTAGAAGTAGTAAGTAGATACGACATGTATGCGCTACGCTTGAGTTCAAAGCAAGCTACCGCAGAAATAAGAAGCAACTAAGCGCCGCTTCCACACCCATAGCTGGCTAAAGAGATACACACAATTGAGCGATCGTGCTGGTTGCCAAGGCCATCTCTAGATAGCTGGCAGATCATATACGTGCATTTAGAGTTGATGTTAGGGAAGACACGATGGACGGAGTGCATTTAGAGATGACGTTAGGGAAGATAAGATGGACGGAGTGTATTTAGAGATGACGTTAGGGAAGATAAGATGGACGGGGTGCATTTAGAGATGATGTTAGGGAAGACACGATGGACGGAGTGCATTTAGAGATGACGTTAGGGAAAATAAGATGGACGGAGTGCATTTAGAGATGACGTTACGGAAGATAAGATGGACGGAGTGCATTTAGAGATGATGTTAGGGAAGATAAGATGGACGGAGTGCATTTAGAGATGATGTTAGGGAAGACACGATGGACGGAGTGCATTTAGAGATGACGTTAGGGAAAATAAGATGGACGGAGTGCATTTAGAGATGACGTTATGGAAGATAAGATGGACGGAGTGCATTTAGAGATGATGTTAGGGAAGATAAGATGGACGGAGTGCATTTAGAGATGATGTTAGGGAAGATAAGATGGACGGAGTGCATTTAGAGATGATGTTAGGAAAGAAGAGACTAAGAGATCATTTGGTAGGATTGCAGGTCTCATTGGTTTTATAATAATAATGAGGCGGAAAGAAGAGGGAGGGGGGGGAGACAAGAAGAAGAAGAAGAAGAAGAAGAAGAAGAAGAAGAAGAAGAAGAAGAAGAAGAAGAAGAAGAAGAAGAAGAAGAAGAAGAAGAAGAAGAAGAAGAAGAAGCAGCAGAAGCAGCAGAAGCAGCAGAAGAAGCAGAAGAAGAAGAAGAAGAAGAAGAAGAAGAAGAAGAAGAAGAAGAAGAAGAAGAAGAAGAAGAAGAAGAAGAAGAAGAAGAAGAAGAAGAAGAAGAAGAAGAAGAAGGAGAAAAGGAGAAGAAGAAGAGGAGATAGAAAAAAGAGAGCCAACAGCAAATATGACTAGCAGGAAAAGAGACACGAGGATAAACACTCAGACAGACAGACAGACAGACAGACAGACAGACAGACAGACAGACCGTTACTCCTGTCTTCTACCTCCGGCTGTCCGTGAGTAAACGCCCATTGCTGCAGCCAAGGTCAGTTCCTGGTGACCAACTAGCACCATCTGTAGACACCGTCCATACGGATGTTCATATCCCCGTGGTTCCACTTTTGGTCCCGCCGCCCAAGCCCAGCCGATAAGTACGGGCCAACTAACCCATTTTGTGGGTCGTAACTGTATTACTGACGATTGTTGTCGGTGCCCCGCTGCGTGTGTGACTGCCATTTGTTTGTCCTGTAACTCGATTAGATTGTCTACCAAACACGGCTAGCTGTGCTGAATCCATTGCCTAATGATCTTACTCAACTCTGTTGCACTTCGGGGAATCAAATGTACTGGCTAATTATCAAGTGTAAGAAGCTTAGAGACCAACCTTGAGCTTGTGTTGTATCTTCTGCTTCTTCTTGTTTCAGTTGGCTGGGAGTCGGGTTAGATCAGCAGATGTGTGTCCTGCTTGAACTTGACAGTCTTCTACAAAACATGTTAGACTGACAGCACTAACGGTGGAAGGCAATTAATGCTTTCCTTCCGTCTTGTCATCCCTGAAGTCATATCTTATTGCTTTCCTTCCATCTTGTCTTCCCTGACGTCATTTCTTATTGCTTTCCCTCCATCTTATCTTTCCTGACGTCATTTCTTAGTGCTTTCCCTCCATCTTATCTTCCCTGACGTGACATTTTAGTGCTTTGTGTCGATCTTGTCTTCCCCGATTTCATCTTATACTGCTTTCCCCATCCTATTTTCCTCGACGTGACATTTTAGTGCTTTCCGTCCATCTTGTCTTCCTTGACGTCATCTCTTTCTGCTTTCGTCCACCATGTCTTCCTTGACGTAATCTCTTACTACTTTCGTTCATATTGTCTTCCTTGACGTAATCTCTTACTGCTTTCGTTCATCTTGTCTTCCTTGACGTAATCTCTTACTACTTTCGTTCATCTTGTCTTCCTTGACGTAATCTCTTACTGCTTTCGTCCATCTTGTTTTCCTTGACGTCATCTCTTTCTGCTTTCGTCCATCATGTCTTCCTTGACGTAATCTTTTACTGCTTTCGTTCATCTTTTCTTCCTTGACGTCATCTCTTACTGCTTTCGTCCATCTTGTCTTCCTTGACGTCATCTTTTACTGCTTTCGTCCATCTTGTCTTCCCTGACGTGACATTTTAGTTCTTTCCGTCCACCTTGTCTTCCCTGACGTCATTGACGTCACATGTATGTGCTGATCGTCTATCTTATCGAAGCTGGAATAATCTCTAAGTTCTTTCCGTCCATCTCTCTGTGGATTTTGACATCTGGGTTTCCGAGAAGGCTGCAAATACCGTACTTATATATTTTTAAAAAGACAGCCGAAAACACCCGTGACATGGCCACCCGCGGGTAGCAGTGGTTATATATGACCCCCTCCCCTCCCACTTTTTTTCTGTTGTCTTGCTGGGTCTTATCGTTAGAAGGGGACGAACCGACGCAGTAATGAAGAGCTTACGAACGCAGGTCCAAATCCCGCATTAGGCATTCGAAATACAGCTCCGGAGATTTAGAAACAGAACGCCTTGTGCTGCTTTGTAAGTAGTACGTTACGTCCTAACTAAGTATGATTTCATGAGTACTCCTTAGGATTGACCTAGTTAATCCTTATATAAAAAGTCTAGCTCCTACGCAATGACGTCAAAAATCGGCTCCTACGGGGCAAGGGATTTAACTCAAGAATAAGTAATCGAATGGTTTTTGTGTGTGCATTATTACCTCCCTTTGTTGTTGAGACTTTCATCTTTTTTTTAAAGTTAATGATTACTGTTAATTAAGATTGTAGTGGGAGGGGCTTAAAAACTAATATCATGCGATTGATGGTGTGTTAGGGTTACAGTGCTCTTCCTCCTCGGTTTCTTCCACACCCTTTATTTTTCTCGTCTTTTCTTTATCTATATTGGGCCAGGCGTAACAGTATCAATATTCCAATGGTGATGTGTAAGGGTTAGGGGTACAGTGCATCTCCTTGGAATGGTCTAGGTTGCTAGTAGCCATGTCGTGGGGGCGCAGGAGGTTGGGTGCAGGGTGGTGAAGCATGGGGTGAGGCGAGGGGGTTCGAACCCACGAGCCACGCTGAGTGTCATAGGAAAACTGTAATAAATAAAAAGGTAAATTAGTTAGTTAGTCTTTCCTCTTGAGCCTAAGGCGGCGCATAGGGCAGAAGTCCTGTCTCTCCGTGCCTGGCGGTTCGCTGCTACCTGTTGTAGATCTTGGATATTTACTTGGCCGTTAAATGAGCCTTCTCTAATGATGGTTCTACGCAGGGTCTCTCTTGGTCTTCCCCGTTTTCTTTTCCCTACCGGTGACCATATGAGGGCTTGGTAGGGGAGTCTTGTCTTGTCCATTCTGAGTACATGGCCGATGTAGTTCCAACGGCGTCTTCTTATGAAATTTGATACTGTATCTTGCTTAGTCTCTTGTCTTATTTGCGAATTGGTTCTGAAGTCTGTCCAGTGGATGTTTAGAAGTCTTCTAAGACATTTGTTCTCAAAATTGTCTAATTTTTTATCTAAAGCTACCGTTGATTTCCAAATTTCACATCCATACGTTAACACTGGAATCACACAAGAGTTGACGATTTTAAGTTTTGTGTGTTTGCTGAGTGTCTTTGACTTCCAGATGTTTGACAGTTTATTGAAGGCACTAGATGCCAGTGCGATTCTAGATGATATTTCTGGTGTTGAGTCCCCTGTAGATGACATGTTGCTTCCTAAGTATGTGAAGCTGTTGACTTTTTCAAGAACGTAGCTGTTCAATTTGGTGTCATCTGAACTGTTGGTAAGATCAATAGTCTTTGTTTTTGTGGTGTTAATTTGGAGACCAATTTGCCCTGAAACATTTTGGAGATGGTTTATTTTCTCTTGGGCATCCGGGTGTGTTGAACTCAAAAGCACTATGTCGTCGGCAAAGTCCAGGTCTTCTAGAATTTTGTCAGCCCAATGGATACCCATATTTGTGTTGTTTGTGCATTTGCGCATGACCCAATCGATAGCTATTCCAAAAAGCATCGGTGATAAGACACAACCCTGTTTCACTCCTGTTTCGACTGAGAACCAGTCAGAGTTGCCTGTTCCTGTTCTTACGCAGCAACGTGTCTCTTTGTAGAAAGATTTTATGACGTTGGTATATTTGGTAGGAAAACCATAGATGTTAAGTAGATTCCAAAATGAAGGACGGTGGATGCTGTCGGAGGCTTTTTGAAAGTCGACAAAGTTGGTGATTAATTTCGATTGGAATTCTATGGAGTCTTCAATGATTATTCTGAGGGTGAAAATGTGGTCTATGCATGACCGTTTTGGTCTGAAGCCTGCTTGTTCTTCTCTGAGCCTTTCATCTATCGCCTTTTTCAATCTCTCAGGTAACATGCTACAAAAAAGTTTTCCTGGTACTGATAATAGAGTGATACCACGCCAATTATTGCAATCAGACATATCGCCCTTTTTAGGCAGTTTGAAAATTACACCATCTTTCCACTGTTGTGGTGGGGATTCGCTTTGCCAGATTTCATTGATCAGCTGTAACAAACGTTGTAAGGTGTTCTCATCTGCTGCTTTGAGCAATTCTCCTGAGATTTTATCTTCACTAACTGCTTTGTTGTTCTTCAATTTTTTTATGGCTGCTTTAATCTCTTCCATGGTGAATGACTCGCAGGAGGCATCTAGTGGGGGCATAGTAATTTCTCCATCCAGGTTTGGAACAGTGTCAGGCTGCGGTCTATTTAATATTTCTTTGAAATGTTCTGCCCATCGTTGCTTGTGAAGGTCATCGGATAACAATTGATTGCCTTGTTTGTCTTTGATGGGTATATTTGGTGTAGGTGAGTGATTGCATAGTTGCTTCATGATATGGAATGCGGCTCTAATGTTTCCAGTTCTGGCAGCTGCTTCGGCGTCGGAGGCCAGGCTGTGAAAAAAGGTAAATAGGGCGGGTTTATGGTATGTAGAGAGTCGTAACGGTTTATTCACTATCATCACACGGGTTACAAATGAAAACCTTAAAAAAGTAAGGATGGCCGATAGTATTGAATGTAGTGAGTATGGATTAGTGAAATTCGTTGTTAAGAGGTGAGTGAGTGAGGGAAAGACTAGATAAGTACGTCTGATCATTGTTACGGGGTAGACGAGTGGCGGGGTTGCTAGATAAATACTCCGACAGCAATTTTAGAACACCTGAGGTTAAGGCTGCAATTTGTAACCCGTATGATGATAGTGTTTAAACCCCTGCGACCCTCTACATATCACTACTAATAGATACCCACACCTTAACAATGAGTTTCACTAAGCCATACCCACTACACCAAGTATAACCAATCCTCTTTACTTTGTAAGGTTTTCATTTGTAACCCGTATGATGATAGTGAATAAACCGTTACGACTCTCTACATACCATATACTCGCCCTATTTACCTTTTTACTCATTACGATTTTCCTATGACACTCGGTGCGGCTCGTGGGTTCGAACCCCCTCGCCCCACACCATGCCTCGCCACCCTGCACCCAAACCCCTGCGCGCCCACCACACGGCTGCCAGCACCCTAGATCATTCCGAGGAGATGCACTGTACCTTTAACCCTTACACATCACCAATGGAGTATTAATAGTGTTACGCCTGGCCCAATATAAATAAAGAAAAGACGAGAAAAATAAAGAGGAGAAGAAACCGAAGAGGAAGAGCACTGTAACTCTAACACACAATCAATCGCATTATATTAGTTTTTAAGCCCCTCCCACTACAATCTTAATTAACAGTAATCATTAAATTTAAAAAAAATTCTCAACAAAAGGGAGGTAACAATGCAGAAAAACATTTGATAACTTATTCTTGAGTTTTATCCCTTGCCCCGTAGGAGCCGCACTTTGACATCATGGCCTAGGAGCTATACTTTTTATATAAGGATTTACAATCCTAAGGAGTTTTCCTGAAATCATACTTAGTTAGGACGTAACGTACTACTTTTGTACTGAAAGGTATAACTGCCAGATGAAAAATATGCTGACCAATAAAAAATATGTCATTTGCAACGAGAAAAAGAGTGTTGAGGTTCTACGTAGAACCTGTTCTTTTGTATGGATGCAAACCGTGGACAATGAGCAGACAAGATGAAAAACATATGATGACTGTGGAAATGGGGTTTCTGAGGAAAATGCAAAGAATACCATGGCCAGAAAGAGAAACCATGACCAAGTCCTACAAGAAACAAATGAAAACAGTAAACTGGTTATAGAAATTAGACGTAAACAGTCACAGTTTTTTTTTTACGTTATGAGAAGAAATAAATTGGAGAACTTGGTGACAACTGGCAAGATCGAGAGGAAGAGAACAAGAGGAGGGCAGAGAAGTAAATACCTGGATGGCTTGGCTACGTGGCATGGTCGAGACAAGAACACTGAGCTGATCCACGACTCTGTTGATCGAGTGAGATGGCAAAACATGACTACCCACGCTTATAGTCTTGGCATATGATGATGATGATAACTGCCAGTAGTTCAGAAAGCAATGGCAATGTAAACTTGCCAACAAACAACAAACAACAAAACAATACGAGGAGAAACGAAATGACATTTTCCAATCGTGATGGGACAAGAGATATGTATCCCTTAGCTTGAATCGGGACAAGACCACAGACCAGCACGAGACTTCATGATCTCGATGGCGAGCAATGACGAACCGCATTTATTGACACGGCTCAAGCTGGGAATGAGATATATATGTTATCAGGAAAATCAAGATGAAACACTCCATTCCTCGTGGTAATTTTTTCTCAGATAATTTCCGAAATATTTTAAAACACACCTGCAACCAGTTTATAAAATCTGGGTCTACCCCCACACATGGACTAATCGGTTAAATGAGTCACTTGTTAAGCTGGGTCGATCCCAGAACCGGACTAGTCAGTAACATAAGTCTCTTGTTAAGATGGGTCGACCCCAGAACCGGACTAATCGATAACTAAAGTCTCTTGTTAAGATGGTTTGACCCCATAACCGGACTAATCGGTAACACAAGTCTCTTCTTAAGATGGGTCTACCCCATAACCGGAATAATTGGTAACATGAGTCTCTTCAAATGTTGGGCCGACCCCAGAACCGGAATAGTCGGTAACACGAGTCTCTTGTTAAGCTGGGCCGACCCCAGTACCGGACACGTCGGCAACACGAGTCCCGCTTGAATCACTTCTTGTTGACTCTAATTGTCACTTTATTGAGTGCCGCCATGGTGACTCAAATGACACTTTATAAAGTCTGTAGACATACATGACAGGTGGGAAACTGTGGCAATGACTTCCTGGTGAGGTGTGCTGAACTATCTTGTTGATAAATATGTACAAGATAAAAGAGAATGGATGCGAGAAAATAAAAAGAACGGAAAAAAGACATGATGAGATCAGAAAGAAAGAAACTACAGACATAACTACCGTCTGCAGGGATCTGAACTACAGACATAGCTCCTGTCTTCTTGGATCGTGAACTACAGACATTGCACCTGTCTTCTGGGATCGTGAATTACAGACATAGCTCCTGTAGTCTTGGTTAGGGACCTACAGACAGCGCCTGTCTTCTGGGATCGTAAACTACAGATATAGATCCTGTCTTCTGGGATCGTGAACTTCAGACTTAGCTCCTGTCTTCTGGGATTATGAACTACAGACATAGCTCCTGTCTTCTGGGATCGTGAACTACAGACATAACTCCTGTCTTATGGGAGCATGAACTACAGACATAATTCCTGTCTTTTAGGCTAGGGAACTACCAGCATAGCTCCTGTCTTCTGGGAACGTGAACTATAGATATAGCTCCTGTCTTTTCGGCTTGTGAACTACAGACACAACTCCAGTCTTCTGTGATCGTCAACTACAGACACAACTCCTGTCTTCTGTGATCGTGAACTACAGACAGCTCCTGTCTCCCATCCATCCATCCATCCATCCATCCATCCATCCATCCATCCATCATGTGCCATGCCGATAAGCGTGGGCGGTCATGTTTTGCCATCTCACTCGAACACCAGAGTCGTGGATCATCTCCGTGTTTCTGTCTCGACCATGCCTTGTGGACAAGCCATCCAGGTATTTAATTCTTGGTCTTCCCTTTGGTCTCCTCCATTCGATCTTGCCAGTTGTCACAAGTTCTCCAATTCATTTCTTCTCATAACATGCCCAAAAAATGTTGACTGTCCACGTCTAATGACTCTAATCAGTTTACGATCTTCATTTGTTTCTTGTAGGACTTGCTCATTGGTTTTTCTGTCTGTCCATGGTATTCATGGAGGACGAAACATCAATAACATTAGATATGCAGATGATACAGTATTGATTGCAGACAATGCGGAGGATCTGCAACAATTAGTAGATGCGGTTGTTGTACACAGTGAGCAGCTGGGGTTAGAATTAAATTGTAAAAAGACACAGGTTATGGTCGTCACTAGGAAGAACGAAGTACCACAGTGTAATATACAAGTAAATGGGAATATTCTTCAACAAGTGAATCGATACAATTATCTCGGAACAGTCATAACGTCTGATGAGAGATGCCTTGAAGAGATTAGAACAAGAATCGCCACGGCGAAAGTAGCCTTTAGCAAGATGAAAAACATTCTGACCAATAAAAAGATGTCAACTGAAACGAGAAAAAGAGTGTTGAGGGGATACATAGAGCCTGTTCTTTTGTTTGGATGTGAAACTTGGACAATGTGCAGTCAAGCTGAAAAACATTTGAAGGCTGCAGAAATGTGATTTCTGAGGAAAATGTAAAGAATACCATGGACAGATAGAAAAACCAATGACCAAGTACTACAGGAGACAAATGAATCTCGTAAATTGATGAGATAAATTAGACGTAGACAGTCAAATTTTTTTGGACATGTTATAAGAAGAAATGGATTGGAGAACTTAGTGACAACTGGCAAGATCGAAGGGAACAGACAGAGAGGAAGACCGATAGGAAAATACCT
>OY992876.1:254435355-254532855 GCA_963921405.1 Cepaea hortensis
AATGGGAAAATATGGAAAATGGTGATGAAAATATGTTGTACATTGTGTAACGTAAAAAACACAAAAAGAATAGTCGTGCAGATCAGTAAGAAAATTCCTGGAATTGAAATAAATATTATGAAATAAGCAGTGCAAGTTAAATTCAATTGGCAGTAAAAATGCTAATATGAATGATGAGGATACAAAAAAAAATATATATGGCATAATGACATGCTTGCGCTCAGCTCTCTCTCTCTCTCTCTCTCTCTCTCTCTCTCTCTCTCTCTCTTTCTCTCTCTCTCTCTATTTATTTTTCTTTCACGCACACTGACACACTAACTCTCTCATTGTCTCTCTCTCTCTCTCTCTCTCTCTCTCTCTCTCTCTCTCTCTCGCTTATACCCACTCACTCTCACACTTGCCCTGTCATACACATACACATACTCACTCTCACTCAATCTCTCACTCACCCTCCCATTTTCACTCACTCCCTTACTCTCTCTCTCTCTATCTCTCTCTCTCTTTCACTCACTCATTCCCTCTCTAAACCACACTAACTCACTCTCTTACTGGCACACACAGACAAGCAAACAGACACACACACACACTCACTCACTCTCACACATTTACTTTCTTATGCACTCTCTCACTCACCCACACTCTCTCTCTCTATTACACACTCACTCGCTCTCACACTCATTCAGTAACGCACATACACACATACCCACAAATTCTCTCTCTCACCCACTCACTCACTCACTCATGCTCCCTTAATCATTCACTCACTCGCTGATTCTCTAACTCACACTTACTCACTTTCTCACTCAATCCCACAGACAGGCAGACACACAACACAACCTCTCTCTCACATTCACTCATTCTCTCACTCAATTTCTCACACATACGTGCACACACACTCTCTCACTTTCACACTCACTAAGACACACGCGCATGCATACTCTCTGTCTCATACTCATTCTCTCACTCACTCTGTCACCCACTCTCTCTCTCTCTTACACACACACACACACACACACACACACACACACACACAGTGAAGAATGATAGTGAAAAAATGATACCAGTAGGTGAGTTATGGAGGTATTTAGTCAGTATGAAGTAAGTATTGAAATAATTTTCGGTTGAATGTGTAGGGAGTCATTGGAGTTTTCAGATCTGGTGGAAGGTTATTCCACAAGTGAGCACCAGAATATAGAAGTAGAAACTAGAGGACCCACTAGACAACATGAAAATTGAAAGCTATAGTTACCGACCGCGATTAAAACCTGTCACCTCCAAATAACAACGGCGCCTCGCTGCAGGAACAAGTGTATTTCGACGAATGGCGAACTAGACATCCATAATATACCATGGAGTACATGACCACCGCGACGTTAGGCGGGCACGCTAACCACTGAGCTGTGGAGGGTTCCTTTGTAATACTTACTTGTGATGTTTTCCGATGTAATATTTGGCAGTTTTATAAAGCGATTAGGATAGCTGTTATTACTACAAGTACGAGTGGGTTTCAAATGAAGACATTTAAAATGTGATAGAAATTACACACATGCCATTGTCTTGTAACCTGTTAATATTGTTGTTCGGGATGTCAGGAGTATTAAGCACGTGACATCTAGATACAGACGAACACGGTAACGTCATAAAGACAGTTTGAAGAAGGTAGACCCACTTTTGCCTAGCACCAAAGAGGAGTAGCGTTCTGTTATCCATTATCTGATCAGTGAAGGGGTGAAATCTATAGAAATTCATCGGTGAATGAAGGTCCAGTATGGGGATGCATGCCTGTCAATCCAGCAAATGTATGAGTGGAGTAGGAAGTTTCAAAATGGCGTGACTTCTGTGACAGACTGTTCACAACGGGGCCAGATACATCGAGTAGTGAGTGACCCGAGATAAATTCTTGCAGCAGAAATGAAAGCACTTTATCGGCGCTAGAAGACTTGCATAGAATGCAGTTTTCACTACATAGAAAGATGATATATTTGTTCTTTACTTTTTCAGAGTATATTCACACACACTTACACAAATGAAAAACATTTAAGGATTTCATTTGAAGCCCCCTGGTAAACAACAACAACACATAGACAAGTGCCGCGGCAGTAACCTAGTATGTGAATGTGAGCTGAATTGAGTCAAGAACCGACATCACAGCTCTCCAGGCATCGACACGCGTGCCTCGTCCTCAGCCTCAACAGCCAGCGAAGAGTAGGTGTGTGAAGTACTGGAATCATCACATTGTTAAAAGCCCCAGTGCTCGGGGGAAAGGGAGTCAGTCTTTCTCTCCCGTAGCGGATGACAAGAGCAGTCATAGAGCTCACGTCTTACCGTGTGGTATGCCACAGTCAGTGTATTGTCCATTACATCAACTGTCCCGCCAGTCTGTAGAGTTTACTCGTTGGGGGGGGGGGGGGGGGGGGGGGTTGGTATTTTAAACTCGAATTTCTACATCTATCTTGTGGAATAAGTCATAATCGTTGAATGTAAGAAAGAGAGTGCTGAAATGTTATTTTTAAAAACCGGTTATTCTGTATGGCAGTGAATCTTAGAATGCTTGCTAGCTGCTTGCTTGTGTTCGCTGGCTGTGAACTCCAGCGTGAAGTCCTGGATGCCGGATGAAGACATCCTGTTGTCCAATATCAGTGTGATGTCATACCGGACTGAGGTTTGTGTGAGTATCCGTTGTCCCATGTCTGGCTTATTGGTGTGCAGACTGGTGGTACCTCGCCGTGCAGGCAGATACTCTCCGGCTTCGGAGGAATCGTCGATCCTACTGATGTTAGCCAGTCCCCGAAGGGACCTGTTGCCCAGGACGCACGGCGTCGACGTGTCAGCAGGTCTTGGCCATTATAGATCTTGGCCCTGGTGCCTTGGAAACACCTCTGCGTCCCGAATCTTGGAATGTAAATTAACAAATTAGGAAGAACTTGGTAGCAACGGAGATGTGGTTCCTGAGACGAGTGTTGCGAATTGCTTGTATTGCCAGAGTAACTAATTGTCTGAAAGAGGCTAATGAAACTAGAACATTATTTACAACAATAAGAAAGAGACATCAAATGTATTTAGTTATGTGGTTTTCTTTGGTCATGTGATGAGAAGAGAGGCTTTGGAGAACATCGTGACAACTAGACAGATCCAGAGGAAGAGAGGCATTGGAGAACATCAAAGACAGAGATCCGTAGAGAGGCATGAACGCCATGCCAGCAGGCACAACACGTTATGATGATGATGATGATGATGATGATGATGATGATGATGATGATGATGATGATGATGATGATGATGATGATGACGATGGTGATGATGATGAAGATGATGATGTTGATGATGATTTCGATAAGTTTAATAAATAAAAGTGTATCTATTGTTATACGCCGGCTCCGTGGCGAAGGTTCTACGGACGCAGTTCGTAATCCCTCATGCCCACGTTCGAAACACAGCTGCGGGCGATTTAGCAGCAGACCGCCTTGCGTTGATTTTACGAAATAGTATGTGTGTTGGTCGTTCAGAAAGCAATGGCAAACTACATAACGTAAATTTGCCATGGGATCACAGCAGCAAAAAGTGTTCGTGTTGACTGCGACGTCCTATAAAGGATAAGCAACTAACGTTCTTTTTTAAACCATTGTTATACATCGGTAATGTTTATTTCTTTGCTCCTCTTTTCTTACAAATTTCTGAAAGTGTAATCAATAAAAGTAGAGCTATTGTTATAACTCAGTAATGGTTAATTCATCGGTTCTGTTTTCTTGATCTGATTTCTAATTATCATCATCCTGTGGCTTGTTCTCTGCCCAACTTGTTCCCCTTTAAAAGTCTTTCCAATGTTTTCTACATCATAATCTAACTGTTGCTATTATGTCGCTGTTGCTGTTATGTATTGATATCACGTCGCTGTCACTATCATGTCACTGTCTTGTCGTTGTTGATGTCATGTCGCTGTCACTGTCTAGTCGCTATTGCTGTCATTTCGCTGTTGCTGTCATGTCGCTATTGCTGTTATGTGGCTGTTGCTTTTGTGTTGCTGTTATGTCGCTGTTGCTGTCATGCGGCTGTTGCTGTCATGTCGCTGTTGCTGTCATGTCGCTGTCACTGTCATGTCGCTGTTGTTGTCATGTCACTGTTGCTGTCACGTCGCTGTTGCTGTCATGTTGCTGTTGCTGTCATGTTGCTGTCACTGTCTTGTCACTGTTGCTGCAATATCGTTGTTGCTGTCATGTCGCTGTCTCTGTCATGTCGACGTTGCTGTTATGTTGCTGTTGCTGTTATGTTGCTGTTGCTGCTATGTCGCTGTAGCTGTCATGGCGCTGTCACTATCTTGGCACTGTTGCTGCAATGTTGTTATTGTTGTCATGTCGTTGCTGCTGTCGTGTCGCTGTCATTACACTGTTGCTGTTATGTCGCTGTTTTTGTCTTATCACTGTCACTATCATGTCGTTGATTCTGTCATTTCGCTGTCACTGTCTGGTCGCTTTTGCTGCTATGTCGCTGTTGCTGTCATGTCGTTATTGCTGTCATGTCGCTGTTGTTGTCATGTCGCTGTCACTGTTTTGTCACTATTGCTGCAATATCGTTGTTGCTGTCATGTCATTATTGCTGTCATGTCACTGTCATGTCACTGTTGCTGTTATGTCGCTGATATTGTCTTGTCACTGTCACTATCATGTCGTTGTTGCTGTCATGTCGCGGTTTCTGTCATGTCGCTGTTGCGGTCATGTCGCTGTTGCTGTCATGTCGCTGTTGCGGTCAGGTCGCTGTTGCGGTCAGGTCGCTGTTGCTGTCAGGTCGCTGTTGCTGTCACTGTCTTGTCACTGTCGCTGTCATGTCACTGTTGCTGTTATGTCGCTGATGTTGTCTTGTCACTGTCACTATCATGTCGTTGTTGCTGTCATGTCGCGGTTTCTTTCATATCCCGTTTGCGATCACGTCACTGTTGCTGTCATGTCGCTGTCACTGTTTTGTCACTGTTGCTGTCATGTCGCTGTCACTGTTTTGTCACTGTTGCTGTCATGTCGCTGTCACTGTTTTGTCACTGTTGCTGTCATGTCGCTGTCACTGTTTTGTCACTGTTGCTGTTTTTTCGTTGGTGCTGTCATGTCGTTGTTGCTGTCGTCTCGTTATTGCTGTCATGTCGCTGTCATGTCACTGTTGTTGATATGTGTAAATTTTCTAACACATATTATATTCGCCTGCCTGCCATCATCCTCTTCTTCACGTCACAGATACACCTTGCTCCAAAATTATTATTCCCAGAAACTCGTGCCACAAATGTTTCATGCTCCTCAATTTTTATCTGCTTTTAAAACCAATCCACTTAATTTATTTTATTTTCGTACGCCCTCTTTGAGCACAAGCCATATATGTGCTACTACTTCTAGTGTACAGGACTGATTTTTGCGTGGGGATTAGCTTTCTCTTTTACCAGTGTCCCTCGCCATCTGACTTCTGAGTTTCGTGTAATTAACGTCCCCAAGTTAAGAACGAGAAGTCAACATTTGAGTCCAGCTGACCGGTGTAGGGATTGAACCAGCTATCCCGGTATCTGCACACCGGAAGTTTAAAAGCCAAAGCTTTTATACATTAGGCCACGCTGATCTTTATCTTCTTCATGAGGTACTTGTTGTGATGTGTGTCTGGTGGCTCTCTGTTTCGTCTCAAGAATGTGTGAAAGTCTTCTATAAGATGTAATCACTTTCTGTCAACAACAACATTCCATTGGCTAGAGAAGACCACTGCAACACACATTTCATTACGGACTCCAGGAGTACGCTAAATAAGGTGGCGCTTGCAATGGCTCACCTTGCTTCAGAGGTCACAGATTGAGAGAATTATATGGATATTTTGCCCAAGTCATGCGGGAGTGCAGGGGAAAGAACAGGCTGATAGGCTGGCAGGGGATGCGCATCCTGGACAAGGGGGAGGTGGCCTTGCGCCCGTGGGACCAGGTGGAGAAGGTGGGGGAACAGATTTTGAACCCTTATGTGGAAAGAATGAGATTGTGGAGGATAGACAGGGGTTCTAGAAGAATCTAAAAACTGAGAGGGGAGATTAGGAGAGCTTTCAATCAGATAGCTGTGGGAACGATTAGTAGTGTGAATCTTCGCTGGTTGTTGAACGAGGGGACATAGCACGTATGGGAATGTCATTAGTGCAGTGATGCCAGTTGTTAGTTCAATTCAACAACAACAACAACTGTCATCTACTACCTATAGTACAGGGGAAGGTGGGGGGGGGGGTATTGAGAATGAAGAATGAAGGGCGCCTGGTTAGTGCAGTCTCGGTGAACTGTGCAGCTTCATTCATTCATTCAGTAGCATGTTCTTTGCAGAACCTTGCTCCCATAACCTTCCGGAAAACCTCTCGGTCATAAATAAGATGTCCCGCGTCTGATACACCCATCTGGAGATCATCTGCCACATCCTGCACCCATCTTCTCTGTGGCCTTCCTCCTCCTCCCTTCCGGACATATACCACTCTATTATTGTTCTCTCAAAACTTTCATGACATTTCAAGTGACCAGAATACAGTGGTACCTCGGGTTACGAACTTAATTCGTTCCAGAACTTGGTTCATAACCCGAAACGTTCGTAACCCGAAACATTGAAATCAATGAAATAAAGACAATCCGTTTCAAGATGAAAGTATCGTTCTTATTTTATTAACATCCGGTCGTTTACCTGACAAAACGCAAAGAATACGCATACTTCGCGTATTAAATAAAGAGGAAGAAAACAACCAAATGAATTAAATGTAAAATGAAAAAAGATTTTGTCTATCATTATTACCAAGAAAACGATCATGGGAAATTTGCCACTTTCTTTGTTATTCTGAATCATTAGTTTCAGTAGTATCGTGTCGCTGTTTCTTGGCAGCCGACTGGGAATCTTCCTGCACCAAGAAACTATCAAGGGAAATTTGTCGCTTCCTTTGCTAGAGAATATTTCTGAAGTGGGCCATCGTGTTATCATTCATCAGGTTTACTGCCCTGTTAGCAACATGTTTGTTTGGATGATGATTCACGATGAAGTCTTCAACGTCTGCCCACTTGCTGCAAATTTCTATGATTCTAGCAGTTGAAACGGTCACTGACTCTTCATGATCGGACGACTACTCCTCCTTTACTGTCTTTAGCTGTTCATTTTGAAGATCCACAACCTCATCTGTAGTTCTGTTTGCACTGTACGCGATCGTTTGTTTCCAAAGTTACACCTTGCTCTCTCTCTCTCTCGCCTTCGTTCGTAACCCGAGGCACTGTTCGTTACCCGAGACATACAATTTTCGAAGTTGTTCCTAACCTGAATTATTCGTGACCTGAGGCGTTCGTAACCCGAGGTACCACTGTATTTCCAATTACTTTGTTTTATCGTCTTTAGTAGCCAATCTTCTTCAATAATCAGATCTTTGATGCATTTGCTCTTTATTTTATTCAAGATATTCTTAGAACCCGTATATTATATTTTTGATTCAAAGGCATTTATGCGCTGTTCAGCTTGTTTAGTAAGTGTCCATTTCTCGCAGGCGTATGTTGCAATGGGAAAGATACATGCTCTTAAAAATTTAATTTTTGTAGTTCTATCTGTCCCATACCACAATTTAATAAGTTGTTTTAGTTTTTGAATAGCAATAGATATCCATGTTTTAATTTATGTCATTGTGTCTTCGTTGTTGGTAGTTATTGACCCAAGATAATGTGCAGGTTGGGTTTTCTTTTCCATGCCCTTACAGAGGATTCGAACCCAAGTCTCACAAAGAGGAATACGGCATTCTAGCCACCCTGAACCTGACACACCCACAGCAATTTCCAGATTATCATTATCATGTGCCATGCCGATAAGTGTGGGATGTCATATTTTGTCATCTCACACGATCACCAGAGTCGTGGATCAGTTATGTGTTATTGTCTCGACCATACTATGTGGCCAAGCCATCCAGGTACTTACTTCTCTGCCTTCCCCTTGTTCTTTTCCCCTCAATTTTAGCAGTTGGTTCCAAGTTCTCTAGTTTATTTCTTCTCATACAGTGCAAAAAATTTTTTTTGCATCCGTCTAATTTCCCCAATCCATCAGATTACAGCTTTTATTTGCTTCTTGCCGGACTCATTGATTTTGTGGTCTTTCTATTGTATCTCTTTCGTATTCTTTACAATTTCCACAGAAATATCCTTTCCATCTAACGTGATGACTGTTCTAATCTCTTCAAGGCACCTACCGTTTAATAATATGACTGTTCTAATGTCTTCAAGGCACCACCCATTTGATGCTATGGCTGTTTTAATCCCTTCAAGGCACCTCCCATCTAATAATATGACTGTTCTAATGTCTTCAGGGCACCTCCCATTTCCTGTTATGGCTGTTCTAATCTTTCCAAGGCAGCTCCAATCTAATGTTATGACTTTTCTAATCACTTCAAGGCACCTCCCATCAGATGTTATGGCTGTTCGAATTTCTTCAAAGCACCTCCCATATAATAATATGACTGGTCTAATCTCATCAAGGCACCTACCATCTAATAATATGGCTGTTCTAATCTCTTCAAGGCACCTCTTATGTGATGTTTGACTGTTCTAATCTCATCAAGGCACCTCCCATCTGATGTTATGGGTATTCTAATCTCTTCAAGGTACATCCCATCTAATGCTATGGCTGTTAGTATCTCTTCAAGGCACTTCCCATCAGATGTTATGGTTGTTCTAATCTCTTCAAGGCACCTCCCATCTGATGTTTTGGCTGCTCTAATCTCTTCAAGGCACTTCCCATCTAATGATATGGCTGTTCTAATCTCATCAAAGCACCTCCCATATAATAATATGACTGGTCTAATCTCATCAAGGCACCTACCATCTAATAATATGGCTGTTCTAATCTCTTCAAGGCACCTCTTATGTGATGTTTGACTGTTCTAATCTCATCAAGGCACCTCCCATCTGATGTTATGGGTATTCTAATCTCTTCAAGGTACATCCCATCTAATGCTATGGCTGTTAGTATCTCTTCAAGGCACTTCCCATCAGATGTTATGGTTGTTCTAATCTCTTCAAGGCACCTCCCATCTGATGTTTTGGCTGCTCTAATCTCTTCAAGGCACTTCCCATCTAATGATATGGCTGTTCTAATCTCATCAAAGCACCTCCCATCTAATAATATGACTACTCTAATCTCTTAAATGCACCTTTCATCGGATGTTATGGCTGTTCTAATTTCTTCAAGCACCTCCAATCAGATGTTATGGCTGTTCTAATCTCTCTAAGACACCTCCAATTATATGTTATGACTGTTCTAATCTCTTCAAGGCGCCACCCTGTTATGGTTCTCTTCATGACACCTTTTGTCACAAGTTATGACTGTTCTTGTCTCCCCAAGGCAAACACCCTCCTACCTCCACCCCAACCAAATCACATGTAATTGCTGTTCCAATCTCTTCAAGGCAGCTCCCTCTGATGTGAGGACTGCTCCGAGGCCGCTGCCGCGGGACTCTACAGACATGCTGCTTCAGGAAATACCGATGCTCTAAGAACGCCGGCGTGTCTTTTTCAGTCGGTTCCAGCCCAGTGGATACACGTTTTAATTGCTTAAGTTTTTGGATGTCAATTTTCTCTCTTGTCTATATTTCTGTCATCACATTTTCTTCCTCTTCTTCTTTCGTTCGTTTAGCATGTTTGCATGGCATTCTGATTGCCGTGGTGTGCCTCCTGGATGGTTGTCTCCGTCTTCACCACCTTTCTTAAGCTAGTGTAGACTGAGGTCTTACTCGAGCAGGATATGCGTGTTTGTGCACACTTGTCTACACATGTATGTACGTACATACATACGTATCTAGAGCAGCCTGGTCTCAGAGACCGGCTGTGATGCACACTTGTCTACACATGTATGTACGTACATACATACGTATCTAGAGCAGCCTGGTCTCAGAGACCGGCTGTGATGCACACTTACAACTTTGTGCAAACAATTTCCAAGAGTTGATCAGATTGACGAAGAAGACCTGGTTACTCTAATTAAACATAGACTGATTGATGCCTTGGCATTACAGATCGCTGAAATCTATCATCCCGAAGAGAATGTGTTGAAGATTTGTTATGTCATGATTCAGGAGAGTGAGACACTGTCGAATAAAATGTTGCATCGCATATTCAAATATGCAAAACACAATTCACAATTTTGCACTAAGGATGGGATAGTACTTGGTTGTTTGTGCGCTGTACACTTTCTCAATGCTGATGATCTTGTCCTCAAAGACAGAGAGAAAGTTGAAAAAGCCCTGGATTATGGGAAAAGATCCAATTAGCAAGCCACAGACTCGCCGACGCCCCTTCTCCAGTTAGTTAAAACAAATCCGCCACGCGAATTCCATGAGTTGGACTTTTGTTGCCAGGGGTGATGAATGCACAAGCAATGGGAGTATTTTGCAAGGTTGGGCTTTCACTTTTGTTAATATCGCTCCATAAATAAACACATCTGCTCACGTGTGTTTTCTGTTGCTATGTTTGTATTTCTGTTGCTTGAAATATTAATGCTGATTCCCACGTTACTCTTGTGAACACTCTAATGTGAACACATGGCAGCAGTGAGAATATGTTAAAAAGAAGTTAGTTGCATATCGTTTACACGACGTTGCAGTCAACCTCAGCATCTTTAGTTGTTTGGGATTTCTTGGCAAGTTTACGTTCAGTAGTTTGCCATTGCTTTCTGAACAACCGTCACTCATACTTTTATATGAAAACCAACGCAAGGCGGTCTGCTACCAAATCGCCCGCAGCTGTGTTTCGAAACCGGTATGCGGGATTACGAAATGCGTCCGTAACCTCTTGCCACAGAACCGGCTTAATTCACGTACTGAATATATAACAAGAAATGTTACAGAAAGTATTGACTGGGGACAATATCCTGTCTGTGTACACAGGGGACTAGAAACATATGAACTTAACCATGCTGATAAACACGAGCATTATTTCCAATAACATAAACGGGAATTGACAAACTAATAAACGTTCAGCCAAACCCTTATCATCAATATCAGTCGAGAAGAAGCCCTGAAAATCAAGATTGGACAACGCAACGCACAGAAATTTAGATCAATGGACACCAAGATGTGACAACTCACAGAAATACAGATCAAAGAAGTAAATGGGTGCTCCAAAGGGGAGGTCTCTCCCGGTAGGAAATGTCAAGTACATCCGGTCACGTGATAATGTGCACTGTCGAACCATGACCGTCGATGATTCTCGGCAAAGTACATGGTAATGTTGGGGGGGGGGGGGGGGAATAATCAGCGAATGAATACATAGTTTGTTGGAGATGCCAGATGTAAGCGTGGCGATGGCGAATGCCAGTTGCCAAGGCACTTGATGATGTTAATGAATGTTTAAATATGGATTTTGTTTATGTAATGGTACCACACCTGGCAGACTTGACAGATTATACTTTGTTACATTGTACATAAAATAAAAGGAATGCCCCTCACATCCCAAAGCCTGTGCTAAATTGTAGAGACCATGTAGTACCAACGCAGCTGAATCCCACTCTCGGCCTGCCTAGTTTACTCCAGAGGAAAGGTAACACCAGTGCATCTGGGACAAGACAATCTGCAGAAGCTGCCGGATCAGCAATGCAATGGTCTAACTGTCCAACTGTCTGAGTTTCGATCCTAGACCAGCTGCCGACTAAGGCTTAAGGCCTGGTCTGCCCTACCATGACATTTTGTCTTTAGGTTGCATTTTCTCGCACCAGAATAAGACGTGTATCCTCCCAATTGCGCTCCTCCGCTCGAAACCGTTGGCACAATGTGGGGTGTCGGGTTTGATGAGCGTCGCCCAACATTCGGCACTAAAAGAAAGCAGGTTGTACTGTCTACTGTCATTCGGTAGCTCAGTCATATCTGACTAAGACCTGACTACATGATTTAAGCATCATTCAAAACATATAATAAAACGGGCATCTTTGAGACAACTGTGGTTAAAAACCCAACCGACCTTGTCATCGAAATAGTGGCGGACCTACATACATACTGGGAAGGAAATTGGAGACATAGATGAGTATTACGGGGAGGAGATGGGGACGACAAACGAAGGACATGGAGAGACGAACAGTCAACGATATGACGGCTGGCGTGAGTTGGTTAGTTGTAACTGGGGAGGGAAGGAGGAGGGGGTGTCTACTGGGAGATAACAGGCTAAAAAGGAGACATGTTGATGCGTGTGTCTCGTCCTTTTCTTAATTCTCTATACGCAAAACAGCGTTTCCTGTCTCGTCAGATGTCTCTGCTGCATGGCACAGTAACCTGGCATTGACCCAGACTGATGGGGCAGACAGCAGGAGCAATCAGGCGAAACACGATCACAGGACTAAAAGCCGACTTCAAATAGATGACAAGACAATCTCTCCTGAGTGCTTCTGGGAAGCATAAATGTATGCAATATGTTGACCAGCCACACATCAGGCACCTCACCCAGACAGGACATCGGCGACATCGACTTTCCCAACCTCACCTAAAAATTAAAGGATGCTCACAATGAATCAAATACATTGACTGTCGCAATAGTTTCACACGCGTATGCATCCCCCATTGTTTCACAAGCGTATACAACTCCCCTTGTTTCACAAGCGTACAGAGCTCCCATAGTTTCTTAGACTGTGCACAGTAATCATTACATCGTTGCTTACAGTGTCTGTCTGTCTGTCTGTCTGTCTGTCTGTCTGTCTGTCTGTCTGTCTGTCTGTCTGTCCGTATGATTGCCTAACTAGCTATTGATATGTGTCTGCCTGTCTGTCTGCTTACCTGTTTGCTTACCTGTCTGCCTGCCCGTCTGTCCGTCTGCCTGCCCGTCTGTCCGTCTGCCTGCCCGTTTGTCTTTATACCTGCCTACCTGCATGTCCGTCTGCCCGTCTGTCTGTCTGCCTGTTTGTCTATCTCTCTAACTATATATATATATGTCTGTGAGTCTGTCTGTCTGGCTGGCTGGCTGGCTGGAGTTTCATTGCGAAAGCGAATGGACAATCCTTAAAAACGGAGAGTTTTGCATGTGAGGCTACGACCTCCAGCATGAGAATGGAGGTGGAAGCAGTCACAGCGGTATTCCGTTGGTTAGAGAAGACTACTGCAACACACATTTTCTTCATCACTGACTTAATGAGTATGCTTAGCAAGGTGGAGAAAGGAATGTTTCGTGTGGAATGGGTCACCTCGCTTCAGAGGTCACAGATTGTGAGAATTGTATGGATTTTTTTGCCCTGGCCATGCGGGAGTGCGGAGAGAGATGGGGGGGGGGGGGGAGTGAACAGGCTGATAGGCTGGCAGGGAATGCATCTCTTGGTGGTATATTACCTATGGACAAGGGGCAGGTGGTTGTGAACATGTGGGACCAGGTGGAGAAGGTGGTGGGACAGACTGAGAACCCGTATGTGGAAAGGATGAGATTGCGGAGGATTGGCAGGGGTTCTGATAGAATCTGAAAACTGAGAGGGAAGACCAGGAGAACTTTCAGTCAGATAGCGGTAGGAACGATTAGTAGTGTGACTCTTCGCTGGCTGTTGAACGAGGGGACAAAGCGCGTGTGGGAATATCCTGAGTGCAGTGATGTCAGT
Source organism: Cepaea hortensis (assembly GCA_963921405.1). NCBI lineage: Eukaryota > Metazoa > Mollusca > Gastropoda > Stylommatophora > Helicidae > Cepaea > Cepaea hortensis. Next base: position 254,448,933 of record OY992876.1, read on the forward strand.
TCTTAGCTAACTTAACTCAACTGTCTAGTTATCTGTCGCTGTCCGTCTGTCTGCCTAACTAGTTATCTAACTATCTGTGCCTGCCTGTCTGTCTGCTCACCTGTCTGTCTGCCTAACTAGTTATCTAACTATCTGTGCCTGCCTGTCTGTCTGCTCACCTATCTGTCTGCCCGTCTGTCTGTCTATCTCTCTAATTATCTCTGTCTGTCTGTTTGCCTGCCTTTCAATCTAACTATCTATGTTTGTTTATCTGTCTGCCTAACTATCTATGTCTGTTTGTCTGTCTGTCTGTATACTATCTATTTCTATTTGTCTGTCAGACTGCCTGCCTATCTAACTATCTATGTTTCTCTGTCTCTTTAACTATATCTCTGTTTGCCTATCTATGTATGTACGTGTCTGTATGTTTGTCTGTCTGTCTCTGTCTGTCTGATTGCATGGCTCTTCTTCTTCTTCTTCTTCTTCTTCTTCTTCTTCTTCTTCTTCTTCTTCTTCTTCTTCTTCTTCTTCTTCTTCTTCTTCTTCGTCTTCTTCAATTTGGATCAACTTGGATGGCGTGATTTCACTGTTGAAGGCTAGCCTGTCTGGTAGAGTAGAATTTAGAATTCACAAAGGAGAAGAGATGAGAACTCAACAACAACAACAACAACAACAACAACAACAACAACAACAACAACAACAACAACAACAACAACAACAACAACAACAACAACAACAACAACAAACAGACAAACAAACAAACAAACAAAAAAGGATGAGAACGCAACAGAAAAAAAAAAACAGAGAAGAGATAAGAACACAACAGACAAAAAAGACAGAAAAGAGATGCTAACACAACAGAAAAACATAGAAGAGATGGGAACACAAAAGGAATACAGAAAAGAGATGAAAGAACAACAGAAAAACGGAGAAGAGATTAGAAAACAACTGAAATACAGAGAAGAGATGAGAACACAACATACAACAGAGAAGAGATGAGAACACAACATACAACAGATAAGAGATGAGAACACAACATACAACAGAAAAGAGATGAGAACACAACATACAACAAAGAAGAGATGAGATCACAACAGACAACAGAGAAGAAATGAGAACACAACATATAACAGATAATAATAATAATAATAATAATAATAAGTCTTTATTTTCAAAGGGTTAAGAATTGGGCACGCAGGCCCGTCTGACATTCTGCCCTTCTTCTCTATTTCCTCTCATACATTCTTTCATTCAACATCACTTATGAAGCAACTTTTGACAACAAAAGAACATTAAAACGCATGAAAAATAATCAGAGAACAGAGGAGAGATGAGAACATAACATACAATAGAGAAGAGATGAGAACACAACATACAACAAAGAAGAGATGAGAACACAATATACAATAGAGAAGAGATGAGAAGACAACAGAGAAGAAATGAGAACACAGACAAAAGAGAAAAGATGAAAACACAACAGACAAAAGAGAAGAGATGAAAACACAATAGAAAAACAGAGAAGAGATGAGAACATAACATACAACAGAGAAGAGATGAGAACATCACATAGACTAGAGAAGATATGAAAAGACAACAGAAAAGAGATGAGAAAACAGACAAAATAGAACAGATGAGAACACCACAAGGAAGAGATGAGAACACCACAGGGAAGAGATGAGAACAGCGTAGAAATGAGAACACCGACAAAAGAGAAGAGATTAAAACACAACATAAAAACAGAGAAGAGATGAGAGCACAGCATACAATAGAGAAGAGATGAGAACACAACATACAACCAACAGAGAAGAGATGAGATCATAACATACAATAGAGAAGAGATGAAAAGACAACAGACAACAGAGAAAAGATGAGAACACAACAGAGAAGAGATGTGAATACAGAAAACAGAGAATAGATGAGAACCAAACATACAACAGAGAAGAGATGAGAACACAAAGACATTCCCCTAGTCATGACCGATAGAATAATCTCGCAATCTCCAAGTCATGGAAGAAACAACAATACACCAACACCCAACTCTTGATAGATTGACACAAACCACCATTGTCAATTATAAGATGGATTATATCCAGTGATCACTATCCATCTTAAGATTGGTTGCCACAAATCACCAGTGTCCCTTTCATGATAGATTGGCACCAGTCACAAATGCGGCTCTCATAAAAGATTATAGCACGGCAGCATTGCGCAACACTGTCACCTGATGATGATTAATGGACAAGGGGGGCTATTCTTATTTCCCGAGTGTTTTTGTTCCATGTAAAGACGACAATATTGTTGAATTATTACACTTATGTCCATGCATTACATCTTGAGACATCATCAGTCAAGTGCCGTCTCCACAATGAAGGTTGGCTGTAATGCATCTAAAACACTGCCTCTCGCCCTGACTGTACATTATGTCAGATTGATGTTCGTCCATCTCTTTGTGTTATTTTCCCACTTGTATCGTTGTCTACCTCTTGCTCGCTTGCCCTCAGCCTTGCCCTCCAGTATGGATTTTTATAAGAGTGTTATGTCTTTTAACGTGACCGAAATATTTCACTTGCCTCTTTTTTTTTTTTTATTTCTTTCATCACCTCTTCTTTCATTCCCTGTGTTTCTAGAACCTCTGTACTTGATTGTTTTTGTTTCCATGAAATACGACATATTCTCCGGTATATCCACATCTCCAGGGCATCTATTCAACTTTCTAGTTACTTTGTTCAATGTCCAGGCTTCCGTACCCCACAGTTGTGTTGACTATACGTATCATTTGAGAATTCTCATTTTTAATGTGTTGTTAATCTCGCTAGATGTTAGTAATGATTTCATGCTGCTGAAATCATTTTTGCCATTCCTATTCTCTTTTTTATTTCTTTTTCATTTCTGCCATCTTCTCTTATTACATGTCGAAGATAGGAGAAACTTGTTACTTGCTCTAGTATCTTCACGTTTACTGTATTGTCATGATAAGGATATTGCGAGTTCCTTGGACTGCCAGAGTAACTAACAACGATGCATGAACGAGTCTTATAAATCTAGTACATTCCTTACAACAATAAGAAAAAGACAAACAGCTTTCTTATGTCATGTGGTGAGAAGAGAGGCATTGGGGAACATCGTGACAACTGGAAAGATCGAGGGGAAGAGAAACACGGTGGCACGGAAGAATATCATCAGCAGAGTTGATCCAGAACACCAAAGACCGAGATCTGTGGAGAGAAATGAACGCCTACGCCAGCTGGCAGGGCACTTGATGATGATGATTACATCATTGTTACAATTATGATCATGCAATACGTCATTATAGTTTTGTAAGCTATGGGAAGAATGTTACTAATAAATCATCATCATCATCAGCAGCATCATCATCGTCATCATCATCATCATCATCATGTACCGTGCCGATAAGTGTGGGCGGTCATGTTTCGCCATCTCCCGCGATCACCAGAGTGGTGGATCAACTCTGTGTTCTTGTATAGACCATACCACGTGGCCAGTCCTTCCAGATATTTACTTCTCTGTCTGTCCCGTGTTCTCTTACCTTCAATCTTGCCAGTTGTCGACATGTTCTCCGAGTTATTTCTTCTAATAACGTATCCAATACAGCTGTAACTGTCACCGTCTCATTTCTCTATCAGTGTACGGCTTTTGTCATGGTCTTATATGTAAGGAAGAATGTAAGTGCCGGTATGTAAGCGAGAGTCAGTGTAAGCATAGCTGGGGTAAAGGGCAGTAAGAGACACCACGGCTTGGCTAGCGGACGGTCAGGCAAGAAGCCCGTGAACAGAGCCACGTGATGTGGGAAGGTCAACGAGGAGAAAGGGAGTGTGTGTGAGGCAGCGAATAGAGACGGACGTGTGGAGATCGAGAGAGCGATAGAACGATAGAACGATAGTGTTGTGACTGATAGATGGAGATGAACGTTGTGTATTGATATTCGAGGAATGTACGAACTGTGATATGTGCGGGATGATGTGAAGTTGTGATTGTGAATGATCATGCGGGCGACAGTGTCAAGATCGCCATTGTGAGCTAGCGCGTGGCTGTTGGTGTTGAACGATTGTTTGAGCGTGAAGTGCGACCATGTTGTCAGCCTGTAATATATTGTAATAAATGATTGTTCAGGAGATAGCTCCTGCCAGTTTTCCGATTGCATTCATGTGTTATTAGTGTATGTTACGTAGATGTTGTAATTTGCCTGTCCAAGTCCAGTGAGCTAGACGGAGCTAATAGTTAGGACGCTGACAGTTTTCATTTGTTTCTTGTAGGACTTTGTCATTGGTTTTTCTGTCTGTCCATGGTATTCTTTGCATTTTCTTCATAAACCACATTTCCAGAGCCATCAGATGCTTTTCAGCTTGTCTGCTCATTGTCCACGCTTCACATCCATACAAAAGTGCAGGTTGTATGTAGCATCTCAACGTTCTTCTTCTCGTTGCAATTGCCATCGTTTCATTAGTCAGTATTTGGATATCGAAGATTCAAACAATAGATTGCACGATTTATTGCCTGGTACATTTAGCTGCATCTGGTCAGGTACATACTGCAGAAATCACACAAGATAAAGTAAAATAGCAAGATCAAGCGGAAATATACACATGTTCGCATAGTAATGCTAATTGTCTACCACGGTAATTTTAAACTGACTATCTTGTCCGCAATTGGGAGGGTGCAGGCCTTATCCTGGTGCGAGGAAATGCAACCTCAAGTGCAAATGTCATGGCAGAGCAGACCAGGCCCTAAGCCTTAGTTGGCAACTGGTCTAGGATCAAAGCTCTGAGAGGCGAACAGTTAGAGCATTGCTTTGCTGATCCGGAAGCTTCTGCTGCTGGTCTTGTTCCAGATGTATTGGTATTACCTTTCCTCTGGAGTAAATTAGGCAGTCCGAGAGAGGGAACATGCTGCATGGGCAACATATGGTCTCTACAATTCAGCTCAGGGTTTTTGCTATTTTTGAAGCACAATGTAACAATCTATCGTCTGTTAAGACGGCAAGTTTCCAGTATAGCCCCAAAACTATCCCATGCCCTATTTACCCACATCCCCAAATATACCTATCATCAATCACAACGAATAACAACGACATCGGATCTTCCCAAACTTATCTTCCCCGAAAGGATCCATTCCCTGTCGTGGATAATCATCAACCTCTGATTGTCTAGAACAAATATGGAATCTGAAATTGTCTCTTTCCTGGACGGAACTCTCTTCCTCAGGGAAACTCATATAGGTTTACTATTGATCGTTTTATGTCTGCTGTCGGCTCTACGTACAATTTACTTATTTGTTCTTTAAACCAATTATTTGTCTCTATTCTAAGTTGCTTTTTTATTTTGTTTTTGTTTTGGCTTACTTTCATCTCACTTTTGAGAAATATGGGGTTTTGGTTCAGATAATTTCAAATTCGCTGACGTAAAACACACACACACACACACACACACACACACAAACACACACACACACGCACGCACGCACACACACACACACACAGTGTGACAGACAAAATAAATTCGTTCTGTCTTTCTAACCTTCGTGTTGCCATTCTGAAGCTCTGTAGAAATATATAGCGTTGCCAGACTCTGACTCGTTCTAAAAGAGCGTTGTGGTTTTTTAGTCTTTCACCATACAATAGCTATACTATGTCTTGATCTAAGAGAACGTTGTGGTGTTGTGTCTTTCGCCGACCGATAGCTGAATTCTAGAGCTAACACAACGTGTCGATACAATGAGAAACAGAGATGCACGCTACAACCCAACCACCATCATAAACAGCAAAAGAGGTATACCGATATCTAATCCACAACAAAGACTAGCAAGGTGGGCAGAATACTTTCAAGAACTACTTAACTCCACACATAACATAGAAAACCTAACTTTTGTGCCTAAAAGCCATGGACCAAATTTCATACCTGCAGAACTCAAAGCACTTATACAGAAAAGTCCTAAAAACAAATCCAGATGGAATAACCACAGAAACTATTCAGGCCTGTGAGAAAACAGGAGTTAAATGGCTAACAAGACTTTTTAATATAGCATGGGAAGAAGGAAAAGTCGCAGATGATTGGCAGCAGGTAATAATAGTACCAATGTGGAAAAAGAAAGGCAATATGAGAGAGTGCGAAATATACAGAGGCATATCACTCCTGAGCCACATAGGGAAAATGTATGCAAAACTATTGGAACAAATAGCTAGACCCATAGTTGAAAAACAGTTAAGCAAAGTACAATTCTGTTTTCGGAAAGGTAAAAGTTGCATTAATGCACTATTTACCAAATATGTGAGACAACTATCGAATATAGTGACCAGCAGAATATTGTGTTTGTAGATCAGGAAAAGGCTTTCGATAGAGTAGACAGATACAAATTATGGGCCATCCTTGAAGACTATGGGATACAAGGGCAATTGCTAGAAAACATCATAGCCATGTATCACTCGAGCTGAAGTGCAGTAAGAACACAAGAAGGAATATCAGATATGTTCACAGTCAATACAGGAGTGAGACAGGGATGTGTGCTCTCTCCTCCGCTATTTAATGTCTACATGGACAGAATATCCAAAGAAGCAAGTCTTGACATAACAGATTTAGAAAATGTAGAATCTTTACTCCAGATGAAACAGCTGACCCACAGGAAATAAATGAACTTCTATTTGCAGACCATCAGTGCTTGTTTTATAGCGACGAGGGCAGACTACAAAATCATATTACTAATCTGAGTTCAACATGCAGCAGATACAATATGAGTATAAATACAGCCAACACCGAAGTCATGCAAGTTAGCAGATCGCCAGGCCCACTAAGTATACAGATAAATAACACAACTCTGAAACAAGTTAAAGAATTCAAATACCTTGGAAGTATGATCACAGAAGATGGCAGATTAGAAAGAGAAATTGAAATCAGATGTCAAAAAGCTAGTGCACTTACATATCAACTATCACCCTTACTGAAACATCCAAATATACCCATGTCCGCAAAACGACAGATAATAAACAGCATATTCACACCAAATCTATGCTACCAATCTCAATCTTGGACTTTATCCAAATCACACTCTCGCAAAATCAACACCTTCGAGATGAGATGCCCGAGGAGAGCTACCAACTTAACAATCCGAGACCGAGTAAGAAATGCTGTTTTAAGACAGACAGTGGGATCAACACCTTGTGCTACATTTATTGAGAGACAGAAGATCAAGTGGTTTGGCCATGTCGTTAGAATGCAACACCAGTAATTACCATCACTGGCCTTACATCCAAGATCATCTGCGACGAGACCACGAGGACGTCCAAGAAGAAAATGGATTGACAACATCAAAGACATTGTACAGTCACACGGAATGACACTATCAAGTGCCGCCCACCTGGCGCTGGAGCGCAAATTATTCCTCCCCACGACGCTTGACGGCAGAAGTGGAAGATGATGATGATGATGATGATGATGATGATGATGATAATGATGATGATGATGACACAACGTTGTGGTAATATGTCTCTCGGCATACAATAGCTAGATTCTAGATCTAACAGAATGTTGTGGTGTTGTGTCTTTCACCATACAATAGCTAGATTCTAACTCTAGTTCTAACTGAATGTTGTGGTGTTGTGTCTTTCACCATACAATAGCTAGATTCTAGATCTATCTGAATGTTGTGTTGTTGTGTCTTTCACCATACAATAGCTAGATTCTAGATCTAACTGAATGTTGTAGTGTTGTGTCTTTCACCATACAATAGCTAGATTCTAGATCTAACTGAATGTTGTGGTGTTGTGTCTTTCACCATACAATAGCTAGATTCTAGATCTAACTGAATGTTGTGGTGTTGTGTCTTTCACCATACAATAGCTAGATTCTAGATCTAACAGAATGTTGTGGTGTTGTTTCTTTCACCATACAATAGCTAGATTCTAACTCTAGTTCTAACTGAATGTTGTGGTGTTGTGTCTGTCACCATACAATAGCTAGATTCTAGGTCTAACTGAATGTTGTTGTGCTGTGTCTTTCACCATACAATAGCTAGAATCTAGATCTAACAGAATGTTGTGGTGTTGTGTCTTTCACCATACAATAGCTAGATTCTAACTATAGTTCTAACTGAATGTTGTGATGTTGTGTCTTTCACCATACAATAGCTAGATTCTAGATCTATCTGAATGTTGTGGTGTTGTGTCTTTCACCATACAATAGCTAGATTCTAGATCTAACAGAATGTTGTGGTGTTGTGTCTTTCACCATACAATAGCTAGATTCTAACTCTAGTTCTAACTGAATGTTGTGTTGTTGTGTCTTTCACCATACAATAGCTAGATTCTAGATCTAACTGAATGTTGTGGTGTTGTGTCTTTCACCATACAATAGCTAGATTCTAGATCTAACAGAATGTTGTGGTGTTGTGTCTTTCACCATACAATAGCTAGATTCTAACTCTAGTTCTAACTGAATGTTGTGGTGTTGTGTCTTTCACCATACAATAGCTAGATTCTAGATCTAACTGAATGTTGTGGTGTTGTGTCTTTCACCATACAATAGCTAGAATCTAGATCTAACAGAATGTTGTGGTATTGTGTCTTTCACCATACAATAGCTAGATTCTAACTCTAGTTCTAACTGAATGTTGTGTTGTTGTGTCTTTCACCATACAATAGCTAGATTCTAACTCTAGTTCAAACTGAATGTTGTGGTGTTGTGTCTTTCACCATACAATAGCTAGATTCTAGATCTATCTGAATGTTGTGGTGTTGTGTCTTTCACCATACAATAGCTAGATTCTAGATCTAACAGAATGTTGTGGTGTTGTGTCTTTCACCATACAATAGCTAGATTCTAACTCTAGTTCTAACTGAATGTTGTGTTGTTGTGTCTTTCACCATACAATAGCTAGATTCTAGATCTATCTGAATGTTGTGTTGTTGTGTCTTTCACCATACAATAGCTAGATTCTAGATCTAACTGAATGTTGTAGTGTTGTGCCTTTCACCATACTATAGCTAGATTTTAGATGGCGGGTGGAAGATTTGATGCGGAGATAGAAACTAAAAATAAAAGCCACGAGGCAAATACTGAACTCTCAGCTGCCACCTTGAACCAAACATGCGCGGATTACGATGGAAGTCAAGCGACAAATGATAAACTGCATTTTTCTGGCCACAATTGGCTGTCAGTGTCAAACGTGGTCCCTACCAACATCCCCCCCCCCCCCCAAGATAACTGGTCACATGTGAGATGACATGGTTGGGAATGTCAGCTAGGGTCACCAGGCGAGACCGAATAGCTGGGGGTCACCAGAATAGACGGAATAGCTGGGGGTCACGAGAAGAGACCGAATAGCTGGGGATCACGAGAAGAGTCCGAATAGATGGGGGTCACCAGAAGAGACCGAATAGCGGGGGAGGGGGGGGGTCAATAGAAGAGACCGAATAGCTGGGGGTCACCAGAAGAGACCGAATAGCTGGGGGTCACCAGAAGAGACCGAATAGCTGGGGGACCAGACGAGACCAAATAACTGGGGAAATCCAGGAGTGACGGGATAGCTGGGACACCAGAAGAGGCCGAATGGGAAAGAGGACATCGGAAATATTGTAAGCAGGTTCGATGGTCGACAGGTCTTAGATATGGTTGCGTTACCGTATGACAGTAGATTGTAGGTAGATGGTACTACCTGCTTTATGCTGAATGTTAGGCGATGCTTGCCAAACCCGAAACTCCTCATGGTGCCGACGGTTTCGGGCGTGGGAGCGCAATTTGAAGGGTACAAGCCTTATCCTGGTAAGAGGAAATGGAACCTAAAGACTAAATGTCATGACAGGAGGTCTTAATCAGGATTAGGTCCTATGCCTGTGTCGGCAGCTTGTGTAGGATCGAAGCTCCCACAGACGGCAGTTAGAGCATTGCTTTGTTGATCCGTCAGCTTCTCCAGCTTGTCTTGTTCCAGATGTATTTGTGTTACGTTTTCTCTGGAATAAACTAGACAGGCTGAGAGAAGTATCACGCTGCGTGGACAACAGATGGTCTCTACAATTCAACCCAGGCTTTGTGCTATAGAGAGGTGTAACTTCAGCCTGGTCCCGGCCATGGGTGTGTCTTTTTGAAGCACAACGTACAACGTAACGAATTATCTGTTAAGATGGCAAGGGGCCAGTTACAATAACTGTAAGTTAGTCGACAGAATAGCCCACTGCACATGAAACTATCCACTCCATTAGTACCCGGATCCCCACCACAGTAACCCCTTCAGCTGGCGTCACCAGCTCTGTGAGGGTTGTCTAATCTTCTGTAAAATAAGTCGCTTAAAAGTCGACAGGGTCGACTTCATTGTACCGGGTTTTTATCCCATATGGCTCAGACTCTTTCCGCAATGAACTGCCGAAAAGGTCGCACAAAGCACGAACTCCGTAGCTCCAGTGATAAAACCCAGGCTTCTCCGCAAACATCCACTCGTGAACCGAAGGACGCGGCCCGCAACCTTCGGAGCTCGAGTCGGACGGCGTGACCACTTCGCCACAAAGCATCCCTATTCTTCTGTGTCCCCCAAACATCGTCCTGTTATGGATTGACCCTGTTCGACCTGATATTCGTGCCGTCTGCTAGGGCTGTTAATTCAGTCACCGCTTGATTTGTTTACTTGCCCTGCCTCTCTGTGGGCATTCAGTATGTCAGCCCGGTCAACTGCTTGTCCGCTGACCACAGTAGCTCCTCCCCCATGCCTAGTATCTTGTTCCTTTTCTCTGACACCCGCTTGGCCTGGCACATACATGGCATAGTTTTTTTTTTTTGTAAGCCTTGACCTCCTCATAGACTTCACCCACTGTCTTCGAACCCAGCCCATTTTGAACTGCCTGAGCACTGAGTCACTGATGCAACGTGCCTGGGTGAATGTCTGTGTACTCCAGTCAGGCTAAAGTTTTAGTTTCTGTCATGACCGCCGTAGTCAGGGTATTTGTTGTCAAGGCGAAGAGAACAATACTAATCCTTTCAGCCGATCATTGAACGTTGATTAGAAGAAAATCTACATGGGTATATGCAGACAAGTTGATTAGAAGAAAATCTACATGGGCATACACAGACAAGTTGATTAGAAGAAAATATATAGACAAGTTGATTAGAAGAAAATCTACATGGGCATATGCAGACAAGTTGATTAGAAGAAAATCTACATGGGCATACACAGACAAGTTGATTAGAAGAAAATCTACATGGGCATACACAGACAAGTTGATTAGAAGAAAATCTACCTTGACATACACAGACAAGTTGATTAGAAGAAAATCTACATGGGCATACACAGACAAGTTGATTAGAAGAAAATCTACATGGGTATATGCAGACAAGTTGATTAGAAGAAAATCTACATGGGCATACACAGACAAGTTGATTAGAAGAAAATCTACATGGGCATACACAGACAAGTTGATTAGAAGAAAATCTACCTTGGCATACACAGACAAGTTGATTAGAAGAAAATCTACATGGGCATACACAGACAAGTTGATTAGAAGAAAATCTACATGGGTATATGCAGACAATTTGAACAGCGCATGCACAAATTCTGAACAGAAGATGTACAGATTCAGCGCCAAACAAAAAGTAGGTTAAACCAAACAAACATGGATGGCGGTAAATATTGAGTATGGGTGTATCACATTTATGACGTAAAAGTGATGAGGACAGTGTCATACCGGCCGCCAGCACTCGGTTAGTTATGTGGACAGTATATATCGACCAGTCGGCACTCGGTCAGTGATGTGGACAGTATATATCGACCAGTCGGCACTCGGTCAGTGATGTGGACAGTATATATAGACCAGTCGGCACTCGGTGCCGTGATGTGGACAGTCTCACGGCGGCCGCTTTTACTTCCACAGATATTTCCTAGCACTAATTTTAGGTTGGGTCTACCTGGGAACCGAGGTCCATTAAAGAAATTCGCACCCACTCTGATGAGAATTGACCCACTGACCACCCGACCGGCAGGCTCTTACTGGGAACAGGGCTAGCGCGGCGCTTTGCTACATCATTCATCCGATTGGGTAGTCACCAGAACATGGAGACGGCAAAACATGACTGCCCACGCTTATCGACATGGCACATGATGATGCTGAACAGAAAGTACGGACTTACAAGTCGACGCAGGTCTACGTGGCCGAATTGATAAGAACGCGTGTTCTTAAACATCCTGGGTGCTGATGCCGAGGTAAGGAGTTCAACCCTTGCACCGGACAGTTGGACTAAAATGTTGACCTAAGATCCTTGACTTGGGGACGTTAATTACAAGTACCTCTGAAGTCAGAGTGGGTTCGCCTGATGGCGAGGGGCACTATTAATAGGTAGGGAGACTCCGTGGCGAAGTGGTCAAGCCATCTGACTCGGGCTCCAAAGGTTGCTGGTTAGATTCCGGGCCGCATTCTTCGGTTCACGAGTGCCTTTTTTCGGAGACTCTTGGGGGTCGTCGCTGGAGATACGGAATTCGTGCTTCGTGCGACGCTTTCCGCGTTGCGGAAAGAGACTGAGCCATATGGGATAAAAATCCGGTGCAATGAAGTCGACCCTGTCTTATTTTTAAGCGACTCTGGCCGAGTGGCTAGAATGCCGGGCTCTCCTGCGGGAGACTCGGGTTCGAATACTCGGTAAGGTGTGGAGGTTTTCTGTCCGGGACAAAAAGAAAACTCTAACCTGCACAGTTCGCGGCGACTGTACTAGCCAGGCGGCCTTAATTCCTCAGGCTCAAGACCCCTCTGTCCTACACCGCAAGGTACTCTAGGCAGTAAGTGACATAGATAAAAGCTCATCCACACGCAAAATTCAGTCCAGCGCTACTAGTCGTAGTATGTGTGGACTACGCTTGAGTTCAAAGCCAGCTAGCGCAAAACAATAACAAAACCCAACAAAACAAAAAAAAATAAACAAGCCTTATAGCTCAGAGATGGATGCGGTGAATAAGATCAGGCCCGAAAATCGCAGAAATCAACACATAGAAAAGAACAAAAACGTCCCTCTCCCAGCGGCGGAGTTTCACCTACGGTCGTTCAGGCTCATTTGTTTGACGAGCGATGGTCCAACCTCTTTCCGTCTAGCCACGCTCCCACGTGATAATTTCATTCAATAAATTAATCAATCACGTGCCGTCTTCACAATGAAGGTTGACTGCAATGGATCTCCAACACTGTCCATCGCCCTGACTGTACATTCTGTCAGATTCATCTCGTTATGTTATCTTTCCATGTGAAGCGTCGTCTACCTCTTACTCGCTTGCCTTCAACCTTACCCTCCAGAATGGTTTTTATGAGAGTGTTGTCTTTAAACGTGGCCGAAATGTTTCACTTGCCTATGTTTTAATTCTTTCATCAACTCTCTTTTCATTGCGTTTTCCTAAAACCTCTGCATTTGATTGTTGATATTTCCATGTAATACGACATATTCTTCTGCATGTCCACATCTCAAGGGCTTCTATTCGACTTTCTAATTGCTTATTCATTGTTTAGGCTTCCGCGCCATATAGTAATGTTGAATGTACATAACATATGACAATTCTCATGTTTAATGCGTTGTTAATCTCTTTAGATGTTAATATTGTTACCCTTATGTTGAAAGCATGTTTAACCACTCCTATACTCAGTTTGATTTCTGTTTCACTTCTGCCATCATCTGTTATTACATGTCTAAGATATGATAAACTTGTTTCTTGTTTTAGTATTTCCCCGTTTACTGTGATGTTCATTGATGACTTCTCCTTTCCTCTGCTAATTATCATAGTTTTCGATGTTTGGATGTTAATATCTAAGCCACATTCTGCACTATGCCTGTTTACTTGTTCCACTAGATTTTGTAACTCTTGCTTGCTTTCTGCTAGTAACACTGTATCGTAAGCATACCTAAGATTGCTTATCATTCTTCCATTGATGTTATGTCCGGGAGTATGACTTGTTTCAAAATTCTTACTGTGTATAAATTGAAGAGCCTTGGGGATAACACGTATCCCTGCCGAACTTTTCTTTTTATCTCTATTAGCGACGAATAATTATTTCCGCATCTAATTGACGCCACTTGTTCCCAGTACAAGATACGAATAAGTCTGATTTTCCTTTCCGTCTACTCCTATATCTTGAAGGCATGTAATTAATAATTAATGTTGTATGCTGTCAAAAGCAGTACCGGAGATAATGGTGATCCCTGTGGTAGGCCAGGATATATTGTTGTTGGTTCCGAAGTCCAACTGCCACATCTAAAATCTACTTTCCGTTGGAAGAGTGCTGCAGCGATCTAACTAAGGAGGAAAAGACTTATATTGAGTTCAAGAAGCTGAAGCATTAAAAATCCAATGGTACTTTGTTGTACGCGTCCTCAAGATCAATTGCTGCAGCAAAGGTTTCAATGCCTGAGTGGAAACCTTCATAGACATCATGGGCAAAAACTGCTGCATTCGTCCAGGTTTCTCTTTTTGGACGGTACCCACCCAGGGTAGGTGGGAAAACACCTTGCCTCTCTAGATAGCTTGATATTTTCCTGGCAATTAACTTCTCCAGCAACTTGCCTATTGTATTCTGCATGGTTATAACTCGATATCCCTGAATTTTTGTGTGGTCTTTGCTTCGACAAAGGAATCAGATAGCTGTGTAATCACTCCCCCTTGATGCTAGCACTCCCTATACTGTTGTACATGTCTGCTAGTTTCTCTAGTTCGTTGTCGCTACACCTATTGATGTCGTCGTATCTTATGCCATCAGGCCCTGGAGCGCTGTTTTTTTATCGTCGAAGCACAGCCTTGATTTCATTATCTCCTGTTCTGTTCAACGCCTACACAGTGAGATTCACCTGTGAGCAGATCACTGGACCTGGTAGGACATTGTCGTATGCCGATGATGTTTTAGTGTATCGTCAGGGTAAGGATAGAGAGCAGGTTGCTGTGGAACTACAAACCGAACTCAATCGCATTAGTACTTGGTGTGATGAAGCTGGGGCAATGGTCAACCGAACAAAGGCAACAGTGATTTGGTTCTCGTTGAATAATCATATTGTCAACACTCCAACACCAACTGTAATGCTGTGTTCAGAGACGGTGGAAAGAACGCAGGCAATGAATTACCTGGGGATACGTTTTGATCGAAGCCTTGCTTATAATGAGCACATAGACCAGGTGATAACAAAGGCCAAGCGGGGTTTGGTGGCGATTCGGGTGATGGCGGCAGCAAACTGAGAGCAGCGCCATCTATGTCGTCTGTACGAGGGGCTGGTCATGTATGTTTTTGAGTAATCAATGGCAATCCTGACTCTCAGCCGTAAACAGATAGAAAGGATGGAAAGGATACATAATGAAGCTATGCGCATTATTCTTGGATGTACAAGAGATACAGCATGCAGGGCGATGGGCTACCTTCTTGATTTTCCAACCATTGAAGAGAGAATACAAGTTTGCAGGGCACGCGCCTACCTCAGAGTTAACGCAAACACACAACATCCACTGCATAGTGAAATTATGAAGGTGAAGGACAGCAGGTTAAAAAGAGGACGGTCGTGGATGGGTCAAGCCGAAGACATTCTTCAACAGGTGTGTTCACTTGAGGACTTAGAACCTGGCGAGGAGTGGGTACAGGTGCCAACAGATTTCTGCACATCCTTTTCAGTTTGCATCCAACTAGATAGAAAATGCAGACAAAAAAATCCGGCTGCTATGGAGGCTGAAGTACAAGCGTTGATTTTCGAGAATTCGCTAGACGGTGATGCTGTCATCTACACAGATGGGTCGGTCGTCCGACATGTGAGAAGCTCATGGGCCTTTACGGCTCGGGCCGGAGAGAGAATTGTGAAGGAGGACTCTGGTGCTTTCACTGAAACCACAAGTAGCCTGACTATGGAAGTTATGGCAGTAAGTAAAGCAATAACATGGCTCGAGACATAGACATTCACTAGGGCATGTTTCCTTAGCGACTCAATGAACATAATCAAGAAGATAGAGGTGGGGTGGATCCGAAGAGAATGGTTGCTGTCTCTGGAGCGGTCTCGGCTGGCAAAGATTAGTTTCATCTTCGTGCCAGGGCTTGCGGGAGAACAAGGAAATGAGCGGGCTGACAAGCTCGCAGGTGAGGCTACGGTGGAGGGCGGACGCGCCATGGACCAGGCTGACATTCTGAATGCTCTACGAGAAGTAAGACTTTTGTATGAACCAATTGATGACTGTGAATCTACAACCATGGCCAGACTGCGAGAACAGCAAATTAAAAGAGGGGTGACCAAACAAGAACAATACGCAGGAAGCCAAAGAAGATTGATAAACCAACACAGAACTGGTGTCGTTAGCCGCTACACGCTGCGGGATTTGCTGAGAAGGGGATCCGAGCACTTATGGACTGAATGGTTCGATGTGCAATGAGGATGATCTGTCGACTAACTAACTAACTAACTAGCTGTCATAAGCTTTCTTGTCTATAACTATTAGCTTATAATTGCATTGGTGGACATCTAATATCGGTCATCACTGGCTTACCATCTTCTGAATAGTCTGGTTAACTCACCAACGTCTCACGCTTTGTTTTCACTCGCATTACAATAATACTGACATAACAATAATACTGGCATTACAATAATACTGACATTACAATAATACTGATATTGCAATAATACTGACATTGCAATAATACTGACATTGTAATAACGCTGACGTTACAATAATACTGACAATACATTGCACGAACTGTCTTAACAATGTATTAATATTATTGTGTTTAAACAATTCAATTAATCAGTACGCCACGTCACGTCTAAACACGAATTACTTCCGCTTTGCAACAACGCACAAAATATGGAAAGATGTGATTTCGATAAATGCTAACAACACGTCTGCCTTCAGTGTCAACTTTCGCCAGGGCTTTCCCTCCATAATGATGCAGTGTGGGCTTCCCTTGCGTTCATTCTCTAATTACGTTCATATTTGGTTTCACAATATTTATCGAGTATTTTTTGGAAGAAAATCTATATGTGTATCTGCAGACAATTTGAACAGTGCGTGCACAAATTATGAACAGAAGATTGATCATCGTTTTATTTTTCCCCATTTTCCTCTTCTCTTGTTCTGTCGCTAATGTTTCAGCAATGTCTACACACTAATTAATGTTATTATTGAGTAAACAGACGTCAGTTAGTGCTTCGGTGGCGCAGTGGCCAGAACACTTGTCTGCCGTCCTGGTGACTGTGGGTTCACTTGCCTTTAAGGTGGGGATTGTTCACAGCTGCCTTTTATTTACGTAGAGTGTTTTTATGGTCTGCTTCCTTCCCTCTTCTACATCAAACCAATCTATTATCTCTTCACATATTCTCACAGCTGCCTGTTGTTTACCGTAGTGTGTTTTATGGTCTTCATTACTTACTGTCTTTTCTCTATCAAACAATCTTTTATATCATCACATATTCTCACAGCTGCCTATTGTTTACCTATAGTGTTGTTATAGCCTCCATAAGGTGTAATTGGAAGCCCATGTTTTTTTTTTTTTTTACATATCTAGCGACTATAATTCCACTCTTGTATTCCACTGCTCCTATGTGGGCAGCCTTTTTGTGAAGCGGGAAGACGGTGGCGTTCGTTGTATCTGCTATCGTACGGGGCGAACGTCTTCCGTTGTGTCTAAATAGACATGTTACTCGCGGTGATACTGTTGCATGAAATTACGTGCCTGTCACGACCAAGTGTCTAAATATACATTTTTCCCGAGGTAATACTGTTGTAGTACTGTACTTTATGACGATAACAGAGACGAACAGTATGATGTTCAAAATAATAATGAAGGACCAGCAATTTTGAAGATGGAGGTTCAGAATGCTCTTAACCAGCTCTTAACCAGCCACAATGCTCTTAACCAGCCACACTCGCCACCGCCATGGATCGTAGTTATTAATCCTTTTTGAAGCACAATGTACCAAACTATCGTCTGTCAAGACGGAAAGGTGCCAATGTAAAATGGTTCAGAATGCTCTTAACCATATGAAATCTGGCAAGACCCCCGGTCCAGATTAGAGATTAGTTGATTAATGCTTTAGAAGAATATGGAATAGATAAAGTTACCAGTCTGCTTAATACAATATACGATACTGGAAATATACCTCATGAATTATGTAATTCTGTATTTATTGCAATCCCAAAGAAATCAGGAGCCTTGGAATGTGATCAACATCGAACAATTAGTATAATGAGTCACATCACGAAGATTTTGCTAAGAATTATCATGCAAAGAGTTAGGAGGAAAATACAACATGAAATAGGTGAAGAACAATGTGGGTTTGTAGAAGGCAAGAGTACAGTAAATGCTATGTATATACTGAGAACCGTAATCGAACGTTCTATAGAAGTAAACAAAGATCTACACCAGTGGTTCTCAACCTTTTTTGGCCCGTGCCCCCCTTCACCATATTTTCAGAACGTTATTCCCCACCCCCCTTTCGTATTTCCTACCTAAAAATTTGGCCCGTGGCCCCCTTCACCATAATTTCAGAACGTCATTCCCCCCTTTCGTATTTCCTACCTAAAACTCCCGCCCGCCCCTACACAGGATACGTAATAATGGAAGATAAATTTAATAGAACATACTAAAACAAGTCTAGAGGTCCACATAAAACATGATTTGTTGGTCTACTTACTTTATAAATTGAATTTTAGAAGGGTGAGACTTACAGAACCGTACAGTATGAAGGGAAAAACAGTATCAAGTAATCGGTTCTTGTATTAACGCCGATCTTGAAATAATCTTAATTCCCTCTCTAGAAATTCTAGAATTCCCCACCGGTTGAGAACCACTGATCTACACCTTTGCTTTATTGACTACACAAAGGCTTTCGATAAATTGAGACATGTCGACATGATAAGGATGTTTGAAGATCTACAAATTGATGGAAAAGACCTTAGACTTGTAAAAAACATATATTGGAAACAACAAGCTGCCATAAGATTGATAATGAAGTAAGCCAATATCAGCCTATTAAGAGAGATGTGAGACAGGGATGTGTAATTTCTCCAGATCTGTTTTCCCTGTACAGTGAAAGTATTTTCAGAAATATTGAAGATATGGAAGGAATCAACATTGGGGGACGATGCAACAATAACATTAGATATGCAGATGATACAGTCTTGATTGCAGACAATGAACAGGACCTGCACAATTTAGTAGATGCGGTTGTTACACAGTGAACAACTAGGGTTAGAATTAAATTGTAAAAAGACACAGCTTATGGTCGTAACTAGGAAAAACGAAATACCACAATGTAATATACAAGTAAATGGGAATATTCTTCAACAAGTGAATAGGTACAATTATCTCGGAACAGTAATAACATCTGATGGGAGATGCCTTGAAGAGATTAGAACAAGTATCGCCACGGCAAAAGTAGCCTTTAGCAAGATGAAAAAGATTATGGTCGTCACTAGGAAGAACGAAATACCACAATGTAATCATCATCATCATCATCATCATCAAGTGCCGTGCCGGCTGGCGTAGGCGTTCATGGCTCTCCATAGATCTCGGTCTTTGGTTTTCTGGATCAACTCTGCTGCTGATTTTCCTCCATGCCACCGTCTCAATCTATCCAGCATCACTTCACTTGGTCTACCTCTGCCTCTCTTCCCCTCGATCTTTCCAGTTGTTACGATGTTCTCCAATGCCTCTCTTCTCATCACATGACCGAGGAAAGCTGTTTGTCTCTGTCTTATTGTTGTATATAATGTTCTAGTTTCGTTAGCCTGTTTCAGGCAGTCGTCGTTAGTTACTCTGGCAGTCCAAGGAATTCGCAACATTCGTCTCAGGAACCACATCTCTGTTGCTTCTAATTTCTTCTTAATTTGTTCATTTACATTCCAAGATTCACTGCCATACAGCAAAACTGGCTCTACATAGCATTTCAGCACTCTCTTTCTTACATTCAGTGATAGTGACTTATTGCATAAGATACTCTTCATTTTCTGAAATGCGGCTTTTGCCTGCCCTATTATGCTCCTAATCTCTGTTGTACATCTTCCATCTGATGTTATAAATGCCCCTAGGTATCTAAAATTATCAACTTGGTTAAGGATTTTCCCTTCTATTTCTATGTCACATTTTGGTGTCACCATTTTCTTTGATATTACCATTGTTACTGTTTTCTTGATATTCAAGGAGAGTCCTTTCCTTGCACTCTCTGTTACTACAACGTCTAATAATTGTTGTAGGTCTGTTGAATTATCCGCCACCAATACTGTGTCATCTGCATAGCGTATATTATTTATATTATAACCTCAAACTAGTATTCCTGGCATCTCTTTGATCTCTCTCATTATTACTTCGCTATATAGGGAGAAAAGATCTGGTGACAAGACACACCCTTGTCGTACTCCTAGCTTTATCTGTTCGTAACTACCCTCTTTATTTCCCATTTTAATTGCTGCTACTTGGTTCCAGTAAATATTCTTTATTATTCTTAAATCTTTTCCATCAGTGTTGATATCTTCCAACATTTTAATCAGTTCATCATGTTTTACTTTATCAAATGCCTCAGTATAATCTATGAAGCACAAATATATGTCTCTCTGTTTCTCTATTGACCTTTCTATTAGTGTCCGTAATGTATAAATTGCATTGTTTGTGCCCTTTCCTTCCACAAATCCATACTGTTCTTCACTAATTTCCATTTTTATTTTCTTTTTGGTTCTTCTCATTATGATTCTGAGTAGAAGCTTAGTGATATGGTTTATAAGGTTAATTGTACGAAAATCTTCACAATCAATTGCTCCTGATCTTTTTGGTATAGCTATAAATACATATTTCAGCATATCACTGGGTAAATATCCACTGCTGTAAATATCATTCAACATTTTGGTTAATATATCTACTCCAAATTCTCCCAATACTTCTAATTCTTCTATTGTGATTTCATCTGGCCCAGCTGTTTTTCCGTTCTTCATACGTTTCACAGCGTCAGCGACTTCTTCTTTCAGAATAGGTGGACCTTCTAAGTTACTATCTTCTGTTAATTCTTCCCTTTCTCCTTCATATAATTCTCTTATATACTCATTCCACCTCTTCATTATAGCATCTTCCTCTAATATTATCTTTCCTGTTTTTGATTTCAAACACCCTGTATTTATTCTTATTTTTCTTCCTGTAAGCTCACTGATTTGTCTGTGCATATTTTTTGTATCTTTAATGAAATTTAATTCAATTTTTTTGCATTGCTCGTTTAACCAACTTTCTTTAGCCTTCCCACATTTATCTTTTATTTCTTTATTTATCTTAGCGTATTCTTGTCTGTCATTTTTACTCTGTTTTCTTTTGTCCATCAGTTTTAAGATATCTTCATTCATCCATTTTTTCTTAGCTATTTTGCCTCTCTCCGGTAATACTTCTTTGCTAGTTTGATGAATGGAGTCCCTTAACATTTCCCATTGTTCATCTATACTCTGTATTTTAGTTAGTGCATTGTACCTATTTTTCACAGTCACTCTGTATTGTTCATGCATTTCTTTATCTATTTTCAGAACCTCTTTATTAAGTCTCATGTTCTTAATCATTTTTTTTCCCTCTCGTTAATCTAACTTTTATTTGTCCACATAGTGGTACATGATCACTATTACAGTCAGCACCAGGCTTTGTCTTTACATTAATTAAAGCATTTCTAAATCTTTTATTAATTAGTATGTAGTCAATTTGGTTGCGTATTTTCTTATCAGGGCTTATCCATGTGTACAGTCGTCTTTTATGGTGTTTAAACCATGTGTTTCCAATTATCATATCATTGATATTTGCCCATTCTATTAGCTTAGGGGAAGAGAAGCAGAGGTAGACCAAGAGAAGTGATGCTGGATGGATTGAGACGGTGGCATGGAGGAATATCAGCAGCAGAGTTGATCCAGAAAACCAAAGACCGAGATCTATGGAGAGCCATGAACGCCTACGCCAGCCGGCACGGCACTTGATGATGATGATTAGCTTTTCCACTCTTTCATTTCTTGTACCTACACCATAATTCCCCACTACATCCTCCATTTTTCCCTTTCCTACTTTTGCATTAAAATCAACAAGTATTATCTTTATTTCTTGTGCTCCAATTTGAGCCATCGCCATTTCTATTTCGTCGTAAAAGTGTTGTATTTCTTCATCACTACTGCTTGCTGTTGGTGCATATACTTGTATAATATTTATGTCTATTGGTTTGCCTTTGATTTTTACCATAATAACTCTATCTGACATACACCAGTATCCATTAATTGACTTGGCTGTTTTTTCGTTAAATATTATTCCTACACCTTTTTCATGTGTATCCCCTCCAGAATAAATTATTGTGTGATTGTCAGCTATAATTTTGCCCGATCCCTTCCATCTCATCTCACTAACGCCTAGTATATTCATTTTCATGCTATCCATCTCTCTTAGAACATTGGTCAACTTTCCTAGCTCATTTAATGTCCTAACATTCCATGTTCCTACTCTAAATTTATTTATTTTAGTTAAGATTTTGCCATCAGTAGCTGGATGACGGTCTGGTGTCACCTGTGGCTCATGACTGTCCCTACCGGACGAGGATGCCCTAAGACAGCCATTAACGTCCTTCACTAACTTTGATATATGTTTTGCCATGAAGTCTTGGGAAGATAATGTGGTGGTTTCCCCTTGCCTTCCACATTCACATAGTCGTCTTTTTACCTCTGCCTTTGACAGCCATTTCCGACTGTAAGGACAAGTGAGTGCCCTGCTCTGCTCAGCTGCAGAGTTGTCCACTTATTCCGGTGGATACTCGGTCCCCAGAGCTGTGTTAGTCACACCGTAGTGTGTTTCCATCCTCTACCGCGGAGAGGTGCAGTTGGGATTTTCCCTTCCTAAAGTTATGGTCTCTGACCAAAACTCTCCAGTACTTTTAGAGGACACAATGTAATATACAAGTAAATGGGAATATTCTTCAACAAGTGAATAGGTACAATTATCTCGGAACAGTAATAACATCTGAATGGAGATGCCTTGAAGAGATTAGAACAAGAATCGTCATGGCAAAAGTAGCCTTTAGCAAGATGAAAAACATACTGACCAATAAAAAGATGTCAACTGAAACGAGAAAAAGAGTATTGAGATGCTACATAGAACCTGTACTTTTATATGGATGTGAGCTTGGACAATGAGCAGTCAGGCGTAAAAACATCTGATGGCTGTAGAAATGTGGTTTCTGAGGAAAATGCAAAGAATACCATGGACAGCCAGAAAGACCAATAAAAAAGTCCATCAAGAAACAAATTAAGATCGTAAACTGATTAGAGACATTAGACGTAGACAGTCACAATTTTGGGGGCATGTTATGAGAAGAAATGATTTGGAGAACTTGGTGACATCGAGGGGAACAGACCAAGGGGAAGACCTAGAAGCAAGTACCTGGATGGCTTGGCCTTGTGGCATGGTCGAGACAGAAACACGGAGCTGATCCACGACTCTGGTGATCGAGTGAGACGGCAAAACATGACCGCCCACGCTTACCGGCATGGCACATGATGGATGGAATACTGTTGCACGGAGTTACCTGCCTGTCACGACCAAGTGTCTAAATAGACATGTTACTCGCGGTAATACTGTTGCATGGAATTAATTACCTGCCTGTCACGACAACCAAGCGTCTCAGGATGTATAGCAAACAGGTGTCTCAACCAAAAATCAAACATGAACGATCGGCAACTGAGACTGTTCACCGATGATGTTCAACACAGCAGTCACGGAACAATCCATCGGCAAGATTTGAAAATAAATCTTTTATTGCACATACATGATGAGTCATCAGATGAGTGATGAAGTCTCTTTCTGTCATTCAACTATACAGTTGTAGCAATTGAATAATATCCGAGCTTCTCGTGGCAACTAGTATTCAAGCATTGTTTAACTCCTTGCTTGCAATTTATAGCATGAGATAATCCGTTCATCTTTGTCTTCGGGTAACTTTTTAATCTCTCAGCCACAAACTTGCAGTGACCGCCTTTCTAGAGTACGATCTCTCTGAATCCCTGCACACGGCAATGTCTGCATAACACAACCGAGCATAAAGCGGGTACCAAGTGGCTACCCGAACAAATATACTAGGTACGTAGGTCTCTTCATCGGACCGACGCCTTTCTCCTTTGGAAGCTTTGTCTGGACTCCATTATGCTAGGACGGCCGGTTCCTCGACGAACCGACGCCTACCTCATTGGCGAGGCTCCAGTCTGACTAATGTACGTTGCAACAAAACGTCACTAGGTAACCATCATCATCATCATCATCATCAAATGTCATGTCAGCTTGCGTAGGCGTTCATGTCTCTCCACATATCTCGGTCTTTAATGACTAGGTAACCATACGGACAATATTGGTGTGGGATAAGGCAACTACACATCGAGACGTTGCCGGCACATGACCAAGCCGTTTCTCACGCTGTCTGTGGATCAGATCCATTCTTGTCACGGCGAATATTGGATTACTGGCACTGTCGCTTCTATCAACATAAGCTATTCTGGTCCCCAACATGGAGGTTAGGCATTTAAACGGTTAAGGCCTCTGGAATGTTTATGCTTGTGGCTACTGCTTGCATTAGCATTTTCCTCATGTTGGACTGGTAGTGCATGGTTCCGTCGCCCAATTACTGGGTTGAGTGCGTGCTGCGACACTGTAAGCTGTGAATTTCGTGTGAAATGCTTTTACATCTGTCCGCGGTTTTTTGTAGCGTGATCTGCATGTTCGGAATAATGTCGGCCGGCTTTGTCGCAGAACTAACTGGATTGCCTTGTGTGGCTTCTGGTTTTCTAGTTCTATCGACGATGAACTGCACTTTTCGTGGAGGACATTTGTGTTAGCATTCTGGCGGTGGCAGTATGCACAGTGACATGTGCGGGCTGTTGGATTGTCGAGACTCCTGTCTGTTCCACTTTTCACATGAGGCAGTGAGGAGCATTTTGTGTGATATTCACTGGCACAGGAACGGAGCATAATGGGGGAGACCCGTTGCCGTGAAGTTGGAACGGCGACTAATAACTAATGACTAAGCTATTCTGGGCAGGCGTGTTATCTACGTTGCTACAACTCCTCTTACTATTCACAATTGTGTGTTCCCTTATGAAACAGAAGTCACAAACAATATGTTGCATGATTTATTGCCTGGCGTGGGGAAAAAGCGTTTCATGTACTGATTGCTCAAATATAATGATGCTGTAGTAATTTGGCGGTTCCAGCTAGTTTTGTGCAGAGAGAGTTCGTTTTAAATTTGAAATTACCGCGGGCATAATAGATGCTCCGCATTCTACAATACCTCCGACTATGTGTTTTAAGCATTTCTGCAAAAGCATTATTCATGATATGTAACTCTGGAGTATGCACCTGACAAATGCAGGGAGATAAGCCAAGCAATAAATAGTGCAACATTGTTTTCTGTTAGCTTTAAATATTTGGGGACGCTCACTAAACCCGACACAACACATTGTGCCAACGGCTTCGGTGGAGGAGCGCAATTGGGAGCGTACAAGTCTTATTCTGGTGCGAGAAATGCAAACTTAATGGCATGGCAGGGCAGACCAGGCTCTAAGCCTTGATCGGCAACTGGTTTAGGATCAAAGCTCCAACAGGCGGACAGTAAGATAATTGCATAGCTGATCTGAAAGCCTCTGCAGCTGGTCTTTTCCCAGACGTATTGGTGTTACCTTTCTGGAGTAAACTAGTCAGGCCGAGAGAGGGAGCAAGCTGCATAGGCAACACATGGTCTCTAGAATTCAGCCTAGGCTTTGTGCTATGGAGGGGTATAGCTCCATCCCCGGACCCCGCTGCCATAAGTTGTAGTTATTATGCCTTTGTCTTTTGCAACAAACTATCGTTAGTCAATACGGTAAGGCGCCAGCGGTAGCATTGTTTGTGACTCCCCTTACTATTGATGACCAGTTCTGTCGCTGGTGGCTTGGCGCTGACAGCATATGGGCAACGAGGTGTTGGCTCCTGAGTCCCGCACGCTTTGTAGACTCGTTATAAACCCAGCAACAAGAAGACAAACTGAGACATGCCTAATGACAATGGAAATGTGATTTCTGAAGCACATACACAGAATACCAGGAATGAAGAGAGAATATATTGAGACAGTCTTTCAAGGGTTAGTTAGGTAGTCAGTCGGGATATCATCTTCAATGCACATCGAACCATTCAGTCTAAGTGTTCGGATCCCTTCCTCAGTAACACTCTCAGCGTGTAGCGACTGACGACACCAGCCTTTCAAGCGAAAAGAAGAAGAAGAACAAGAAGACGAAGAACAAGAAGAACAAGAACAAGAAGAAGGAAATAAAAAGAAGGAGAAAGGAAGATAACGTAAAGAATATGAAGAACAAGAAGAAGATGAGGATGATGATGATGAGGAGGAGGAGGAGGAGGATGGGGAGGAGACGAGGGTGGAGGATGCAGAGAAAGATGAGGAAGAGAAGAAGATGGAAGAATAAAAAGAAGAATGGGACGACGCAGATACGGAAGAAGATGAACAGGAAGGGGAAGAAGGACATATTGTGAAAGAGGATGGAAGAAGCAGAACAACAACGACAACAAGAACAAGAACTAGAAGAACAAGACGAAACAAGCAAAAGAAGTTGTATCCTGCATGTTGACAACATGTTTTTATTACATTTGACAACGTGTTTTTATTATCTGTCACCCAATCACATCACTTTGTAGGCCCAATTATCTCTTATATGACAACGAGTTCCGACAGAGTGTTAATATTCACAGGTTTACTCACATGAATGTTAAATCTGCTGTCTCAAGTTCCTCCGCTGATTGTCAAATATAATTAATCGTTTATTCATGTTTATCTGCCTACGTCCTTGTTTGATCTGTGCTTCGTTTGTTTGTCAAACGGAGATATCCGGACGGTAAAACAGGTTTAACAAGATAAGGAAAGTCGCACGGGAAGGAGCAGTGTTGATTTGCATACAGAGATGTTAATTATAAAACATCTAATCAATGGTGGTTGTCACGACTGCGCGCTTAAAGTTACTCTCCAGTGCTATACAGGTACAAGTAATTGTTAGTTGTTATGTTTACTCTCAGTCGATACAGCTGTACACTGGAAGGGAATATAAGTGATTAGTTTCGTTTCAGTTGAATTGAATTGAGCTAAGAACAGACATCACTGCACTCAGGACATTCCCATACGAGCTCCGTCACCTCATTCAACAGCCAGCGAAGAGTCTACTAATCGTTTAACTGGCCATCTGATAGAAAGCTCTCTCGGTCTTCCCTCACAGTTTTGATATTCATCCAGAACCCCTGCCGATCCCCCACCATATCGTCACATGTGGCCATACAGTAATGTTACACATATATGCCGTGGTCATATAACAATGTTACAAATATATATCCTGGCCATATACCAATGTTACAAACATATACCGTGGCCATATAACGATCTTACAAACATATACCGTGGCCATATAACGATCTTACAAATATATACCCTGGTCATATAACGATCTTACAAACATATACAGTGGCCATATAACGATCTTACAAATATATACCCTGGTCATATAACGATCTTAAAAACATATACCGTGGCCATATAACGATCTTACAAATATATACCGTGACCATATAACGATCTTACAAATATATACCCTGGTCATATAACGATCTTACAAACATATACCGTTGCCATATAACGATCTTACAAATATATACCGTGGCCATATAACGATCTTCCAAATATGTTGTTGTTTGTCCATCAAGAATGATGATGACCATTCATTTCATCCAGTGGGGTTGAAAGTTTGGAGCTGTGAGTTCTAAGATGGCTGATAAGGCCTATTCTGGCTTGAAATTTTCTTTGACAATGTGGACAAAGAATGCTTGACGTTTCTGGAGGAGGATTTCCTGCAGTGGTTTTTCGTTCTGTCTTTTCTTCACAGCTCTTGCAGTCCTGGTTGCCTCACAAGTGACTGCACCCTTGCATAATGATGCACGCCACGAATTTCGGTCTCTAGCTGCAGTCTCCCAGGTGTCATGATGAATTCCAAAAGCATTTAGTGAGATTTTCAGTGTCTTTAAAGCGTTTCCTCTGGCCGCCTTGGGAGCGTTTGCCACAACGCAATCCGCTGTAAAAATATTCGTTTAGGGAGCCTGTGATCTGACATGCGAGTCAAGTTACCAGCCCAGCGAATCTGATTCATCATTAGTAGAGTGTGGATACTGGGCATAGACGCTCTTTCTTGGACTTCAGTATCTGGGATCTTGTCTTGCCATTTAATCTTCAGTAACTTCCTAAGGCAGACTGTGTGGAAGTGGTTTAATTTCCTAGCGTGTCGCTGATAAGCAGTCCAGGTTTCACAAGCATATAGCAGTGTGGATAACACAACTGCTTTGTAGACTTTTAGCTTTGTTTGCAGGCTTATTCCATTTCTGTCCCATACAATCTTGTACAGTCTGCCAAAGGCCGCGCTGGCCTTGGAGATTTTTGCATTCACTTCATCATCAATTGTGGCAGTTTGTGACACAGTGCTGCCAAGATAGGAGAATTTGTCCACAGCACTTAGACTATGACCATTCACTTTGATATTCGGCACAGTGTGATTATTTCCTGGAGCTGGCTGGTACATAACTACAGTCATCTCCAAATTGATATTGAGCCCAAAGTTAGCACAGGCATGTGAGAAAGCTGAAACATTGTGTTGCATGTCCGCCTCTGAGTTGGCGTATAGAGCGCAATCATCAGCAAACAGGAGCTCTCTGACGGTGTCGCTGTTAATTTTGGTTTTGGCTTTCAGCCTTCTGAGATTGAATAACTTTCCATCCATGTCTTTTCCAATGTCGTTGTTCTCGAAGGCATTCGTCAACATAGCTGAAAACATGAGGCTGAACAGTGTTGGTGCCAGGACATATCCTTGCTTCACTCCATTGGTGACAAGAAAGTGCTCAGACAGTTCACCATTTTCCTGTACTCTTACCTGCATGCCATCATGAAATAGCCGCACTATTTGGACAAGCTTTCGTGGACAGCCATATTTTGCCATAATCTTCCACAGTCCTTCTCTGCTGACTGTATCAAAAGCTTTGGTAAGGTCAATGAAAGTGGAGAACATTTTGCAGTTCTGTCCCTGACATTTCTCTTGCAGCTGCCTTGCAGCGAAAATCATGTCAACAGTTCCACGTTCTTTTCTGAAGCCACATTGACTCTCAGGAAGATGACCTTGATAGAGATGGGCCGTGAAGCGATTGAGAAGAATTCTGCCGAGTATCTTTCCTGCAATTGAAAGCAAAGAGATGCCTCGACGGTTGTCACAGGATTGGCGGATTCCATTACGTTTCTAAAGGTGGACTATTGACGCGTCCTTGAAATCTTGTGGCATGGTCTCGTTCACCCATATGTTTGTAAAGACTTGGTGAAGCTGCTCTGTTAGGACCGGCCTACCTGTCTTGTATATCTCTGCCGGGATGGAGTCCGGACCAGGTGCCTTGCCGCTGGAGAGTTGCTGGATGGCTTTGTTTACTTCCACTATGTTTGGCAGGTCATCAAGTGTATCATTGATGGGAACTTGAGGAAAAATATATACCCTGGCCATATAACAATGTTACAAATATATACCCTGGCCATATAACGATGTTACAAATATATACCCTGGCCATATAACAATGTTATAAATATATAACAAGGCCATATAACAATGTTACAAATATATAACCTGGCCATATAACAATGTTACAAATATATAACCTAGCCATATAACAATGTTACAAATATATAACCTAGCCATATAACAATGTTACAAATAACCTAGCCATATAACAATGTTACAAATATATAACCTAGCCATATAACAATGTTACAAATATATAACCTGGCCATATAACGATGTTACAAATATATACCCTGGCCATATAACAATGTTACAAATATATAACAAGGCCATATAACAATGTTACAAATATATAACCAGGCCATATAACAATGTTACAAATATATAACCTGGCCATATAACAATGTTACAAATATATAACAAGGCCATATAACAATGTTACAAATATATAACCTGGCCATATAACAATGTTACAAATATATAACCTGGCCATATAACGATGTTACAAATATATACCCTGGCCATATAACAATGTTACAAATATATAACAAGGCCATATAACAATGTTACAAATATATAACCTGGCCATATAACAATGTTACAAATATATAACCTGGCCATATAACAATGTTACAAATATATAACCTGGCCATATAACAATGTTACAAATATATAACAAGGCCATATAAAAATGTTACAAATATATAACCTGGCCATCTAACAATGTTACAAATATATAACCTGGCCATATAACAATGTTACAAATATATAACCTGGCCATATAACAATGTTACAAATATATAACAAGGCCATATAACAATGTTACAAATATATAACCTGGCCATATAACAATGTTACAAATATATATCCTGGCCATATAACAATGTTACAAATATATAACCTGGCCATATACATTGGCACCTTTTCGTCTTGACAGACGATAGTTTGGTACATTGTGCTTCAAAAAGGCTTAATAACTATGACCCATGGCGGTGGCGAGTGTCGCTGGCAAGGCCAATTCTTGCTGCAAATGTTTGCCCACAGTAGGTGCATGTGAAAACATGGTCATTTCCACCATTTTGCACCATCTTACGTCTCTCACGCTCTGTGTGTGCTTTATCTGCAATCATTTTCTCCTTTGTCTTTATTCCATTTCTGATAGTTGCCCTCCATGCAACACATTCAGCAGCTACGTGCTCCCAATGTGCATTATCAATGCCTGTATCAATCATGTCCCGCTTGCACACATCTTTGTATCGTAGTAGAGGCCGACCCTGAGATCTCATACCCGTCTGTAATTCACCAAAAAAGATGTCCTTTGGTATTCTACCATCATCCATCCTCCTAACGTGTCCTATCCATCTAAGTCTACGAAGACTGAGCATGGAATACACCGTCACACAACCTGATCTTTCCAATACTTCAGCATTTGTGATTTTGTCTTGCCACTTAATACCAAATATTCTTCGCAGACACCGCATATGAAAGCTGTTTAAACGTTTCTCTTGGCGTGAGTAAGTTGTCCAGGTTTCACTGCCATAAAGAAGAGTTCTAAGGACACAGGCTTGGTAGACGAGGACTTTTGTTTTGGCAGTAAGCTTCCTATTCTCCCAGACTCTTTTTGCTAACATGTTCATTGTTGTTGCTGCCCTGCCAATCCTGATGTTGATTTCCTGATCGAGGGATACTTTGCTATTTACCTCTGATCCTAGATATGTAAAATGGTCTACCATCTCCAGTTCGGCGTCGTCAATAAAGATTGATGGTACACCATGTTCACCTTGTGACATAATCTGTGTCTTCTTTTTGTTAATTGTTAAACCAAATTCAGAACAAGCATTGGAGAATGCAGATAGTAGATGTTGTAATTCTTCCTCAGAGTGGGTCGTAATCGCAGCATCATCTGCAAAAAGCAACTCTCTGATTAGTACCCTGCTAATTTTGGTCTTGGCCTTCAATCTCTGAGCATTATAGAGGCCACCATCTGAGCGTGAGTGAATGTATATACCGTCATCCTGATCACGAAAGGCATATTTCAGTAGAAGTGAAAAGTATATCCCAAAGAGGGTGGGGGATAGTACACAGCCTTGCTTAACTCCACTCTTGATGTCAAACTCTTCTGAAGTTGAGCCATCAAACTTGATTATACCCTTCATGCCTGTGTGGAAC
Source organism: Cepaea hortensis (assembly GCA_963921405.1). NCBI lineage: Eukaryota > Metazoa > Mollusca > Gastropoda > Stylommatophora > Helicidae > Cepaea > Cepaea hortensis. The sequence continues at coordinate 254,480,646 of OY992876.1, forward strand.
GATTCCACAATGGACAGAAGAGTTGGTGGGCAGCCAATCTTCTTTAGTGCTTTGAACAGACCCTACGACTGACCAAATCAAATGCCTTTGTGAGGTCGATGAAGGCAATAAACAGTGGCTGATTTTGTTCCCGGCATTTTTCTTGCATCTGTCGCAATGAGAATATCATATCAATGGTAGACCGGGTTCTGACGGAAGCCGCACTGTGATTCGGGGTATAATTGATCTCCCAGGACTTGAAGTCTGTGCAGGACAATTCTGGCAAATACTTTCCCAACAATACACAGAAGTGAGATACCCCTATAGTTGTTACAGTCGCTCCGATCGCCCTTGTTCTTGTACAGTGTTATGATGTTTGAATCTTTGAAATCCTGTGGGACTTGTCCTTCTCGCCAGCATAGCTCTATTAGCTGGTGGATCTGTAGAGCGAGTGTGTCTTGCCCTCTCCTGATAACCTCTATTGGAATCCAATCCTTACCTGGAGCCTTGCCAGATGCAAGCTCATTTATAGCACACTTAACTTCTGTTATAGTGGGAAGTGTGTCCAGGTGGTCAAGAGTTGTCAGGGCCTCTATGGCGTTAAGGGCATCATCCGCTAGTTTGGTCTCACTTGAGTAAAGCTCTAAATAGTGCTCGACCCATCTATCCATCTGCTGTTTCTTATCAGTGATGATTTCTCCAGTCAAGGTTTTCAGCGGTGCACTTCTTTTGATTATTGGACCACAGGCTTTCTTGATCCCTTCATACATGCTTCTGATGTTTCCCTTATCACTTGCGATTTGAATGGACTCACATAACTTGATCCAATAGTCATTCGCACACTGCCTGGCAGCCTTTTGTACATCCTTCCTCGCTTGCTTCAGCTCACTCAGAGTGTTACGCGTTGGTCTTTCCTTGTTTCTTAAGAGAGCTATCTTCTTTTTATCAATCAAGGGTTGCATTATCTGGCTGTTTGCCGCAAACCAGTCCTGCCTCTTATGATCCACAGTGCCGTAAACCCCTACCGCTATTTTATAAATAGTGTCCTTAAGTTTACTCCATTTATCATTTACTATACAATTTTCTGATGTATGGTACAGAGGCAACGCGTGGCGCCCCATGTCTACGCCAACTGACAAGGACTTATAACCCGTAATAGTTGCCTCTCGCTTTGATTCCGAGACCGGTTAAGACCAGGGATGGAGTTATTGCCTCTCCATAGCACAAAGCCTGGGCTAAAATAAAGAAACCATGTGTTGCCCATGCAGTATGATCCCTCTCTCGGCCTGCCTAGTTCACTCCAGAGGAAAGTTGACACCTATAATCTGGAACAAGACAAGCTGCAGAAGCTGCCGGATCAGCAAAGCAATGCTCTAACTGTCCGCCTGTCGGAGCTTCGATCCTAGACCAGTTGTCAACCAAGGCTTAGGGCCTGGTCTGCCATGCCATGACTTATTTTGTCTTTGGGTTGCATTTCCTCGCACCAGGATAAGGCTAGTACCCTCCCAATTGCGCTCTTCCGCCCGAAGCCGTTGGCACAATGTGGGGTGTCGGGTTTGGTAAGCGCCGCCCAACGTTCGGCGCTAACAGAAAGCAGGTAGTACGGTCTACTGTCATACGGTAGCTCAGACATATCTGACTAAGACCTGACTAACCTGGCCATATAATAATGTTACAAATATATACCCTGGCCATATAACGATGTTACAAATACATACCCTGACCATATAACAATATTACAAAGATATATACCGTGGCCATATAACGATCCTTGTGTCAGGTCTTAGTCAGATATGACTGAGCTACCGTATAACAGTAGACGGTTATACCTGCTTTCTGTTAGCGCCGAACGTTGGGCGGCGCTTACCAAACCCGACATCCCACATTGTGCCAACGGCTTCGGGCGGAAGAGCGCAATTGGGAGGGTATAAGCCTTACCTGGTGCAAGGAAATGCAACCTAAAGACAAAATATCATGGCAGGGCAGACCAGGCCCTAAGCTTTGGTTGGCGGCTGGTCTAGGATCGAAGCTCCGACAGGCGGACAGTTAAAGCATTGCTTTGCTGATCCGGCAGCTTCTGCAGCTTGTCTTGTTCCAGATGTAGAGATGTTACCTTTCCTCTGGAGTGAACTAGGGAGGCCGAGAGAGGGATCATGCTGCATGGGCAACACATGATCTCTATATTTTAGCCCAGGCTTTGTGCTATGGAGAGGCAATAACTCCATCCTGGTGTTAACCGGTCTCGGAATCAAAGCGAGAGGCAACTGTTACGGGTTATAAGTCCTTGTCAGTTGGCGTAGACATGGGGCGCCACGCGTTGCCTCTGACGGTGGGAGACACCCACAGGTGTCACTGATCAGCTACCGCCCGCCTCAAGTTGGGCAACACCCGGCCAATTGGGTGCTGACCCGCCACAGCCTGCCTGCTTCAATGGTTGCTTGGGGCTAGGACAAAATCTGAATTGCAGGCTGTAAAACCAATGTACTATGTACTAATATAAAGATAAAATAGAAACCTCAAGCTACGGCTTGCAACCTGGAACGTGAGAACCATGTGTCCAGGATTTTCCACTGACTTGACCAATATTAACGATGTGAGAAAAACGGCTGTGATTGATGCCGAACTATCGTCTTAACATTGATATTGCTGGCCTCAGGAGATGCGACTCGCTGAGGAAGGGTCACTCAGGGAAAACAATTACACCTTTTTTTTTTTGGAAGGGTAGAGGGCAGGCAGAAAAAAGGCAACACGGTGTGGGCTTTGCAGTGAAGAATTCGCTACTGGGAATGATTGAAATTCCAGCAGGAGGAAATGAAAGACTATTATCCCTGCGCTTGGCAACCTCTTGTGGTTTTGCCACCATTATTACTGCATATGCACCGACACTCGATTCCTCTGATGATGTGAAGGATTCGTTCTATGAGGGGTTAGACTCCGTGATCAAGGCAGTTCCAAAATCTGACTACATTTATATACTCGGTGATTTCATTGCTCATATAAGCAAGGACTCCAGTGCATGGCCAAGTATGCCTTGGAAAATACAACATTGGTCGCATGAATGAAAATGGGCAAAGGCTGCTGGAGCATTGCACCAGAAATGACCTATGTATTATACAAACTCCTTTGTTTTTAAATAAAAGAGCTGCATAAGGCCACATGGAAACATCCAAGATCCGGTAATTGGCACCAGCTGGACTTCATCATCACACGGAGACAACATCTGAGCCACATATCATTGACTCGAAGATACCACAGTGATACGGATCACTCTTTGGTTGTTGCAAGGGTTAGACTGAGACCAAAGAGAATCTACACAGCTAAACACAAATCTAGCCCCAGGATTAATATTATTAACACTCACGATCCTGAAAAGTGCTTTCAGTTTCAACAGCAACTTGAAGACGCTTTCACTGATACACCAGAAAATTGTATAGTAAATGAAAAGAGGGGTAAACTTAAGGAAACTCTTTATAAAACTGCCGTAGGGGTTTAGGGTACTGTGGATCATAAGAGACAGGACTGGTTTGCGGCAGCCTCTGCAGCCTTTGATTGATGAGAAGAAGATAGCTCTCTTAAGAAACAAGGAAAGACCAGCGAGTAACACTCTGAATGAGCTAAAGCAAGCTAGGAAAGATGTGCAAAAGGCTGCCAGGCAGTGTGTAAATGATTAATGGATCACGTTATGTGAGTCCATTCAAATCGCAAGTGATAAGGGAAACATCAGAAGCATGTATGAAGGAATAAAGAAAGCCTGTGGTCCAGTGATCAAAAGAAGTGCATCATTGAAAACCTTTACTGGAGAAATCATAACTGATAAGAAACAGCAGATGGACAGATGGGTAGAGCACTATTTGGAGCTTTACTCAAGTGACCCAAACTAGCGGATGGTGCCCTCAACGCCATAGAGGCTCTACCAACTCTTGACCACCTGGACACACTTCCCACCATAACAGAAGTTAGGTGTGCTATAAATGAACTTGCATCTGACAAGGCTCCAAGCAATTATTGGATTCCAATAGAGGTTATCAGGAGTGGGCAAGACACACTCACTCTACAGATCCACCAGCTAATAGAGCTATGCTGGCGAGAAGGACAAGTCCCACAGGATTTCAAAGATTCAAGCATCATAACACTGTACAAGAACAAGGGCAATCGGAGCGACTGCAACATCTATAGGGGTATCTCACTTCTGTGTATTGTTGGAAAAGTATTTGCCAGAATTGTTCTGCGCAGACTTCAAGTCCTAGGAGATCAAGTCTACCCCGAATCACAGTGTGGCTTTCGACAGAACCGGTCTACCATTGATATGATATTCTCATTGCGACAAATGCAAGAAAAATGCCGTGAACAGAATCAACCACTGTTTGTTGCCTTCATCGACCTCACAAATGCATTTGATTTGGTCAGTCGTGAGGGTGTGTTCAAGGCACTAAAGAAGATTGGCTGCCCACCAACTCTTATGTCCATTGTGGAATCATTCCACACAGGCATGATGGGCATAATCAAGTGTGATGGTGCAACTTCTGAAGAGTTTGAAATCAAGAGTGGAGTTAAGCAAGGTTGTGTACTAGCTCCCACCCTCTTTGGAATATACTTTTCACTTCTACTGAAATATGCCTTTCGTGATGAGGATGGTGGTATATACATTCACTCACGCTCAGATGGCGGCCTCTACAGTGCTCAGAGATTGAAGGCCAAGACCAAAATTAGGAGGGTACTGATCAGAGAGTTGCTTTTTGCAGATGATGCTGCAGTTACGACCCACTCTAAGGAAGAATTGCAGTGTCTACTATCTGCATTCTCCAATGCTTGTTCCGACTTTGGTTTCACAATTAGCAAAAAGAAGACACAGATTATGTCACAAGGTGCACACGGGGTACCATCAATCTTTATTGACGACGCCGAGATGGTAGACTATTTTACATATCTAGGATCAGTGGTAAATAACAAATTATCCCTAGATCAGGAAATCAACATCCGGATTGGTAAGGCAGCACCAACAATGAACAGGTTAAGAAAAAGAGTCTGGGAGAACAGAAAGCTTACTGCCAAAACAAAAGTCCTTGTCTATCAAGCCTGTGTCTTTAGTACTCTTCTTTATGGCAGTGAAACCTGGACAACTTACTCACACCAAGAAAAACATTTAAACAGCTTTCATATGCGGTGTCTGCGAAGAATTTTTGGTATTAAGTGGCAAGACAAAACCACAAATACTGAAGTATTGGAAAGATCAGGTTGTGTGACAGTTTATTCCATGCTCAGTCTTCGCAGACTTAGATGGATAGGACATCTTAGGAGGATGGAGGATGGTAGAATACCAAAGGACATCTTTTTTTCGTGAATTACAGATGGGTAAGAGATCTCAGGGTCGGCCTCTACTACGATACAAAGATGTGTGTAAGCGGGACATGTTTGATACAGGCATTGATAATGCACAGTGGGAGCAAGTCGCTGCTGAACGTGTTGCATGGAGGGGAAAGATCAGAAATGGAATAAAGACAAAGGAGAAAATTATTGCAGATAAGTCACACACCGAGCGTGTGAGACGTAAGATGGTGCATTATGGTGGAAATGACCACGTGTTCACATGCACCCACTGTGAACGAACATTTACAGCGCGAATTGGCCTTATCAGTCACATTCGCTACCGCCATAGGTAAAAGTTATTATGCCTTTTTAAAGCACAAGCTATCGTCTGTCAACACGGCAAGGTGCCAATGAAATATAACGATCTTAAAAAATATATACCGTGGCCATATAACGATTAGTTAGTCATTCCTCTTGAGCCTAAGTATAGGGCGCATAGGGCAGAAGTCATGGCTCGCCATGTCTGGCGGTTCGCTGCTACCTGTTGTAGAGCTTGGATGTTCACTTGACCGTTGAATGAGATTTCTCTGATGATGGTTGTACGCAGGGTCTCTCTTGGTCTTCCCCGTTTTCTTTTCCCTACTGGTGACCATATTAGGGCTTGGTAGGGGAGTCTTGTCTTGTCCATTCTGAGTACATGGCCGACGTAGTTCCAACGGCATTTTCTTATAAAATTGGATACAATATCTTGCTTAATCTCTTGTCTCTTGCGCATTGGTTTTGAAATCTGTCCACTGGATGTTTAGAATTCTTCTAAGACATTTGTTCTCAAAATTGTATAATTTTTTATCTAAAACTACCGTTGATTTCCAACTCTCACATCCATACGTTAGCACTGGAATCACACAAGAATTGAAGATTTTAAGTTTCGTATGTTGGCTGAGTGACTTTGACTTCCAGATGTTTAACAGTTTATTGAAGGCACCAGATGCCAGTGAGATTCTAGATAATATTTCTGGTGTTGAGTCCCCTTGTAGCATAACGCTAACCACCATTATTCATTTACCAACACCTGCCGCAAAAAGAGGAAACAACATTAAAAGAAATTGACTTCACAACCGCAAACGGAGACTAGGACTTAAAACTTAACATCGAAACTGGAACTGAACAAGTGACAGATGACGTGGATTCTTAGAAAGATTTCATCAGCCTTGGCTTAAAAAACCATTGAACGGGACAGACACGTGACACGGCTTTCGCGCCAACGCCGGTATAGATTATGCTAAGCAGCGCACTCTTGCGAAAACATGCCTGGCGAACAGACGTCAGAAATTGTGTGACCAAATTTTCAAATAGAGGAGGCAGAATGTCTGAATTCCAGGTGAGCTTGTTAGTCCCGAGATTAGACTAAGAACCCGATGTATCAAGTATCAAGTAATGGTAACCCGTGTTTGTAATGTCAATTGAAATGTATTATTATTAATTAAAACCTCTGAAATATAAAAATGCTCGACTGTAGATTCTAACGACGCAGAGCCGTTCCCGGGCAAAATGACTCTCCAATACTCTCTTCGATTGCAATCTCTGATATTCTTAGAGATAATTATTAACTTTAAGAAGTGCATTATACTACTACATTCTATTCTAAACAACTGTGAGGAGTGATGATTCTAAAGCAATCTTGTGCATTTCACCAGAAACACTGATAAAAGATGCTATCACTACCTACAGCTGAAATGACAGTTCGTGTACTAGAATAAGTGCCTTGTTCTAAAACAGACTTATCTATGCCTATTTACAATCTAGAAAGCTGAAAGAGAAATCAATCTTTCCTTTCTCCTTCATCTATTGAATCAATAGGGTTTGACGGAATAAATATTTATATTTATGTCAAATTTTAATTAGATAAGGGCACACATGAACTGCATTACATGAGAAAGTTGTGCTTCGCGGAACACCATCACGCGCAGTGAACTTAACTCATTACTCAACATAACTTAAAACTCAACACCACTCATCACCACACAACCCAATACTCAACATCACAACAACAACAGATAATGGGAGAGAGTTATTAGACACAGAAGAAGAAGAAGAAGTTGGTTAATTGGGAAAACACAGATAATTATTTATACATATTATAAACACCATTTAGTGGAAGAAATGTTATAAATGTATGTCATTTATTTACATGCATCTTGACATATTCTCACTCTTGTCACTGTCTTACTGTACACGTTCACTGACCCCAGGTCAAATGAGAACTTACATACAGCAGGTACCAACTGAGACAAGGCGTACACCGTGTGATAAACTCTGACCACCCCAAATTAACCCAACACTAGCTTAGAGAAAAAAGGAGGGGAGGGGGACTAGTTCCTACTTCAGGAATTTAGGTTCTTTTACCTACTTTTAAAAGATTGTATTGGTAGGAATGTACATATATATGTGAATATTCATCAGTGATCTTGGTGGCTACATACCAACAACCACCCAACACATCAGCAAACTAACCACCTAAATCAGACCTGACAGAGGGAAGCCGAGAGAGAGAGATGAACCACAAGTGAGATGGAGGATGACTTGGCCATGAGCAGAGCATGGGGAGGCCTTCAGTGGAGCTATACGGGCATACCTGAAGTGGATCCATCAGTCAATGGACCCTGGCTTACCTAATCTTCCAGTCACCAGGTTACATTTCTCATTGGTATACACCACACCCAATTTCAGGAAACTGATAGTTAATTGTTGATTCATCACCATCACACTTAATATGTACAACATCAAAATGTTTACTATGTTTCACACTTGTTGACATCTCATATATTGATGCTTGATTGATTGTCTGGGACAATGGTCCAATGTGCAACTTTTCTATTATCTTGTGTAAATCACAATAGAGATGTATGTACTGGCCAGAAGGCTCAGGCCCAGTCAATAAATGATTAACATGAATTGACCTTCTGTTAATTTATCAGTTAAAACCTATCTGTGAGTCAACAACTTCTTTGTACATCATGTTGTCAGAATCTAATGTGATTGATTATGTGTTTGATTGTTTAAAAATAAATTAACTCATAATGACTTACTAAAAATGGGGGAGAGAAGACTCTAGATCTATCAACTGCTCAACATCCATGTTTTCTTCATCTAAATCAGGCTGAGAAAATTCTCCAGACTTTCCTCAGATTTGATAACCAATAAGGGGGCTCCAGAGCTATCAGAATCATTGGAGAAGGGGCAGATTCCCAGTTAGTAATTACCATTCTCACCAGGGCCATAATCTATATCTCCTAGACATACTTAATAGAACGAGGCCTGCAGATAACTCAAGGTTCATATTCTGGGGTTATTGAAGATAGAAGAGGATGGGGCTCTACTTCTTTTGTTTGAGATGGGGCATGCACTACAGTGATCTCCCACTCCCTTCAAAAATATATGACACCCATGTAGATGTCATTTTGCTTCCTAGGTATGTGAAGCTGTTGACATTTTCAAGAACATGGTTGCTTAATTTGGTGTCGTCTGAACTGTTGGTAAGATCAATAGTTTTGTTTTTATGGTGTTAATTTGGAGACCAATTTGTCCTGAAACATTTTGGAGATGGTTTGTTTTCTCATGGGCATCTGGATGTGTTGAACTCAAAAGCACTATGTCATCGGCAAAGTCCAGGTCTTCTAGAATTTTGTAAACCCAATGGATACCCCTATTTGTGTTGTTAGTGCATTTGCACATGACCCAATCGATAGCTATTCCAAAGAGCATCGGTGACAAGACACAACCCTGTTTCACTCCCGTTTCCACTGAGAACCAGAGTTGCCTGATTCTGTTCTCACGCAGCAACGTGTCTCCTTATAGAAAGATTTTATCATGTTGGTATATTTGGTAGGAAAACCATAGATGTTAAGTAGATTCCCAAGTGAAGGACTGTGGATACTGTCGAAGGCTTTTTGAAAGTCGACAAAGTTGGTGATTAATTTCGACTGGAATTCTACAGAGTCTTAAATGATTATTCTAAGAGTGAAAATGTGGTCTATACATGACCGTTTTGGTCTGAAGCCAGCTTGTTCTTCTCTGAGCCTTTCATCTATAGACTTTTTCCATCTCTCAAGTAACATGCTACAAAAAAGTGTTCCTGGTACTGACAGTAGGGTGATGCCACGCCAGTTATTACAATCAGACATATCACCTTTTTTGGCAGTTTAAAAATTACACCATCCTTCCACTATTGTGGTGGGGATTCGTTTTGCCAGATTTCATTGATCAGCTGTAACAAACGTTGTAAGGTATTCTCATCTGCTGCTTTGAGCATTTCACCTGAGATGTCGTCTTCACCAACAGGTTTGTTGTTCTTCAATTTTTTTGAAGTCATGGTGAATGACTCACAGGAGGCATTTAGTGGTGGCATTGTGATTTCTCCATCCAGGTTGGGAACACTGTCAGGCTGCGGTCTATTTAATATTTCTTTGAAATGCTCTGCCCATCGTTGGTTTTGGTGGTCATCAGATAACAGTAGTTTGCCTTGTTTGTCTTTGATGGGTTTGTTTAGTGTAGGTGAGTGATTGCATAGTTGTTTCATGATGTGGAATACGGCTTTGTTGTTTCCATTTTTTGGCAGCCGATTCGGCGTCGGAGGCCAAGCTGTGTATAAAAGGCTGTTTATTTTTTCGTGCGCTTGATTTCACCTCTTTATCCAACATGGAGTAATGTCGCTTATGGGTTTCACATGAAGCTGTGTCTTTTGTAGAAAGAAGTGTTAGTTTTGCTTGCTTTCTTTCTTGAATCTTCGTCCAGGCGTTATCGCTTAGCCACTTCTTCTTCTGTCTTTGTACATAGCCGACTGTGTTTGTTGCCGCATTTAGCAAGGTCTCTTTCAGGAAATTCCAATTTTCTTCAATGATATTTTCACTATTCGCATTGCTGGCTATACTTTCTTTGTTAGCGTAAATGTTTTGTACCTCTGAGTTGAATGCGAATTGGTGTTCTTTAATCAGTAAGGACTGTGAGTTTAGTTTCTTGATTCTTGGTGTTGTGTAGTCTTAAGCTTTAGTTTTAGCTTGGCCATGCAGAGATTATGATCGCTGCCAACATCGACTCCTCTGTAAGCTCTGGCGTCTTGTACTGATGAAAGGAATTTGGCACTAATGCACAAATGGTCTATTTGTGTGATACTATCAGGTGAATTCCACGTGATTTTATGTATATCTTTATGCGGAAATAGAGAGTTTGCTATTATCAGATTTGCTATTTCACAGAATTCTAGTAGTCTCTCTCCGTTTTGGTTCATGTCCCCTAGACCGTGAATTCCCATATATTTCTCGACACCGGTATTGTCAGATCCTATCTTGGCGTTGAAATTACCCATTACAGCAACAATGTCGTGTTTCGGTGATAGGTTTATGGTACCAATTAGTTGGTTGTAGAAATTATCTTTTTCGCCATATAACGATGTTACAAATATATACCCTGGCCATATAACAATGTAACAAATATATACAGTGGCCGTACAACGATGTTTCAAGCATATAGTGTGACCGTATAACGATGTTGCAGTCATATAACGTGGTCATGTAACGATGTTACAGCCGTATACAGTGGCCGTATAACGATGTTACAGGCATATACCGTGGTCATATACCGTGGTCATATAACGATGTAACTGGCATATAACGTGGCCATATAACGATGTTACAAACATACGTCGTAGCCATGTAACAATGTTACAAGCAAAGAAGAACAATAAAAGATGTTTACAGCAACAAGACTCGCACAATGGACGGGCCGTGAACAAACACGGCGAGGCTATTGTCGCTCTTTCACAGGACACACATACCCGTAATAAGCGAATTGTGTTGTTGTTGTTGTTGCTGTTGTTGTTGTTGTTGTTGTTGTTCTATTGATCCAGCCAGGCATGTTTCTGACGTGTCCGCGGCCTGAGGTGTTTCCGTGTTTCTTTAAGAGCCGTTTCCTTGTTTCTTTAAGAGCCGTTTCCTTGTCGATTACACCGACAAGTCAACAATTGAAGTGGGAGGGGTAGGAAGAAAAATGACAAATTTATAAAATAGTTTCTTATTTTTTCTCCTCCTCTTCCACTCCCATATTCTTCTTAATTTTCCTCCTTTCTGTCTTTTGCTTCTACTTCTTTTCCCTCCAGACCTTCTTGTTTTTCTTTTCCTCGACCTTCTTGTTTTTCTTTTCCTCGTCCTCCTCCTCCTCCTTCTCATCCTCCTCCTCCTCTTCCCCCTTCTTCTCACCTCTTCTTCTTCTTCTTCTTCTTCTTCTTCTTCTTCTTCTTCTTCTTCTTCTTCTTCTTCTTCTTCTTCTTCTTCTTCTTCTTCTTCTTCTTGTTATTATTATTATTATTATTATTATTATTATTATTATTATTATTATTATTATTATTATTATTATTATTATTGATTTAGTAGTTGTTTCGGGATTTGAGATTTTTAAATCTTGAGCACAACCCACTACTGGCAACGCTGACCGCACTCTAGTATGAACCTAAGGCCTATCCGCGTCAATGTGGAAGCACCAGACTCGAGTTTCGCTCTCATTTGAGCTCCTCAGTAGTGCACATCCTTGACCGGATCCGGAAACAAACCCCGGACCACTGGCGTGTGAAGCGGGTCTGCAAACACTAGACCACGCGGCATACGCTGGACACGGCCAAATTATCGCAACAGAATTCCACAACATCACTTAGATGGGTGAGCAGGAGTTGCCTGATCGTCAGAAGAGGTCCCGCTTCCCGGAATGTTTGGCCCTTTACTTTCCTGACACTCTCTTGGGGCAGAATCCACCCGGGTCATGACTCCGGGTGTATTTCTCCTGCTGTAAGATCGTGCCATGTATATCGAGACGTTATGTTTCCCGCATGTCCCATAACTTCGAATTGCGCCTGCTTCCATACCATTTCTCTGTCCGGAAGGAGAGCTTTGTGCATCCGGTGCTTCTTGTCCGCACACATATTCTAGCAATTTCGGCAGTGAAAAGCCAGCATCTTCCCCCGCCTGTTTGCCTCTTTCATGGCCTCTATGCTGGCGGTGCCCTATACACTGGACACGTCTTTGCTATCATGCTGCCGTCTTCGTGCTCCGTTCATGGCTCATGGAACCGCGTTCTGTTCGTCTCCAAGAAGCTAGCTCTGTCTTTGGGCTACTTTGGTTGAAGACAGCCAAGGTATTACAATGTGCTTTAAAAAGGCATAATAACTACAATCCATGGCGTGGACCAAGTATGGAGTTGTATCTCTAGATAGCACAAAACCTGGGCTGAATTGTAGAGTCCATGTGTGCAGCATACTCCCTCTCTTGGCCTGCTTAGTTTACTAAAGAGGAAAGGTAACACCAATACAGATGGTACAAAACAAGCAGCAGACGCTGCTGGATCAGCAAAGCAATGCTCTAACTGTACGCCTAATCCTGGACCAGTTGTCCCCCAAAGCTTAGGGCCTGGTCTGCCCTGCCATGACATTTAGTCTTTAGGTTGCATTTCCTCGTACTGTTAAGGCTAATACCCACCCAATTGCTCTCCTCCATCCGAAGTCGTTGTGACAATAGGGGGGAGGGGGAGCGCCGCTCTATAGGAATAACATCTTGGAAAATTACTTGGAAAGACACAAATAACACAGAACATTTTTAACAGCCAACAGTTATTGCAAAAATGGAAATAGAACAGAGAACAACTGAATGGATAGCTAAAATTAACACACTTTATAGTTGATTGGAAGGATTGAAATAATCCAACAGTGCAGTTGAGTGTATAATAGTAATGGTAGCACTGCACTTTCAGAAAATGCAGATAAGAAAATTCGGCTGCAGTCGTGCGAAAGTACAGGCTTTGATCTTCGATAATTAGTTAGAGGGTGATTCTGTCATTTACACAGATGGGTCCGTCGTTCGACAAGTGAGAAGTCCATGGGCTTTTACGGCTCAGACTGAGGAGGGGGGGGGGTGTCGGAGAGAGAGACTTGTGAAGGAAGATTCTGGTGCCTTGACTTCAACTAGTCTGACAATGGCATCTATGGCAGTAAGTAAAGCAATAACATGGCTCGAGACACAGACCTTCACTTAGGCTTGTTTAATTAGCGACTCAATGAGAATGCTCAGGATGATCGTGGAAGGGTGGGTCCGAAGAGAATGGTTGTTGTGTCTGGGATGGTTACGGCTTGGGCAGATTAGTTTCATTTTCGCGCCAGGGCATGCGGATGTACAAGGAAATGAGCAGACTGACAAGCTCGCAGATAAGGCTCTGTGGAGGGTGGACGAGTCATGGACCCGGCTGAGTTACTGAATGCGCTACGAGAAGTACGACCTTTGCAAGAACCAAGTTATGACTGTGAATCTACAACCATGGTCAGGCTGCGAGAACAGCAAATTAAAAGAGATGGGGCCAAATAAGAATACTATACAGGAAGCCAAAGATGATTAATAAACCAACACAGAACTGGTGTAATGAGCCGCTACACGCTGTGGGATTTATTGAGGAGAGGATCAGAGCACTTATGGACTGAATGGTTCGATGTTCAAAGAGGATGATATGTCAACTGACTGACTAATTATAGCACTGCTTTAGATACAACAAATATCATCAGACTGTCGCAGGATATTTCTAGGACGTCGCTCTCTCAACTGCCCTCAGAAAAAGTTCCGTTGTCAGCACTGCCATAGCCAAGGTATCCTCAATTTTTTTTTTAATGTTGCATATCCCTTAGAGGACATTGCAGTCAACACCAGCATTACTCAGTGTTGGTGATGTACTAGGCAACATTTTACGTTCAGTAGTTTGCCATTGCTTTCTGAACGACCGGCTCCCTACCAACACGTTATAACACAACGCGACACGGTCTGCTGCACAAATCGATCGCAGCTGCGTTTCGCACGCCTGGTAGGCGGCTCACTAACGGCGTTCGTAACCCTTTGTCCACAGAGGGTGACCTCCAGCATGAGAATGGAGGTGGAAGCAGTCACACCGGCATTCCGTTGGTTAGAGGAGACTACTGCAACACACATTGTCTTCATCACGGACTCAAGGAGTATGTTTAGTAAAGTGGAGAAAGGAATGCCTACTTTAATGGAACATATTGAAGCAGGCAAGTTAGGTTTGACTGGCAGAGAACTGCAGGAGTTTGCAGAAGCAAAATTGAAAGAACATCAACAATTGGAAGGAGAAGAAAGACAAAGTGAACGTGAAGCCAAATGTTTACAGGAAGAGAAGATAGCTGAAGACACTCGTCTACAAGAAGAGAAAGAGACATAAGTAAGTATAATGAAACTATAACTTGAAAAGTTAACACAAGCCAATGGTACTGAAATTGAAGGGAAAAAAAGTTTCAGTTAGAGATGGAGAAGGAGCTACCACTCAAGAAATTAGAGCTAGCGTCTATTGGACAGAGCGATGAAGGCAGAAGACATTAGCACTCTTCACGGCGACTAAAACTGCCATTTTTTTAAACAGATAAAGATAATATTCAGGCATATCTGGACAGACACGAGGCCGCGGCAGAAGCTTTAGGCATTCAAGACGGAGAATATGCTATGAAGCTGAGCGAATATCTTACGGGGAAGGCATTGGATACGATGTTCAATTTACCAGTGTCTGAAAGAGAAGCTATGCTATTTTGCGTCATCGTCTGCTAAAGAAGTTCAATCTAACTGAACATGGATACAGAACTAAGTTCAGACGATTTGTGCCAGAGACAAATCAGGACTTTACAGATTTTGTCAATATTTTGAAGGAATCTCTTAAATACATGGCTAGAGCTAGCAGAAGTAGGAGGAGACTTTAGTCATCTAGTGGACCTGATGCTACGGGACAATGTATTATCGTCATGTAATACATACTTAGTGGCATTCTTTCAAGAACGAACACAAAAGGACATTGAAACAATGTCCCAGTAAGACAAAACTACATGACTGCACATCAAAACTGTTCTATTGGCAGACAAACTGATGAGAAAATAATCTGTTCAGCCTATACTAAACAGGATCAGAATCCAGTAATCAGAGAAAAATCAAAAAGTGTTGATTCAAAACACAGGTATGAGCAACAGGGACTTCAAGACAATGGTTTACCGTAGATACCATGTTAGCAGATCAGGACGTTACCCATACCACAAAAGGGATTGTAAGAGACATCAGAATTTTAACTCGGGTTGTTTTCGATGTGGCAGTTGGAGGCACAAAGCAGCATAATTTTATGTACAGCCATCAAGTGGGCCAACAAATAACAGCAGGAAGGATATTATTTGTTACAATTGTGGGCGTGAAGAAAATATCCGGTATCAATTTACATTGGAGGATACTGAGCACTCAAATGCAGCACAAGTGATTGAGACACTCAATAAAGAGAGCTGTGATGGGTGCAAGCCTCTGTTTTACAAAGACAGTCAGCCTGTCTTGAAGTGTGGGCATCCATTCTCAGCAGGGTCATTAGTGCACACAGGAGGGAGCCTGAAGCTGCACCATGGGTTTCTCAATGATAGTCCAGCATTAACTCTTAGAGAGTCAGAGTGTACGACAATCGGAGTGAGAAAAAGTCTGGTACAACCTTCGGCTTACACAGGGAAAAATGTCAGATGCATAACTTTGAACGGGACAGTGTAATTGTACCAATTAGCGGATATCACAGTGACAGCACCATATATCACAGGTAGAGTGACAGCGTGTGTCCTGGACTCCCCAGTCGCAGGCTTGATCATCGGGAATGTACCAACAGTCAAAGCATGTACAGAGGAGGAAATTGATAACTGGTTCCACAGATATGGTGTAAGAAGTAACGCGGTGGTTATCAGAAGACAAACTAGATTAGATACAATAGTTGGAGAAGAAGCGTCACTGGAAGTGGACAACCAGACAGAGACTAGGGATAGCACAATTGATCAGGAGAAGACTGATCTCAAATAAAGCCTTAGTGACTGTCAAAGGCAAAACATCAGTTTTGACAAATTTTTGCAGGTGTAGAGTACTCCAGAATATAAGCAATTAACGAATGAGAGGTGGGGCTTCGAATGGAAGAATAATAGTCTCACTTGTCATTCGTCAGATGACAAGACGATAAGCAGGCAAGATAAGGTACATTCAGCGTACAGAGAACTGATTATGAGAACAGCTCATGATATTTAATTTGCAGGGAACATGGGAATAATGCGTACACTGCATAGAACCGTGTCCCAGTTTTATTGGCCAGGGTTTAGTAAAGATAGCAAGCTAAACAGCAGATCCGGTGAACCTGTGCAAGCTACAGATATGAAAGTGAGGCCATTTCAAAAGAGTGCTAGCGACATCACTCACCCAGTGTTAGTAATATCCAATAGGTGTTTTAGGTATATCTTGACCATGACGGATTGTTACACGAGATGCTCAGAACCCGTACCTGTCAAGCATAGTACAATAAAAGCGGTGGCCGAAACACTATTAGCGGTACTTCTAGTTTATGTTTCTCTAATGAAATTTTGCCTGACAAAGGACGACAATTTACGTTTCCGATGATGAGAGATGTGGACAATCTATTACATATCACGCAGTTCTACAATACAGTCAAAAAGAAATTTATGTCAGCCATCACATCAGTGTTTTGTGCGGTCTATGCATACAACGGTCGAAGTAATCAATGGACAGAACAGTCAGTGTGCAGACAAATCACCAGCCAGTTACTGTCATACATACAGCAGCAAGGACAAACTCATGTATTCATCGATGGAGTATCTTACGGCTGGCGTGCTTATGTGTGTCAGTACCAAGACGTAGAGAGAACAATATCAGGGCAGACTGGCTCTCCAGAGGACACCAATGGCATGGATTAAAGGAGAAACAAAAATATAACAAATAAAATAATACAAATAGTATATAACAAATATAATATCACAAATATCATCATCATCGTCATCATCATCATCATCATCATCATCATCATCATCATCATCATCATCATCATCATCATCATCATCATCATCATCCACTTATATTATTATATTATATTATGACGAACTTATGAAAATATGACAAACAATATATTCTCACAAAATGTAATTTTTTAAATTGTAAGACAGACATCAGCTTTATTCACGAAATTATATATTCAAAACAATGTTTTCCCGTGATGAATTTGAATAACGAAGACACAAACAATAAATTGCACGATTTATTGCCTGGCATATTTCGCTGCATCTCGTCAGGTACATACTGCAGAAATCACACAACTTACGTGAATTAATTAGATAAATCCTTCAAACTGAAATATACACATGTTCGCACAGTAATGTCGATTGTCTACCACGGTAATTTTAAACTGACTAACATGTCTTTCTGCTTACACAAGGACGGCTTACGAAGGTTGATAAGAATAGTTTCAGCAAACTTTAACAATCGACTACTTTGTGTGTTGAACGACACACGGAAGGTACTGTCTCTTGCAACCACGTGACCACTCTCGAACACGTGTCTCCCGACCGATGAAGCCAGACTTTTCCGGTGTGTCGGCCTGCCTAGGCTACCATCTTCTGTGTGTAGTATCTTGTCCAACCAATTCGGGATATGTTCCGAAACCCTGCAATGTAACTGTCGCTCAGTTCTGCCTATGTAGATGGCCTCGCATCTGCATGTAAATTGGTAAATACAATTTGATTTGGCGTACAAAGCTACAGGTTCTTTTACTGCTGGGACTGGGATTGGTGTGTTTCTGTACCTGATGACTAGAGCTGCAGCACAGAATGTTCGCTCGACTGCTGTGGTGAGCCGGTCCCGCAGACGTTGCATTACGTCATCTCCTCGAAAGGTTAGCTGGATGAATACTTTGAGTTTAGGGACTGTAGTTACTTCTGATTTCGGTTTGGGCTGTTGGCAGTGGCGCTTTATAAATCCTGTGGAGTACCCATTCAGGTTTAAGGCATTCTTCAGAGTTTTAAATTCCTCTGTCAGTGTGTCCTGGGTGCATATCTTCCTAGCACGGTCAAACAGGGTCCGTACTAAGCCCCGTTTGTACTGGACAGGTGCGAAGCTCTGAAAATTTAAGTATTGGCCAGTCCATGTTTCTTTGCGGTACACCGATCTTCAAATTGTGCCATCTGCTCTACGTCTCATTAGGATATCTAGAAACGGCAATGCTTCGTTGTGTTCGTGTTCCATAGATAAAGAGATGTTTATATGTGTCTCGTTCATTGTGGCCTGGAACGACGTTCCTTGTAGCTCGTCTGTGGTGATAATTAGTATATCGTCCACGTAACGACGGTAAAAGGCCAAGTTATTGATTTCTGAGGATCTCTTTTCTTCTAATTGTGCCATGAAGATGTCCGCTAGAATAGATCCAAGTGGGCTCCCCATGGCCACTCCATCAATTTGGCGATATGACTTGTTTAGAAAGTTGAATTGTATGTTGGCAGTACATAATTTTAATAGCCTCTCTAGAATAGCTGATGGTATGCCTAGTTTTAGTTGTTTGACTCTAATGCGTTCGCTTATTATATTCACGGTCTCATCTAATGGAACGTTGGTGAATAAAGAGGCAATATCCATGCATGCCATGTGTTTGTTGTTTATGTCCATAGTATCCAATAATTCCACCAGTTCGAATGTATCCCTGAGTGTTCTTGGATCGAAGGACTGTCGTACTGGCTTTAAAATTTCAGCTAGCCATCTCGCCATTCGGTGTTGTGCCGAGTTAACCATGGAAAGGATCGGTCTTAAATTATATATATATATTTTTTTCTGTTGATGGCAATCAGATTAATATTTTTACAGTTTTTATTTTAATGTGTACAGTTTTTATTTTGATGTACAATCAGGTTAATATTTGTATAGTTTTTATTTTGATAAAAATCAGGTTGATATTTGTATTGTTTTTATTTTTTTGTACATCAAGTTGACATTTGTATGGTTTTTATTTTGATGTAAATCAGGTTGACATTTGTATTGTTTTTATTTTGATGCAAATCAGGTTGATAATTGTATAGTTTTTATTTTGTTATAAATCATGTTGATAATTGTGTAGCTTTTATTTTGATGTAAATCAGGTTGATATTTTAATAGCTTTTGTTTCTGTTAAGAAGATTACCCTTTTTTTTTTTTTGGCAATCTTATAAAATACAACTTTAGCAGATTATTGTTTTTGTTTGTCATGGCCGATTCAAAGCTACTTACACGTTCTTCTTTTTTCAGATACATCGCAACAGAAAACATGGATAAAGAACGGTACATAGAGAAGATTTTTGGGGTCCGTTCATCAGGGGTCTTTGGTAGCGGAGTGGCTAGCTCAGGGGAACGAACGAACGAACGAACGAAAGTCTTTATTTTCAAAGGGTTAAGAATTTGGAACGCGGGCCCGTCAGACATTCTGAAGATATAAAAGAAGAAGGGGGAGAAGAAGGGACAGAAAAAGCGAAAGTTGAAGAAAGAGAAGAAATTAGAGAAGAAGGCGGCGGTGTAAAGGTAGACGGAGGCGCACATTAAAAAAAAAAAAAACAAGGATTTGGAGAATGAGACGACGGGGATGACATGAAATAAATTGGCAAGATTCCCTCAACACATACTTGGTAAAGTAATGATAAGTGTAAATGACGTGTGACTGTCATAAAACACACCCCTCATCAACTTGGCGAACTTCAGGTGGCAGAATCTGTGCCCTAGACTTAGTGACCTAGTTCCACCTGGCTCGAAGACACACACCATTTACATATGCTGTGCCAAATAAAAAGTAGGATTGAACCAAACATGGTACACAATCACACGATCAAGTATTATTATGTATATATCCTTTCACTGAGCATTGACATTTAGGAATATACCACGAAACAAAACACATAACATGATGACCCTAGTATGGCGATACATCGTCCTTCTGTACAAATGGAGGTCACATATGGCGATATATAGGGTGTATTTTCAATGACTGTGCAGTGTTTGCAAATATTGCCGGTCCAAGTTTTGTATTTATCCTCTGTAAAGTTCATGCAACATAATAGATAAATACAAAGCTTGGACCAGCAATATTTTCAAACACTGCATTAAAAAAAAATACAACCTGTATTATCATTCGGCATTGAATCAATTAGCATTAGTCTGCCAGCATACGGAATTTTATTGTGTTGTTGAACTTGGATCAGACACGTGGTTCTGTTCTGCGTCATCTATATGACCAGACAGGGCCGTGCCGACCTATGATACGGAGAGGTAGCTGCATTAGGTGACACCGTAATGGGCGCATTAAGGGGTGGCATTTTGAAGACTTGCATCATACTGAGAAACTCCCCTATGGCCAGAAAAAAGCGGGGGTGGGGGATTAAAGGGACGAGAGAGAGAGAGAGGAGGGGGGAGTGAGAGAGAATGAGAGAGGGGGAGAGAGAAAGAGTGAGAGAAAGAGAGAGAGAAAGAGAGAAAGAGAGAGAGAGAGAGAGAGAGAGAGAGGGAGAGAGAGAGAGAGAGAGAGAGAGAGAGAGAGAGAGAGAGAGAGAGAGAGAGAGAGAGAGAATTGTGTTTGTACTTTTACACAAGAATTTGGGATGACAAAATCCAGGCGGCATTATTTGCCAGCAATGTCCATTTCTAATGCAGGGGCAGTTTTTACGGTCATGTAAAAAACTGAAAAGCAGAGCTTTTAAATATCTTGTTTGGATACAGGAGCCATGTGACTGACATATTGTTTGATGTCACATGTGACTCTGGTTGTGTGATATAAATGACTCGGGTTGTGAGATATAAGTGGGTTGTGTGATATAAGTGATTCAGGTTGTGTTATATAAATAAATGACTCGTGTTGTGAGATATAAGTGACTTGGGTTGTGAGATATAAGTGAATTTGAATAACGAAGACACAAACAATAGATTGCACGATTTATTGCCTGGCATATTTCGCTGCATCTCGTCAGTTACATACTGCAGAATTCACACAAGTCATCAGGTACAGAACCGTACCGATCCCCGTCCCAGTAGTTAAAGAACCTGTAGCTTTGTACGCCAAATCGAATTGTATTTACCAATTTACATGCAGATGCGAGGCCATCTACATAGGCAGAACTGAGCGACAGTTACATTGCAGGGTTTCGGAACATATTCCGAACTGGGTGGACAAGATACTACACACAGAAGATGGTAGCCTAGGCAGGCCGACACACCGGAACAGTCCGGCTTCATCGGTCGGGAGACATGTGCTCGAGAGTGCTCACGTGGTTGAAAGAGACAGTGCCTTCCGGGTGTTGTACAACACACAAAGTAGTCGATTGTTAAAGTTTGCTGAAGCTATAATAATCAACCTTCGTAAACCGTCCTTGTGCAAGCAGAAAGACATGTTAGTCAATTTAAAATTACCGTGGTAGACAATCGACATTACTGTGCGAACATGTGTATATTTCAGTTTGAAGGATTTATCTAATTAATTCACGTAAGATGTGTGATTTCTGCAGTATGTACCTGACGAGATGCAGCGAAATATGCCAGGCAATAAATCGTGCAATCTATTGTTTGTGTCTTCGTTATTTAAATTAATCACGGGAAAACATTGTTTTGAAGATACAAGTGACCCTGGTTGTGTCATGTAAGTGACTCGCGTTGTTTGATATAAGTTACTCTGGTATTATGATATAAGTGATTCAGGTTGTGCGATATAAGTGACTCAGGTTTTATGATATAAGTTACTTGGTATTATGATATTCTAAGTGACCTGGGTTGTGCGATATAAGTGACTCGGGTTGTATGATATAAGTTACTTGGTATTATGATATTCTAAGTGACTCGCGTTGTGTGATATAAGTGACTCACGCTGTGTGATACAAATGACTCGCATTGTATGATATAAGTTACTCTGGTATTATGATATAAGTGACTCGGGTTGTGCGATATAAGTGACTCGTGTTGTGTGATATAAGTGACTCGGGTTGTGTGACATAATTGACTCTGGTTGTGTGATATAAGTGACTCCGGTTGTGTGATATAAGTGACTCGCGTTGTGTGATATAAGTGACTCGTGTTGTGTGATATAATTGACTCGGGTTGTGTGATATAATTGACTCGGGTTGTGTGATATAAGTGACTCGCGTATTGTGATATGAGTGACTCGGGTATACTCCCGACCCTTCCATATATCGATGTGAATCTGATGCAGAGACTTGCAGAGACTACCTAGTAGTATAGTGCGAGGTTTATCCACCCCAGATTCCGGAGCCAGCTCCGGAATATTTCTCTCTATAGCCTCCATGTAACGTCACGCGCTCCGGTGAAAAATGGATCCGGATTGAAAATCCGGATCCAAAGGGGTATAACTCATGTTTGGTCTTTTCTGGTCTTATTACATCCCTTTAAAAGCCGGTGATGGTGCGTGTGGTGGGTGTGAACGGGCGGGGGCGACCGGGAGGAGCGCGGGCGGTCGGTGTTCGAACCCAATTCAATATGTGACGTGGGTGTAAGCCGGCGTTTCGTTGTTAAGGAGGCGGTTATATGGTCTATAGAGACTACTAGTGGCCTATACACTATCATCATAGGGTTACATGTGGGGCATGCGTGCGCGTGTAAGCGGTTGTGTTAGGGTTACAGTGTTCGTCCACACGGTGGTGAAGTGGGTGTAAGCCGGTTTTTCGTTGTTAAGGAGGCTGTTATCTGGTCTGTATAGACTATTAGTGGTCTATAAACTATCACCATACAAGGGTCACAGATCTTCAGCGGTTGTGTTAGGATTACATTTAAAATATTAAAAAATTTACAAAAATTTACAAAAGTTTCAAAATGTTCGAAACTGAAAGTTAAGTAAGTACCAAGTGTTCAAAGTTGAAAAAACTTAAGATTTCAACCAATTTTAACAATTTTAAAAAAGTTTTTAAAATTATTTAAAAATTTAAAAGTTTCAAAATGTCAGAAACTGAAAGTTAAGTAAGTACCATGTGTTCAAAGTTTAAAAAACTTGAGATTTCAACCAATTTTAATAAATTTAAAAAAGTTTCAAAATGTCAGAAACGGAAAGTTAAGTAAGTACCATGTGTTAAAAGTTTAAACAACTTAAGATTTCAACCAATTTTATTTTTAAAAAGTTTTAAAAATTTAAAAACTTTTAAAAAGTTTCAAAATGTCAGAAACTGAAATGTAAGTAAGTACAATGTGTTCAAAGTTTAAAAAACTAAAGATTTCATCCAATTTTAACAATTTTAAAAAAGTTTTAAAATTTTTTAAAATGTTACAAAGGTTCAAAATGTCAGAAAATGAAAGTTAAGTAAGTACCATGTGTTAAAAGTTTTAAAAAGTTAAGATGTCAACCAATTTTACCCATTTTAAAAAAGTTTAAAATTTTTTTTTTAAGTTTCAAAATGTCAGAGACTGAAAGTTAAGTAAGAATCATGTATTAAAAGTTTAAAACACTTAAGATTTCAACCAATTTTAACAATTTAAAAAAATTTTTGTTCTACAAACTGTCGGGTGTTTTTCCAGTGCCTAACGGACCATGCATTGTTGCAAAAGCTTAAAGCGTCCTCTAATCTTTTGACGCTATGGTAATCACGGATTACAGCTCGGTTCAACCTTCTCGCCACATCCTGCTACAAGGGCAGCGCATGATACCTGTGATGACGCACGTAAATCCTACGTGACCGACCTTGTCACATCCTGTTATTTGTATGGGCAATATTTTGTACCAGATTAAATCCCTATTCAGTGTACCGGGTGCGTGTTATTTAAGCCGGAGTAGGGGACAATAGCATTTGTAGTTAATACTCAAAGTGTCTCCTGCGTTGTTAAGCACACATACAGACAAGAAAGACACACAATGGAACAAATAGACACTGAAACACAAAGATACAGAGACTGTGAACAGCACAACCTTCCTGTTAACGGACGCGGATGCCCGAGAATATTCCTATCATTAATACTACTACTACTACTACTACTACTACTACTACTACTACTACTACTACTACTACTACTACTACTACTACTACTACTA
This sequence comes from Cepaea hortensis, assembly GCA_963921405.1. Classification (NCBI taxonomy): domain Eukaryota; kingdom Metazoa; phylum Mollusca; class Gastropoda; order Stylommatophora; family Helicidae; genus Cepaea; species Cepaea hortensis. The sequence goes on from OY992876.1 coordinate 254,504,850, forward strand.
CTACTACTACTACTACTACTACTACTACTACTACTACTACTACTACTACTACTACTACTACTACTACTACTACTACTACTACTACTACTACTACTACTACTACTACTACTACTACTACTACTACTACTACTACTACTATAGGTTGGCGGGTCTCTACATCATCGACGTCATATGTAAAAGTCATTAAGTGGGCGGCCGGTGGCGTGAAGAAGTGATTCATCGGTCGCACAGAGGCGGGCGGGTTGTTGTGTGTGAACAAAGCATAGCGTTGTATACAAAACGCCATGTCAGGCCTGTAGTGCCGTGTGCACAAAGCAGATAGTGTATAAAATAGACGGCGTCTCTTGTGAGCAGCTACTCTTTACCAGCCGTTCGTGTTACAGCAAATATTTCACTATTGTTCACGTGTTGTCTAGGCTAACCGACAACCTTCGCCACAGAGTTATTTGTGAAACAGCTGATGTGACAAACAGTACTAATATAGCAGTGCTCACTTACCGTTGTTCGTGTAGTGACATGGTTCAATCTGTGATGTCGGCATCTGATTTTTGATAAACAGTGAAACATATATTGTTTTGTATTGAGACCAGTGCTTATTGAGAAGCAGTCCTCACACTGATTGTGTATACACCAGAACTTTTTGTGGTTTTTCAAGCGAAAGTGTCGAAGTACCGTCAGTGCTTTGTAAAACTTGACAGTACAGAACAACACAGTTGTGTGAATTATTCATATACAAGCAATATTAGTAGTACGTTTTGTTCTATAATATGGCCAGTACTAGCAAATCTACTTTCATGTGTTCAGTGCGCGACAAATCCTTTTGTGATAAGTATAAGTTCACTCGCTACATTCGGACCATTCACACCCATGAGGATCAAGTACACTTATGTCATATCTGTGGACAACTTTTCAACAGAAAAGACAATCTACAACGACACATACGAATGCAACATCAGGCACCTATGATTACACCAGAATCAATTCCCACACCGGCGACGAAAGAAACACCACACCAGAGGACAACACCACATGCATATTTACGGCATCCTCGTAGTGTAACTCAACTAGGAGACGACCATTGTGCCACTTGTGACCAAGCCTTCAATTATAAGCTTACCAGCCGCAGTAGGACCATTCATAATGATGAAATATATACCTGTCAGTTACGTGATAAGTTGTACAATACGAACCTACAACGTTACTTACGAACACATCACCAGACATCAACATCACGAGAAAGGACGACACCCTTAGACACCCAATACAAGGACCTGACAACACGTCCACATGCACTCATAGTAGCATAGGATATCCAACCAAATGATAGGGACAGCTTGGCAGCCCTTAAGGCGTACTGCCATGATCTGTCGATCATGCTACCCAAGCAGGTAGTAGTATTAGAAAAAAGTGACAACCACCGCTACCGGGTGGTTTTGGTATGACACCTTCATAAAAAGAAGTATTCGGATATCTTGGGATGCTGGTTCAACTCTCATGTGTGTCTTCATTCTGGATCCTAAACGAATAAGGTATGTATGATTACCTCTACAACACCAGCGCTGTTTGATAGTCATCCAAGCTATAGTCAGATATATGATCAGAGCCCGGAGACAGGTAGGACTACTCAGACAACTGTATACCCAAGTTCCAAGAAAGAAGATCACTAAACCAGAATCAAATTGGGTTGAATAAAAAAAAAGTTCACTAACTATGTATATCATTGATTATGATTTGTCGTATGACAGTGATATAGTGATATCACTAAACTGTTTTAATGAATATGGTGTGAACACACCCCACATATTTTGGTGATAAAATATTGAAAACAAGTTTTTGTTTTGTTTGTTGATTTTCTTTAGTGGTTTGTTTTCATGACGTTGTCCTCTTCTTGTCTTTTCTTGTCGGAGAGGGATGAACAAAGACACATACAGACATATACAGAGACATAAACACTTGATACAGACACAAACAAAGTCGGGGAAAAGTTAAGCCAAATACAGAAATATATCAGTCAAATGGGAAAAAGGTCGGCCAAATACAGAAATAGTTCGTTCAAACTTATGAAAGGTAGAAAATTGTGTTAACCAAAGGGGGAAAATGTTGACCAAAATACGAAATGTCTCGTCCAAACAGGTAAAAAAGGAGGAACATTTGTTAGCCGAATGGGAAAATTATTAGCCAAGCAAAGAAATACCGCAGCCAAACTTACAAATACCTAGTCCAAACGTATAGAAAGTAGTATATAGTAAGTCTTCCACCGGTAACATGGTGTCAACAACCTCTCCCCATCAGAACGACATGAAAAACAGAAAAAGCAGAAAGAGGAAAACAATAACAACATATACTACTACTATTAATAAAACAACTACTACAACAACAACAAACTCTACTACTAATACAACAACAACTACTACTACTACTGCTGCAACTACTACTACTTCTACTACTACTACTACTACTACTACTACTACTACTCTACTACTACTACTACTACTACTACTACTACTACTACTACTACTACTACTACTACTACTACTACTACTACTACTACTACTACTACAACTACAACCACCACCACTACAACTGCTACTAATACTGCTACTGCTACTACAACTACTACTTCTACTACTATTATTACTACTACTGCTACTGCTACTACTAATACCACTACTACTAATACAACAACTACTACTACCACTACTACTAATACAACAACTACTACTACAACTCCTAATACACCTACTATTACTACTGCAAAGACTACTTTTACTAAGACACTACTATAACTACTACTACTACTACTACTACTACTACTACTACTACTACTACTACTACTACTACTACTACTACTACTACTACTACTACTACTTACTACTACTACTACTACTACTACTACTACTACTACTACTACTACTACTACTACTACTACTACATGTTCGGTCGATGCGTTGTGTCCTAAATTCGAAGACTTGTCACCTCCAAAATTTCTATGTTGTATACCCAGATATGTGTCCAGTCAGCAGACATAATTAAACGATCCGTAATATTTCATACCATTCCGGTAAAGGCGTCAGAGAAAATGGATTGAATGTTGCAATCACCCGGGCGTAGCGGTCACCAAGCACTAACTTGTAATGGTCAACAGGACAAAAGATCGATGCGTGTGTTTGTGTTAAAGCTAGCAACGGACCAATGGCCTTTGTATACAAAACAATTTTATCTTCTAGGTCAAGTGGTCTGAGAGTATTACATGTTTTTATATATTGTCAGTTGGTTGATTAGTTATGTGACCGATCTATTTCAACTGTCGTTGCGTGTGTTTGCGTGTCTGTTTATAGCCAACAGTATTCACGAAATTTAGTTTCAATCAATGTATACAAAGCAGACACTGGTGACTAGGCGTCACCATACCTGGTATATAATACATATCACATCAGAGTTATCTATCTGTCCTATAACAAATTTTAGCTACTGGTAAGATCATATTGTATTATAGGAAACAGCAAAGGTTGATAGAGATAATACATGATATATACATTGCGTAAAGGATGTTCTTATGGTCCCTTCTTCCTGTGTTTGACAGTGGTAGCGCTATTTTCTATTAACATAAGTGGTATTTCTCAAAGTGTAGGTAGTTACCAACACGGCGGATTTCCAGTTCTTCTACTTTGATCACACCATAGATATGTCTAACTTTGTTTCTCCTGTACCTTGTGGTGCCGAGGGGCAACATACACAGTGGGATACTTGTTTATGAATGTTAATATAGAGAGAGGTACATGTACTCTGTGATCCCCTCTGTGCAGTGTATACAGATCAAACTCTTCTTCTATTCCACTTGTTCTTTAAAGTGTTACTTGATGTCGTATACTGTTAGCTGGTAGCCTAGTTATGTGACTATTTCACCTGTGTTGTTTTTCTAATGAAATATATCTTGCACATGGTACGTTATAAGAACAAATGTCCCATTTTCCTCTTTAACATACATAGCTGTCTCCATACTACTTTATCTGCCTGTATTATATTACAACACACACATTTACTAAATGTTAAAGATTCCGCTCATTGTGGGCAATTATAATTTGCATGCCAAGATTCACTGCCACACAACAAAACAGGGATAAATTTCTCAAATTTTCAAACGATCATCTCTCTCTCTCTCTCTCTCTCTCTCTCTCTCTCTCTCTCTCTCTCTCTCTCTCTCTCTCTCTCTCTCTCTCTCTCTCTCATTCTCTCTCTCTCTCATTCTCTCTCTCTTTCTCTCTCTCTCTCTCTCTCTCTCTCTCTCTCCCTCTCTCCCTTCCTTGTGGACATATTACATTTCAAGAAAACAGTATCTACGATCATCTTTAACCTTACTACATCACCTTGTCCATCCAATCAGAAAGCCACTGACGTCAACTAAACAGGATGTGTCAAAAAGTGTAACATAGAAATTACTGACCGGGACAATATATCCACTCGACCCATATGTTCCAGTTATTCAGTCTTAGTATAAATGACTCGTTTCGTCTATAATCAACTGTCAACAGTCTGCAACCTCGCCAAATCCTTCAAGTAACAGCCTTATTGCCAACAATTTGGAAAATTTGCCCAGTCAACAGAAAACCGGTTGTAGTGTAATGAATGTTAGTGTTACGTGGTATGATACGATGAAAAATCTTCTAGAAGATGTTGTAGATATGGTATCCAAGAGATCAAATGCGAGTGAAGTGCTGTTTCTTCGTGTGGTCGTGGAAAATTGTTGGCAATAAGGCTGTTGGAATAAGGAATAAGGGATGGGTTAGTGGAGTAGCTGAGGAAAGGCATAAGGGATGGGTTAGTGGAGTAGCTGACGAAAGGCATAAGGGATGGGTTAGTAGAGTAGCTGAGGAAAGGCATAAGGGATGAGTTAGTGGAGTAGCTGAGGAAAGGAATAAGGGATGGGTTAGTGGAGTAGCTGAGGAAAGGAATAAGGGATGGGTTAGTGGAGTAGCTGAGGAAAGGAATAAGGGATGGGTTAGTGGAGTAGCTGAGGAAAGGAATAAGGGATGGGTTAGTGGAGTAGCTGGGACAAGGAATAAGGGATGGGTTAGTGTAGTAGCTGGGACAAGGAATAAGGGATGGGTTAGTGGAGTAGCAGGGGCAAGGAGTAATGGATGGGTTAGTGGAGTAGCAGGGGCAAGGAGTAAGGGATGGGTTAGTGGAGTAGCAGGGACAAGGAATAAGGAATGGATTAGTGGAGTAGCAGGGGCAAGGAGTAAGGGGTGGGTGAGTGGAGTAGCAGAGGCAAGGAATAAGGGATGGGTTAGTGGAGTAGCAGGGGCAAGGAATAAGGGATGGGTTAGTGGAGTAGCAGAGGCAAGGATAAAGATATGTGTTAGCAGAGTAGCAGAGGCAAAGAAATTCACCTTGCACCCAGTCCACAAAATCTGTGTCCAGAACGTTTTTCCTAACACAACAATCGTATAACAAAAACGGGGTTTAAACCATGAGAGGTTCGACTTCGTTGCACCGTGTGTATCCCATATGACTCGGTCTCTTTCAGTTGGGCGTTCTACATAAAGTATCGCACAAAGCATGAACTCCGTAGCACCAGCTCGACCCCCATGAATCTCCGAGAAAGCTGCACCAGTAAACCAAACGTCGTGGCCCAGAATCAAATCCACAACCTTCGGAGCGGCGAAGCAGTCACCGTAACCACTTCACCACTGAAATTCTCTTGTATAAAAAAAAAAGAGCAGCACAAACAAAAAGAGAAGTTAGAAACAAGCAAATGCATTTAAGCTGGCGAAGACAAAATGTAAATAGTTCATTATAGACCACTTTCAGGGGCATGGATGGTCCCCGAGGCATGTTTGGCTGATATAGTGAAAGCGTTTTCCTAGAAATCCTGCACATGCCTGGGTTAAATATTACCCGGGGGAGAATCAATAACTCTGATATCTCGGCGCCCCGGTCTTAATGGCGGAGATGTCACAGCATCTGCAAAATCTATTAGATGTAATAAATATCAAAAGTCGACGAGATTAGATGTTACAGATATATAAACATCAAAAGTCGACAATATTAGATATTACAGATATATAAACATCAAAAGTCGACGAAAGTAGATGCTACATATATATAAACATAACAAGTCCACGATAATAGCAGAGATATAATATATTAGTTATAATACACATAAACAATCGGAGATATATCAAATTAGAAATAATAAATGTCAAATGTCGACAATATAAAATCTTTAAATATAATGCATATTAAAAGTTTTGGATATAATTAACATCAGTATGTTTATTTACATATTCTAGACATTAATTTCAGTGAGACATTTACAAAACATACGAACGTCATAAAGTTGTCATACATGTCAAGAGACACAGGCGTGATCAGGGTATCCATACCTTGCTCACACAATAACAGAACATACCATTGAGATCAAGAACAGAACAAAAATGACAGAACAGCACAGCAGAACACAACATAGCACAGAACAGCACATCACAACACAACACGGCACAACACAACACGGCAAAAACACGCCACGGCACAACACAAGAAAGCATAACAAACCACGGCACGGCACAACACAACACAACATGGCACAACACACCACGGCACGGCTAACCACAACACGGCATAATACAATACGGCAAAACACACCGCGGCACAACACAAAAAAAGCATAACACACCACGACACGGCACAACACAACACAGCACAGTACAACAAAGCACAGTACACCACAACACAGCACGGCGCGGGACAACACAGGACAGTACAACACAGCACGGTATAACAGAACACAGCACGACACACCATAGCACAACACAGTACAACATAACTCAACACAGCACAGCACGGTACAACAGAACACAACACAGGACAGCACGGTACAACAGAACAAAACACAGGATAGCACGGTACAACAGAACACAGCACATCACAGCACGGTACAACAGAGCACAGCACGACACAATAACCACAACACAATACAACATAATTCAACACACCACAGCACGGTACAACAGAACATAACACAGCACAATATGGTACAACAGAAAACAACACATCACGACACAGAACGGTACAATAGAACATAACACCTCACAGCACGTCACAACATCGCACACCAGAACACAATACAACACAGCACGGTACAACATAACACAACACAACACGGCACAGCAAAGCACGGTATAATGTAACACAACACAACACAGCACGACATGGCACGGTACAACAGAACGTAACACAACACAGCACGACATGGCACGGTACAACAGAACGTAACACAACACAGCACGACATGGCACGGTACAACAGAACGTAACACAACACAGCATGACATGGCACGGTACAACAGAACGTAACACAACACAGCACGACATGGCACGGTACAACAGAACGTAACACAACACAGCACGACATGGCACGGTACAACAGAACGTAACACAACACAGCACGACATGGCACGGTACAACAGAACGTAACACAACACAGCACGACATGGCACGGTACAACAGAACGTAACACAACACAGCACGACATGGCACGGTACAACAGAACGTAACACAACACAGCACGACATGGCACGGTACAACAGAACGTAACACAACACAGCACGACATGGCACGGTACAACAGAACGTAACACAACACAGCACGACATGGCACGGTACAACAGAACGTAACACAACACAGCACGACATGGCACGGTACAACAGAACGTAACACAACACAGCACGACATGGCACGGTACAACAGAACGTAACACAACACAGCACGACATGGCACGGTACAACAGAACGTAACACAACACAGCACGACATGGCACGGTACAACAGAACGTAACACAACACAGCACGACATGGCACGGTACAACAGAACGTAACACAACACAGCACGACACAACAAATATGTCTTCTCAAACAGCTGTCACAGATACACATTCATCATGTGCCATGCCAGTAAACGTGGGCGATCATGATTCGCCATCTCACACGATCACCAGAGTCGTGGATCAGCTCTGTGTTCTTGTCTCGACCATGCCACGTGGTCAAGCAATCCAGGTATTTACTTCTCTGCTTTACTCTTGTTCTTTTCCCCTCAATCTTGCCAGTTGTCACCAAGTTATCTAGTTTATTTCTTCTCATTACGTGCCTTAAATAATTTTGACTGCCTACGTCTAATTTCTCTAATCAGTTTATGGTTTTCATTTGTTTCTTGTAGGATTTGTCATTGGTTATTCTATCTGTCCATGGTATTCTTTGCATTTCCTCAGACACCACACTTCCACAGCCATCATATGTTTTTCACTTTGTCTACTCATTGTCCAAGTTTCATATCCATACAAAAGTACAGATTCTATGTAAGTAGTTATATAGGAGGTATATCCCCCCCCCCCCAAAAAAAAAAAAAGAAGGATCCGCACCAACTTTACTAAGAATAAAGAAGGAGGTGCGGGTGGTGCCGGTAGGTGCTGTCGTTTTTTAGTAAGCGCAAAGAAGCAGGTGCGGGACATAACTCATGAATAAATAATCGTCGGTTTTTATGATATTACCTCCCCTTTTTTGAGAAATTTTTTTTTTTTTGTGTTAAGAATTAAAATTTAATGATTACTGTTATCATAGGTTGTAGTGGGCGGGGCTTAGCGGTATTCATTGTTAAGGGATGGGTGAGTGGCGGTGTAGGTAGGTAAATACTTCGCAGCACTATCATCATATCTTTTTAGAGCTTCAAATGAAAACCTTACAAATGTCAAGATGGCCAGTAGTATTGATTTTAATTGGTATGGCTTTGAAAAAGTCGGCGTTAAGGAGTGGGTAGCGGTTACTAGTGAGCCGTAGAGGGCCGTAGTGGTTTAAACAATATCATCATACAGATTAAAAATGAAAACCTTAAAAAAGTAAAGATGACCGGTATTATTGCATTTAGTGGGTATGACTTAGTGATATTCGTTGTCAAAGGGAGGGTGAGTGGACGTGTATCTAGGTAAGTGCTTACGAACACTATCATCATACGGTTTCAGCTCTTCAAATGAAAACCTTAAAAAAGTCAAGATGGCAGGTAGTATTGATTTTAGTGGGTATGGCTTAGTGAAAGTCGGTGTTAAGGAGTGGGTAGCGGTTATTAGTGATCTGTAGAGGGTCGTGGTGGTTTAAACACTATCATCATAGGGTTACAAATGAAAGCTTTAAAAGTAAAGATGGCGGTTAGCACTGGTTGTAGTGGGTATGGCTTAGTGATATTCGTTGTTAAGGGGTGGGATGAGTGGATGAGTAGCTAGATAAACCCTTCCGAACACTATCATCGGGTTCGAATCCCAGTGGGGAGGTCTAGTGGTAGAAGAAATATTGATGTTTTTGTTACTTAGTTGTGATGGAGAGCTCTGGTGTTATTAACCCGGCTATGTTTAGATAAGGAGCTGCGGTGTGCTGGTTGATGAGTTTGTTTAGGTGGTATCCCAGACGTCGAGGAGGTGACAGGTTCGAATCTTGGTACTTTGTCGTTGATAAAATTGCCAGTCATCAACGTGTGGGTGTCTAGTTAATAATACGGGTTAGGGTTAGGGCCGCTTTGTCCGGCCGTGTCGCCGCAGCCACAAGTCCCACCACTGATGAAAAACACAGGCATCAAATTTCACCCTTGTACCTATGCGTCACAAAATATAACATAACTCTCAGAATATGACATACCCATAACCACAACAGGTGTTGCAAAAAATCAATATATTTGTTTATCTTGTGATGTGATTTGATACTACTCCATTTCTCGGTGTATACTTGTCTAATATCATCTGGAAGAGTGTGTAAAGAAGCCACTTCATCCTCCTTCGGTTGTGTGTCACTGACTGGATAGGAGTTTTCGTCTTGTTTAGTCTTCTTCTCGCTGAATGACACATCACTATTAGTAGCCGCATGTATCTTACATAGTGTTGCTGAAGCGGATGTTGAAGCGACGGCTGGTATTACACTGGGGGATACTCCTGGTATAGTGTGTTCCTTTGTAATGTGGCGTTGTAGATTGTCTTTTCTGTTAAAATTATGACCACAAGTGTGACACGAATACACTTGCTCCTTGGTACTGTGACTGGTCTGAGTATGGCGAAGCAGACTGCGCCTTTCAGTGAAACCTTTCCCACAAGTTGCACTTAAGTGGTTCTCAGATGATTGCCTAGTTGACATCTTTGTATTTTTAGGCATGTTCACTAGCGACTTGATACTGAAACAACTGAAACAAGCAACAGTCGACTTGACACACGTTCACAGCGAGCTGGTGAATATAGCTTTGAATATATTTAGTTTCTATCTTTCACCAAAAGTAGATAACACGATGTTGGCTAGATAGGTAAGTCAAATACTCAAACAACAAGCTGTATTATTCACTAGTAAACCGTTTCAATCCCGAACACTTTTTTCCTCGTCTTTGTTTCAGGCGCCGATGACCCCTTTGCAGATAACGTTGTAAACTATGGCAGAATAATGAGGTTGCTTACACTTCAGATGCGTCTGGGTAAGAATCTGGCTGACAATTCTTACAAGGCAGTTATGAATGTCCAAAAACTGGAAGAAAGTGCCGCTAAAGCTGTAGGTCCGTATATGGCTGATATTCCGTGGATACTGAGACAAGACGGTAAATGGCAAACTTTCTAAACTTGAAGGTAAATTGTCATTGAATAACTACAAAACTGAAGACCCAATCTTTCGTCGATCTTGTGTACATCACAAAGTGAGTGAGAGGTAGTGAGTTGGATATTTATTTCATACAGTAAGCCACGCCCACCGTATAGTTGCCAGCCAATCAATGCTTGTCTAACATAACATGTGGGTCAATTCTAAGACAATTACCCTGATTTAGTACTATATTTATATACTGTGATAATGTGTATTGCTTCTTTTTGTATACATTGTGGTAGTGTATGACTGTCTTGTGCGATGTTGGTTTACTTCTAACACACTAATACAGACGAGCAGAAACATGAAGCTTGACACGGGGGAAATGTAGCCAAGAGACTACAAGAAGTAGTTGTCTTTAAGAGGATAGATTCGATATGTTAAAGAGTCTTTGGTAAGGTGGAAAACATGATGACTAATATAAAGATGTCAATTACAAGGAGAAAAGGAGTGTTCAAGCACTACACAGAACCTATACTATTGTATGAATGTGAAGCGAGGACAATGGGCAGACAAGTTACAAACCATCTAATGACACTGGAGTCTGGATTCTGAGTGGGTAAAATGAACTTGACAACCACATGAAACTCCCTCCAAATACTACAAGGCAACAGAACAAACCATACAGTGTAGCAAACACAAAGACACTACACCAGCCCTGTAAGGCAACATACTCTGATAATGTATACATAACGGCCGCTCTCCAATAATACTACACACATTTATAAGCCGTGGTAAATGCGCATACACAAACATACAATACTTCCTAAAGTAGACTCTAGCCAAGTTCGCAGTGCAGCTATATAAAGGCATGACTCTTGAGTTGATATGAAATATGTTTGAATATTTTCACACCCGGATGTAATAGGCGACACCTCACAACACAGCTACGATGCGCTGACAGAGGTGACATGTATCACACATTGGTCAATCTATAAAAAATACCCAATAACATAATACACCATCCTTTTTCAAGCCCCAAGCGTTTTCAATGTCACAAAAATAACGAACTACTGATATTTAAGATCAGAGTGGCATATTCTGATACTGTTTGTGCTATTTCCTAATCATACCACCTGTTTTAACTGAATAAGGACACATACACCTAACCCATAATCCCCAACCACCACATATGAGAAAACTCGAGAGTAGTGTTTTTGATTTCTGTGGATATCCCGACAATAGGTGTTAAGCTCTTAATCCCCTATCGACCTTTCTATGGACCTTTATTAATATCGCGAACTATTTGCAGCCATGAAGATATCAGTAATATCAATAACCTGACTTGGTCATTAAGATGATGATAATCCCCTGGATTAGCCGTTATGAAGATGAGTATTGATTTTTTGCAACACCTGTTGTGGTTATGGGTATATCATATTCTGATAGTTATGTTATATTTTGTGACGCATAGGTACAAGGGTGAAATTTGATTTCTGTGTTTTCATCAGTGGTGGGACTTGTGGCTGCGGCGACACGGCCGGACAAAGCGGCCCTAACCCTAACCCTTATTATTAACTAGACACCCACACGTTGATGACTGGCAATTTTATCAACGACAAAGTACCAAGATTCGAACCTGTCATCTCCTCGACGTCTGGGGTACAACCTAAACAAACTCATCAACCAGCACACCGCAGCTTCTTTTCTAAACATAGCCGGGTTAATAACACCAGAGCTCTCCATCACAACTAAGTAATAAAAACATCAATATTTCTTCTACCACTAGACCTCCCTACTGGGATTCGAACCCGATGATAGTGTTCGGAAGGGTTTATCTAGCTACTCATCCACTCATCCCACCGCTTAACAACGAATATCACTAAGCCATACCCACTACAATCAGTGCTAACCGCCATCTTTACTTTTTAAAACTTTCATTTGTAACCCTATGATGATAGTGTTTAAACCACCACGAACCTCTACAGATCACTAATAACCGCTACCCACTCCTTAAAATCGACTTTCGCTAAGCCATACCCATTAAAATCAATACTACTGGCCATCTTGACATTTGTAAGGTTTTCATTTGAAGCTCTAAAAAGATATGATGATAGTGCTCGGAAGCATTTACCTACCTACACCGTCACTCACCCATCCCTTAACAACGAATGCCGCTAAGCCCCGCCCACTACAACCCATGATAACAGTAATCATTAAATTTTAATTCTTAACAAAAAAATTCTCAAAAAAGGGGAGGTAATATCACAAAAACAGACGATTATTTATTCCTGAGTTATGTCCCGCACCTGCTTCTTTGCGCTTACTAAAAAACGACAGCACCTACCGGCACCACCCGCACCTGCTTCTTTATTCTTAGTAAAATAGGTGCGGATCCTTCTTTTGGGGGGATAGACCTCCTATATAACTACTTATGTAGCACCCCAACACACTTTTTCTCGTTGGAAATGACATCCTGTTAGTCAGTTTGTTTTCAATTTCGTGAAAGGCTAACTTTGTCATGGCGATTCTTGTTCTAATCTCCCCAAGGCACATCCCGTCAGATGTTACACACTTACCAGAGGCATCAAGTGTTCAGTGTCTCTCCTGCAGTCGACATCGGGAAACTAACTAAAACACATTCATCATTGAAAAACTGTCAAATACAAAATTGTGTTGACGTGCTGATTAGAACCTATGCTGTTTGTTATATGTATGTAAAACATGCACAATAAGCAGACAAGCTGAGAAAAATAGAAAGCATCTGTAGGATATTCCCCAGAATGTGCAGATGTGGTGGGAAACGAGCAGGCGGATTGATTTGCTGGATCTGCAACCCTTGGTGGGGAATTGGTGCATGATATTGCAAATGTGATATATATTAACATAAGAATTCTCAAAGCAGCGAAAAGAGCTTTCCATAAAATAGGAGAAAGTCAAAACAATAAAATCATGTAGCAAACTATTTAAATATATAACGTAACTTCTGTACTGCCATATAGCTCTGAGACATCATCATATCAAACAGCGTCTTGCCGGCTGGTGTGGGCGATCATGCCTCTCCACAAATTGCAACTCCCTTCCGTGCCAACACACAAGACTGTCGAGAATCTTCTCACGCTGTCTTCCTCTATCTCTCTTTCCGCAAATCTTTCCCGTTGTCACAAAATGTTCCAGTTTGTGTCTTCTCATAACGTGGCCAAAAAACGAAACCTGCCTCTTTCTGATGTTTGTGTTAAGTTGTCTTTGCGATTCAGCTTCCCATAAAACGCCCTGATTGCTCATTTTGGCTGTTCAATTAATTTTAAGCATTCTTCTATAAAACCAAATCTCCAAGGCTTCCATAGATTTTTTTCATCTGTTTACAAATTGTCCAAGATTCGCGGCCGTATGTTAAAACTGGTTCTATGTAACTTGCTAGAACTCTTTTTCTAACTTTCAATGGCAGTGACTTATTGCACAAAATGTTCTTCATTTTACAGAATGCAGTTTTTGCTTGTCCTATTCTGTTCTTAATCTCAGTGATGGATCTTCCATCTCATGTTATCCATGTGCCCAGATATCGGAATTTCTGCACTTGCCCCACACTAACGTCCTGTACTTTAATTGCACATTTAGGTACAATCTGTTTGTGTGATATCACTATGACATACACAGTTTTATTGATAATCTACAGAGTTAGTTAGTTAGTCCTGAACAAGACGTTGCAATGTTTTGGTTGCTTGTGATAATTAGGCAAGTATACGTTCAGTAGTTTGACACTGCTTTCTAAAAGACCATTGCATGAAAACCAACGCAAGATGGACTGCTGCCATATCGCCTGCAGCTGTGTTTCGATCTCGTTATGCGGAATTGCGAATTGCGTTCAGAACCCCTTCGCCACAGCGCCTGCTACAATGAACTACAAACCTTTATTAATTGGCACTTGTGCAGAATAGAAGGACTAAATTATAGGACAACAATAGGTCAACAATAGAACAACAATATTTCAACAAAATGAAAGCAATAAGCCACCAATTGGTCAACAATAGAACAACAACAATATGACCACAACAGGACAAAAATATGACAACAATAAGTCAACAAAATTAAAGGAAACGGACACCAATAAGTCATCAATAGAAAAACAATATGACACAATAGAACAACAATGGGGAAACCAAATAAACGCAATATGACAAAAATAGGCTACAAAAGAACAACAACAATAGGACAACAATGGGACAGCAATATGACAACAATAGGTCAACAAAATGAAAGCAAAAAGACACCAATAAAACAACAATAAGACAACAATAGAACAACAATAGGTCAACATAATAAAAGTAATAAGACACTAACAGGACAACAAAGAACAATAACAATAAGACAACAATATGGAGCTCATGACAAAAGCTAAACAAACTCTAGTGAATGAAGAGTTCAGAACAAGAAGCTTGTTGCTGTATAGGAAAAACACTGTGAAAACCTCATAATAGAATAAGGAGAAATGCGTTCCTCTGGGACCCGCTGAACATAAGAAATAGAGGGAGACATGAAATAGACGGAGAAGAGAATTAGAGACAAAATTGAATAATTTGGGAGATGAGAATTACAGACATAAATGAATAATTCGGGGAGGACACGGAAGATATCCCAGGAGACTGCAAGGAGAGAGAGACATGAAATCATTCTACATTTAGAGATAAAAGGCAGAAGACAACCACAGCTACTGCAACCACACCAGCAACAACTTCAGAAATAAAACCACAGCCACCACAACCACATAATTAAAAATATCAGAAATAGAGCCACAGCTAATGCAACCACATCAACTAGAATACCAGACTTAAAACCACATCTACCACCACATCAGCTAGAACACCAAACATTAAACCATATCTACCACAACCACATCAACAAGAAAACCAGAAATAAAACCATATCTACCACAATCACATCAACAAGAACACCAGAAATAAAACCATATCTACCACAACCACATCAACAAGAACACCAGAAATAAAACCATATCTACCACAACCACATCAACAAGAACACCAGAAATAAAACCATATCTACCACAACCACATCATCTAGAACACCAGAAATAAAACCATATCTACCACAACCACATCAAGAAGAACACCAGAAATAAAACCTTATCTACCACAACCACATCAACAAGAACACCAGAAATAAAACCATATCTACCACAACCACATCAACTAGAACACCAGACATTAAACCATAATTACCATAACCACATCAGTAACGCCACCAAACATAAAACCACTGCTACTACAACCACGGATACCACAACCACGTCAACAAGTAAACCAGACATAAAACCACAACTACCACAACTAGCAAAGCCAGAATGAAGTCACAAACTAGCACACCATTACCGTTCTTGGCGGAATTGTGTTAAGGGCACATTTTCGACAAACAACAACACCCTAGGGGAAATGCCTTCGGTATTACAGGCCTGCTTTACTTTGTCAGACTTCTGTAGCACCAATTTAATGGTTCCGTGTGGGTCCCAGACACGGGGTGGGTGAAACTACAACTGTTAGGGTCGAGTTAAATGTTTGAGAGAGGAAGTTGTAATACAACTAAAGGAGTTTTAGTGGTATTTTCTGTGGATCTCATTATTTCACCGTACAATGAGAACAAAGCAGAAGACAGTACACAATCTTATCTGGCGCCCTTATTTACGCACTGAGAAGTAAAGAACAAATGTATCATTTGTCGATGTAACCACCACGGCATTTAATGCAAGTTCTCTAGCGCCTGTTAAGAGCTTGGTTTCCTGGAGAAAGAATTCTCTTGGTGGCGTGTGTAGCCATTCATGCTGTACCTCTTCATCGAACCGAAAAGTTTTGAAACTTCCTTCTCCACTTATACACTTGCTAGTCTGACATGCATGCATCACCATACTGGACCTTCATTCGCCGATGAATTTCTATAGGTTTCACGCATCCACTGATCAAAAAACGGATAACAGAAGGCTGCTCCTCTTTGATGCATGTCAAAAGTGGGGCAGCAATCTTCAAACTGTCCTTATGACATCACCGTATTCGTCTGCACCGTGATATCACGTGCTTAGCACTCTTGATATCCTTAACAACAATACTGACAAGTTACAGGACAATGGCATGGTTATTGTAATTTATTTCACACTTTTAAGGTATTCATGTAAACTCTTCCTCCCCCCGATAATTCAAGCAACATGCCCCATTGTTTATCAATACTCTGTATTATCTTCATGGCATTATATCTGTTCATTACAGTAACATTGTATCTTTCTCTAATTTCTTTGTCGTTTTTAAGTAATTCTAATTCAACTTGATGTTCTTTGGGGTCATCTCTATAGTTTTAAGTTTTAACCGCATCGTTCCTACGACTGGCACATGTTCGCTATGTCTATCTGTTCCCGATCTAGTTTTTGTACATACTAAACTGCTTCTTAATCTCTTTGGAAACAATATGTAGTCGTTTGGAAGTCTCCGTGGCGAAATGGTCAAACCGTTTAACTCGGGCTCCGAATGGTTGTGGGTTCGATTTCGGGCCGCATCCTTCGGTTCACGAGTGAAATGTTTCGGAGACTCATGTGGGTCGTCGCTAGAGCTACGGAGTTCGTGCTTTGTGCGACGCTTTCGGCGCTGCGGAAAGAGACCGAGCCATATGGGATAAAACCCGGTGCAGTGAAGTCGACCGTGTCGACTTTTAAGCGACTTTTTTAAAGCGATTTCCAACAATAATAATAATGATCGAAACGTACCCAATTTGGATAGACAGAATAATAAACAAAGCTTTTTGTAACCTGGAAAAGTCTTCACACGGCAAATCCCCTAAGTCATCAACTCGAAGGCACGTTTTGGAAATTGGTCACTCATAGGGACAATGCATTTCGTGTGTATTTAACACATAATGACCGCATGTTAAAGCTGGCAGAGGCAACTGCAATTCATTTACAACAGCCAACTTTGTGCAAACAAAAAGACATGGTAGTCAGTTTAAAATGACCATGGTAGACAATTAAAATTACTGTGTAAATGATTGTGTTGTATATCTCAACATATGGGATATATCTTATTGCTTTAGTTTATATTGTGTGATTTCTGCAGTATGCAAGCGACGAGATGCAGCAAAGTATGCCAGGCAATAAATCGTGCAATCTATTGTGTGTGTTTGTTATTCAAATAATAATAATAATAATAATAATAATAATAATAATAATAATAATAATAATAATAATAATAATAATAAAACTAATAAATGATAATGGCAATAAGGCGCATAAAATATGCATGAGATTTCAGAAAGCAGTAGCCAGAAACATGCAAATTGAAAAGCAATGTCAACAAACAAGCTGTACAACAGCAGCGTTACAGGCAAGTCAACCTGACAACATCAGTAATAGCTCACCGTGTCTCCACGTGACTTGAGGCTGGCAGGTTGAGATGCGCGTCTCCTGACAGGCTCATCTTTCTTATGTCATGTCTTTTCTCCTGCCTGGCAAACGTCATCGGGTGAGTGTGCTTTTAATATGGACAAAAAAGTATTGAGGAAAATTACAACAAATTGCCGCATTTCCTTGATGCATGTTCTTCATTCTTGATGTTTTTTTTTTATCAACTTCAATCTATCCTTTCAAGCGCACTCCAAATTCTTTATTCTGTCAAAAGCCTCCAGTTTGCCAGGACGGGCCATGTTCTCTCACGTTTGAATGCCAAGTTCAGTGAATGCATTCTTGCAGAGTGCCAATAAGGCATGTACTGAATCAGTGAGCCATATCTGGCTAATGTGCGTCTCGGAATTGTAAACAATAGGAGCTCTGGTAGAACATTTTACATTATTAGCTAACATGCGAGACAGGAGGCTGTGGTCAGGCATGATCAACTACGCCATACGGCATGGACTACAAGAAGATTGGCAGTACTCGAAACAGAAGGTTGTGGACAGACATGATCACCAACACCACACGGCATGGACTATAAGAAGATTGGCAGTACACGAGACAGGTTGTGGACAGACATGATCACCAACATAACATGGAATGGACTATAAAAAGATTAGCAGTACATGAGACAGAAGGTTGTGGACAGATATCGTCACCGCCTCAGCACACGGTATGAACTATAAGAAGAACACACACACAACCAAATACACACACAATGCAGGAAATCACTCTAGACGAAGGCACTAGATGAAGGCACAAGACGCGGACACTAGTTGAAGGCACTAGATGAATGCACTAGACGAAGTCACTAGATGAAGGCACTAGACGCGGACACTAGTTGAAGGCACTAGATGAAGTCACTAGATGAAGGCACTAGACGCAGACACTACTTGAAGGCACTAGATGAAGGCATTAGATGAATGCACTAGACGAAGTCATTAGATGAAGGCACTAGATGAAGGCACTAGATGAATGCACTAGATGAATGCACTAGACGAAGTCACTAGATGAAGGCATTAGACGCGGACACTAGTTGAAGGCACTATATGAATGCACTAGACGAAGTCACTAGATGAAGTCACTAGACGCGGGCACTAGTTGAAGGCACTAGATGAATGCACTAGACGAAGACACTAGATGACGGCACTAGACGCGGAAACTAGTTGAAGGCACTAGATGAAGGCACTTAACGAAGACACGAGTTGAAGGCACTAGACTAAGGCACTAGATGAATGCACTAGATGAAGGCACCAGATGAAAGCACAAAATGAAGGCACTAGATGAAGGCACTAGATGAAAGCACTAGATGAAGGCACTAGATGAAGACACTAGATGAAGGCAGTAGATGAAGGCACTAGATGAAGGTACTAGATGAAGGTACTAGATGAAGGTACTAGATGAAGGCACTAGATGAAGGCACTAGACTAAGGCACTTGACTAAGACACTAGACGCTGGCACTAGACTAAGGCACTTGATGAATGAACTATATGACGGCACTAAATGAAGACACTAGATGAAAGCACTAGATGAAAGCACTAGATGAAGGCACTAGATGAAAGCACTTAACGAAGACACTAGTTGAAGGCACTAGACTAAGGCACTAGACGCAGGCTCTAAACTAATGCATTTGATGAATGCACTAGATGAAGGCACTAGATGAAGGCAGTAGATGAAGGTACTAGGTGAAGGCACTAGATGAAAGCACTAGATGAAGGCACTAGATGAAGGTACTAGATGAAAGCACTAGATGAAGGCACTAGATGAAGGCAGTAGATGAAGGCACTAGATGAAAGCACTAGATGAAGGCACTAGATGAAGGCAGTAGATGAAGGCACTAGATGAAGGCAGTAGATGAAGGCACTAGATGAAGGCACTAGATGAAAGCACTAGATGAAGGCACTAGATGAAGGTACTAGATGAAAGCACTAGATGAAGGCACTAGGTGAAGGCAGTAGATGAAGGCACTAGATGAAAGCACTAGATGAAGGCACTAGATGAAGGTACTAGATGAAAGCACTAGATGAAGGCACTAGATGAAATCACTAGATGAAGGCAGTAGATGAAGGCACTAGATGAAGGCATTAGTTGAAGTTTCTAGATGAAGGCACTAGACGAAGGTACTATACATGTAATATTGTCTCTTGTATGAACATAACTGTCTTTTTTTTAAAACTCAGAAAGCAATGGCAAACTACTGAACGTAAAACTTGCCAAAACATCAACTGTCATTTCTTTTCCATTTACTGCCAATATAGTACCTTGCGGTGTATGGAAGAGGGGACTTTGAGCCTGAGGAATTAAGGCCGCCTGGCTAGTGCAGTCGCCGCAAACTGTGCAAGTTAGGATTTTCTTTTTGTCCCCGACAGAAACAAATCCCACACCTTACCAAGGATTTGAACCCGGGTCTGCCGAATGAGAGTCCGGCGTTGTAGCCACTCCACCAGCCGCTCCTCCTTCATCGACATCAACAACAGCAAAAAATGCTGGTCTTAACTGCAAACGTCATGTAAAGGATATGTAACTAGATTTGTTTCAGTTGTTCATATAGTTTATCTTCCACTTTTGTTTCTCTAGGCCAGATGCTTTGCCTAGATATGCAGTATTTAGGCAGTATGTGATTACATTTTTCTGTATAGGACACCATACAAGAAAATTCAGAGTACTGGAGTCGCTCTGGCCCAGTGACTAGCATTCTTGTCTGCGTGCGGTAGCATTGTGTTCCAATCCCAATTGAAGTTGGTGTTTTAAATAACTTACCTATGCGACCAAGTCGACCTAGCATAACAATGGTACCAGGAAATGTCATGGGAGGTCAAGGCCACCGGTTTGATATTACACACATCACTCATCAAGTGGACATTTATATATAAATTATGGGACACGCAACATAAAAAGTCGCTTAAAAGTGGACAGGGTCGACTTCATTGTACCGGGTTTTTATCCCATATGGCTCAGTTTCTTTTTGCAGCGCGGAAAGTTTCGCACGAAGCACGAACTCCGTAGCTCCAGCGACGACCCTCGGGAGTCTCCGAAACATAAATGCACTCGTGAACCGAAGGACGCTGCCTGGAATCGAACCCACAACATTCGGAGCCTGAGTCAGACGGCTTGACCACTTCGCCACAGAGAGACTCCCAAGTATACTCAGACCAATACCATATGCCGAGGAGTTCTCGCGGTGTTTAACTGGGTTCTTTAGTTTCATCAAATGACATTTTACACTGGTGCTAGTGGCCGAGGACGCAGTCTGGAGCCATGTAGACGCTGAAGGTTAGGGGAAACTATCACATTATATGTGAGGGGGCCTCTAAAGAAAACCTAAATTGTGTGGGGGGGATGGGGGTTTCTGCGAATATATTCTGAAAAAGTAAAGAACAAATTATCAATTTTCGATGTAGTCACCACTGCGTTCAATGCATCGCCGATAAAGTGCACGGATTCCTGCAGAAAAATATTCATATGGTCGCGAGTGTAACCACTCATGTACCACCTGCTGCATCTTTTCACAGAAGTCACGCCGTGTTGAAACTTCCTATCCACTCATACACATGCTGGATTGATAGGCATGCATCACCATACTACGCCTACATTTGCAGATGAAAATACATGGGTTTCACCCCTTCACTGATGAACAAAAAGAAACGGATAACAGAATACTGCATTTCTTTGTTGCGTGTCAAATGTGGGGCTGCAATCTTTGAACTGTCCTTATGACATCACTGTGTACGTCTACACCGTGATGGAACGTGCTTGACACTCCTGACATCATTAACATCAATATTGACAGGTTACATAACAATGACACGGTTATTGCCAAAGAGAAGCAGCGTTCTGTTGTCCGTTGTTTGATCAGTAGAGGGGTGAAACCTACATCGTTGAATGAAGGTCCAGTATGGTGATGTATGCCTGTCAGTCCAGCAAGTGTATGAGAGGAGTAGGAAGTTTCAAAACGGCGTGACTTCTGTGAAGATGTACAGCAGATGGTGCATGAGTGTTTACACAAGCGACCAAGAGAATTTATTTCTACATGAATCCAGACACTTATCAGCGTTGGAGGACTTGCATTGAACGCAGTGGTGACTACATCGAAAAATTTTACATTTGTTAAATATTTTGTCGAATATATTCACCCCTAAAATAATAAAAGTATTCATTTTAAATCTCCCGGTAGATACATCACAAATAACATATGACATTAAGGAACCCTAAAGAATACAGTGCATGAGACAGGGAACTGTCATATGACTTGCAACATGATGATGATGGGATGGGATTAATGAAGACGCCGGCAGGAATATCAGTTAAAGTTAGTTGCATGGAACAACTCGGGTTAGAACTGAATTGTAAGAAGACCCAGATTATGAATGGTCGTCACTAGGAAGAAGGAAATATCATAATGTAATACATAGCTTGCATGTTTAATGACTGTGGGGATTTTGAAAATATTGTCGTTCCAAGTTTTGTATTTACCCTCTGTGGAGCTCATGCAACATAAAGGGTAAATACAAAACTCGGAACAGCAATATTTTCAAACATCCCACAGACATTAAAAATACACCCTGTACAGGTAAATGGGAATATTCTTAAACAAGTGAATCGGTACAACTATCTCGGAACAGTCATAACATCTGATGGGAGATGCCCTGAAGAGATTAGAACCAGACATATCTTGGCGAAGGTAGCCTTTTGCAAGATTAAAAACATACAGACCAATAAAAAGATGTCAATTGCAACAAGAAAAATGGTGTTGAAGTGCTACATAGAACCTGTACTTTTGTATGGGTGTGAAGTGTCGACAATGAGAAGAAAAACATCTGATGATTGTGGAAATGTGGTTTCTGAGGAAAATGCAAAGAATACTACGGACAGATAGAAAAACAAGTGAGCAAATCCTTCAAGAAACAAATGAAAATCGTAAACTTATTAGAGAAATTAGACGTTGAAAGTCACAATTTTTTGGTCACGTTATGAGAAGAAACAAATTGGAGTACTTGGTGACAACTGGCAAGATCGAGGGGAAGATAGCAGGGGGAGAGCAGATAAGTAAATACCTGGATGGATTGACCACGTTATGTGGTCGAGACAAGAACATTGAGCTTATCAACGACTCTGGTGATCGAGTGAGATGGCAAAACATGACCGCCTGCGCTTACCGGCATGATGATATGGGTTCTAGACAAGACAGTGTCTAGCTATATTGTCCTCAGGTTTTCCCCATTGTGTGTCCTATTCAGCGCCAGTGTCTTTTCCTCACCTCTTGGTTCACAGGGATGTGTCTAGTTCTCTCCGTGAGTTCTGTCTACATTGATGATTCTGTCATGCCATGTTATTCCCAATATTCTGCGCTGGCATTAATTTGTGAATATTGGTATGTTATTAGTAATTTATTTACAATTCAAACCAATGAATTCCTTTAGTGAATTTAAACACAGACGCCATAAACAAAATGCTGCACGGTTTCTTGCCTGGCATATTTCACTGCCTCTCGCCAGGTGTATATTGCTGAGCTATGCATCAAATGAAGTGGACACACAAATAATACTTTGGCTGAAACACTAAGTATATAGTCGTGTGTATTATTCGAAGGCCGAGAACGTTAGCCACACGGAAGTCTAACACTTATCGGGAAGTCCTTCTGTTTGCATATCAACGGCTGGAATCACCACATAGATAATGTTTCGATATATTTGTGCAATCGATTATTGTTGGTCGAATACACTAGACGCAGTGCATTATTTGTTCACGTCGTTTGTGTTTAAAGAAATTCTTTTAGTTGTCTTCACGTCACTGACCCTGACTGACTGGCACCTTGCTGTCTTGATAGACGATAATTTGTAAAATGGAGTTATACCTCTCCATACATAGAACAAAACCTGAGCTGAATTTAGAGACCATGTGTTGTCCATAAAGCATGATCCCTCTCTCAGACTGCCTAGTTTACTCCAGAGGAAAGGTAACACCAATACATCTCGAACAAGACAAGCTCGAGAAGATGCCGGATCAACAAATAAATTCTCTAACTGCTCACCTGTCGTAGCTTCCATCCTAGAAGGTTTAGGGCCTGGTCTGCTCTGACATGACATTTAGTGTTTATGTTGCATTTCCTTGCACCAGGATAAGGCCAGTACATTCCCAATTGCACTCTTCAGCCCGAAACCGTTGGCACAATGTGGGGTGTCGAGTCTGGTGAGCGCCGCCCAACATTCGACGCTAACAGAAAGCAGGTAGTACCGTCTACTGTCATACGGTAGCTCAGTCATATCTGACTGATACCTCACTAACAACATTCGGCGCTAACAGAAAGCAGACAGTACCGTCTACTGTCATATGATAGCTCAGTCATATCTGACTAAGACCTAACTACCAACATTCGTCGCTAACAGAAAGCAGATAGTACCGTCTACTGTCATGCGGTAACTCAGTCATATCTGACTAAGACCTAACTAACAACATTCGCCGCTAACAGAAAGCAGATACTGCTGTCTATATCATACCGCAGCTCAGTCATATCTGACTGAGACCTAAAGGCACTACTATTGAAACAATCGTTTCGAGGACACAATCAATCAGTCAGACAGGAAACCAGCACCTCTGGAACTTATCAAAGCTTTCTGGCATGTCACCAGAGCAACAAACATTGCAGAAATGTCAAATCTGAACAATGGCCAGACATGTCTAAATCTTACATTTGGATGTTCATCCCTACGCACAAGCAATTTGTAATCGCCTTTTCTTTGTCTTAAAACTCTAACAAACAACGTACATGCTTTTTAAGTTGTTAAAGTTTTTAATCTTTGCTGCAAGGCTTTTGGTTTTTTCTTAGCTTGCCCAGTTTTACAGAATTACAACTGCATAATTATCTGATCATCCTTAATTCTATCCTTCTTTGTTCGCCGGTATTTTTGTTTCTTGACCTTTCTGATCTGGAGGCTAATTTCTAGACGTTTTACATCGTCAATCTTTCTAATGTTTCATCAGTAAATGTTTGCATTGATTCATTCGTATACTTTTTGTAATTACTACGTTTTTTTTTTTTAAATTTAGCTGATCTTATCCGTCCATCCATTCATCCATGCATCCATGGACTTTAATCTTTCCATAATCACGCGTTAATCACTGGCTATAGATAAGCGTGGGCTTTTAATCTCCAGTAACCACACTCTAACCTTTGGCGTGGATAAGCAGGAACTTCCAGTCTTTCTATAATCGCACGTTAATCATTGGCTGTTGATAATCGGGGGCTTCTAATCTTCAATAATCATACATTAACCATTGACGTAGATACGCGGAAACTTCTAGTCTTTCTATTATCACACGGTTAATCATTAGCTGTAGATACTCTTTATAACCACACGTTAATCACATTATATAATAATACATAGGGAGGCGAAACATGGACAATTAGCTGACAATGAAAGAATTGTGTGAAAGTTGCGGAAATTAGGTTTGTAAGAGGAATAGCAGAACACATTTGTGACGCGGTAGTAGCAAATGTAAAATGGTTATTACGTAGTTCAGAAACTTATGACAGGCCTAGCAAACCGGTAGGGAATTTACTTGATCCTAGAGAGATACTGCTTATAAATTACCGAGGAAAGGCGTTGGTACTTCAGTTACCGCTCTCCACAGCGCTTAACATCATTAAGTGGAAGACAGCAGCAACACACATGTTAGAATACACGTGAATATATTGATAACTTGTTGCTAGCCGTCAATATGTATGTAAATTTAGTTGGAATGCTGTTTATTTACTTTATTTTCTGCATTTTATGTAGTAGTAGCAACAGCAGCAGCAGCAGCTGCTGCAGTAGTAGTAATAGTAGTAGTAGTAGTAGTAGTAGTAGTAGTAGTAGTAGTAGTAGTAGCAGTAGCAGTAGCAGTAGCAGTAGCAGTAGCAGTAGCAGTAGCAGTAGCAGTAGCAGTAGCAGTAGCAGTAGCAGTAGCAGTAGCAGTAGCAGTAGTAGTAGTAGTAGTAGTAGTAGTAGTAGTAGTAGTAGTAGTAGTAGTAGTAGTAGTAGTAGTAGTAGTAGTAGTAGTAGTAGTAGTAGTAGTAGTAGTAGTAGTAGTAGTAGTAGTAGTAGTAGTAGTAGTAGTAGTAGTAGTAGTAGTAGTAGTAGTAGTAGTAGTAGTAGTAGTAGTAGTAGTAGTAGTAGTAGTAGTAGTAGTAGTAGTAGTAGTAGTAGTAGTAGTAGTAGTAGTAGTAGTAGTAGTAGTAGTAGTAGTAGTAGTAGTAGTAGTAGTAGTAGTAGTAGTAGTAGTAGTAGTAGTAGTAGTAGTAGTAGTAGTAGTAGTAGTAGTAGTAGTAGTAGTAGTAGTAGTAGTAGTAGTAGTAGTAGTAGTAGTAGTAGTAGTAGTAGTAGTAGTAGTAGTAGTAGTAGTAGTAGTAGTAGTAGTAGTAGTAGTAGTAGTAGTAGTAGTAGTAGTAGTAGTAGTAGTAGTAGTAGTAGTAGTAGTAGTAGTAGTAGTAGTAGTAGTAGTAGTAGTAGTAGTAGTAGTAGTAGTAGTAGTAGTAGTAGTAGTAGTAGTAGTAGTAGTAGTAGTAGTAGTAGTAGTAGTAGTAGTAGTAGTAGTAGTAGTAGTAGTAGTAGTAGTAGTAGTAGTAGTAGTAGTAGTAGTAGTAGTAGTAGTAGTAGTAGTAGTAGTAGTAGTAGTAGTAGTAGTAGTAGTAGTAGTAGTAGTAGTAGTAGTAGTAGTAGTAGTAGTAGTAGTAGTAGTAGTAGTAGTAGTAGTAGTAGTAGTAGTAGTAGTAGTAGTAGTAGTAGTAGTAGTAGTAGTAGTAGTAGTAGTAGTAGTAGTAGTAGTAGTAGTAGTAGTAGTAGTAGTAGTAGTAGTAGTAGTAGTAGTAGTAGTAGTAGTAGTAGTAGTAGTAGTAGTAGTAGTAGTAGTAGTAGTAGTAGTAGTAGTAGTAGTAGTAGTAGTAGTAGTAGTAGTAGTAGTAGTAGTAGTAGTAGTAGTAGTAGTAGTAGTAGTAGTAGTAGTAGTAGTAGTAGTAGTAGTAGTAGTAGTAGTAGTAGTAGTAGTAGTAGTAGTAGTAGTAGTAGTAGTAGTAGTAGTAGTAGTAGTAGTAGTAGTAGTAGTAGTAGTAGTAGTAGTAGTAGTAGTAGTAGTAGTAGTAGTAGTAGTAGTAGTAGTAGTAGTAGTAGTAGTAGTAGTAGTAGTAGTAGTAGTAGTAGTAGTAGTAGTAGTAGTAGTAGTAGTAGTAGTAGTAGTAGTAGTAGTAGTAGTAGTAGTAGTAGTAGTAGTAGTAGTAGTAGTAGTAGTAGTAGTAGTAGTAGTAGTAGTAGTAGTAGTAGTAGTAGTAGTAGTAGTAGTAGTAGTAGTAGTAGTAGTAGTAGTAGTAGTAGTAGTAGTAGTAGTAGTAGTAGTAGTAGTAGTAGTAGTAGTAGTAGTAGTAGTAGTAGTAGTAGTAGTAGTAGTAGTAGTAGTAGTAGTAGTAGTAGTAGTAGTAGTAGTAGTAGTAGTAGTAGTAGTAGTAGTAGTAGTAGTAGTAGTAGTAGTAGTAGTAGTAGTAGTAGTAGTAGTAGTAGTAGTAGTAGTAGTAGTAGTAGTAGTAGTAGTAGTAGTAGTAGTAGTAGTAGTAGTAGTAGTAGTAGTAGTAGTAGTAGTAATAGTAGTAGTAGTAGTAGTAGTCCTCTTTCAGTCCTGTAGGACTATAGAGTAATGCCACTGTTGAGGCACCTGGCAGTAACGCTGGTGACTGTATAGTCCAATGCGAGAGTGACAATCTCTGTCGCAGTTTCGGCATCTGTAAGACGAGGCAGGTCCCGCAGTAAGTGACTGCGTTTTATGCTTGTGCCGCCTATCCTCAGTTTGTTGGATCAGACTGCGCTCAAAGAGCACCAGTCTGTTTCGTACATTTCTTCTACAGGAGCATCTGTCTGTTGCAACTCTTTCCCACGTGTCTGGATCTATGCCAAGGGTCTTCATATCTTGTTTACACACATCCCTATATCGCATTAGAGGT